>BMAW01056931.1:0-62295 GCA_019974015.1 Nephila pilipes | reverse complement strand
TTGTTGTACTTCGTTCAGTTACGTATTGCTGAAAGAAAGACACGGAAATTGCTCTGCGCGGTTCTCTCTTTCTCA
Source organism: Nephila pilipes (assembly GCA_019974015.1). Classification (NCBI taxonomy): domain Eukaryota; kingdom Metazoa; phylum Arthropoda; class Arachnida; order Araneae; family Nephilidae; genus Nephila; species Nephila pilipes. Next base: position 62,220 of record BMAW01056931.1, on the reverse strand, counting down.
TGTTAACAAAATGTAATTTACACATTCTGCTCTTATCCTGCCGGCTTTTTTATATAATATTAAGCCATACCTTTCTTTAAATATTTTAAATAGAGCTATTTAATTAAGTTTCAAAAAAAATCAGTCAATTTCGTTTTTAAATTATATTATTGTAGCGGGGAGAAAAGAACACATTTCCATACGGCAGAAGTTTAAAACTCCGCCGTTCGATACAGATTATGAGAGCAAAATTAAAATCAAGAGGGCTTTTTTTAGCTGTGTTTTGATTATGTCGTATTGGAATTTCACAATAAACACGTCATAAAGATATTATGGGGTGAATGGAGGGATTTCGAGGGTAAGTGCAGATATAAAGTCTGGTAGGGATCATACCTACAGATCTGAAGCCAGGGAACAGCATATCAGCGATTTTTTTTAGAAACGCGTGATTGTAAAAATTACAGTTAAGCAGGAATGAGTATCGAAATAAGAATAGACGCTTTACTTTTGAATGGAATGGGGAAAAATTAGGAAATTAAATTATTATTATAAGAAAACTATGCAATTCTTAAATCATTAAACACACACACACACACACACATATATATTCCTAATATATGTGTGTGTATATTTATTAATTTCCTAATATACTACACTTTGGTATGACAGTAAGTTCAACTTTATTTTGATATCATTCAATGTCACAGTATGCTATCGTGCACTCTTCAAGAATGACCAGATAAGCATTTCCTAAGTTCGGATCTCATAAGGATATTCCTTACTAGCCACAGAGTCTGATCAATACCTAAGACCTACATCTAGTAACATGTGGTCAGAAATCCTTATTTGCAATTTTCCTCGAACCAACAGAGAGAGAAGTTTATGTTTCTTTTTAACCTACACTGTATTTGCGATATCCTTCGTTTTCATTGTATCTGCCTCTCTTTCGTTTGAACAGAGTAAATTCGCTACTCTAAAAATTATGCTTCCTTTTCTGCCATGACTGCTGCATCAAAGAACAAAAGGTTTAAAACTCAACATTTACAAAATATTATTATTATTTTCAAAACTTGTATCGTTATATTATCTGGCATCTGAAATGAACTGGAACGATTCATGCTTTCTGAACAAATTTTAAAATAAAAGAATATCGCCTTTCCTTGGATTATACCTTCTTTATTCAACTTTTATTAAATCTATAACAAATAGAATTAATTTCTACTTAATAATTATTAGATTATAAAATGCATATTATTAAAAAAAATATTTTTTGTATTTATACTTTTTTTTGAGTCGATGAAACATATTCTTTTATTAAAATAATGTGGGAATTGTCGCTGCTCTGCAGCAGCTGAATCAGTATAGGACATGGCACAGAGATGACTATCCGACTTTTTCTTTCACTTCTTTGTCATTTTTTATAAAACTATTTTTCCTCTTAAAACGAGCTTGGTTCTTTGCATCATACTACTACTTCTCTACATGAGAGAGATCAACAAACAAACCAACTTTTTTTAAATTTAAATTAAAATTTAAAATACAAACTAAAATTATTACACAATCAGGCTAATGGATTGATTCTCATGAAATAAACTTGAGTTCCTGTCTTCTTCAAGTACGAACCAGTATTTGTGATCGAGGCTTGTAGTACTTTTAAAATACAGACGGTACTTATATGCAACAACAAAAACTGGTATATAAAAATTGTGCAAACTAATTCTGATGTGATGTTCCTATTTCTGAAAAATCGAAGTAATAAAAGACTTTATTACCAATTATTTAATAATCAATGCTCATTTGTATAGTTACTAGTTTTTCTTCTTCAAAATTACCTTGAAATGTCATCCCTCTTAAAAGTACAGAAATAACAATAATGTAGAAAGCAGAAGAAAAAAGATTCCAAACAGTGATACTTTCCGAGTCTGTATGTCCTCAAATGAAAATGGAAATGTACTTCGAAAGTACCAATTTAATGTGTGTTAATGAATGGAAAGCCTTTTCCTTTAAAGAAGTATAAATTAAAATCTGTATTGATATATTAAATCATTGTGTGGTGAATGGGGAGAAACCGACAGAGGTCATCTGGAAAAGTGTACTATGCTTTGTGAAATTTTTAAGTCAGTTTATAAATACGTATATATCCGCTGAAAATAACCTTGTTGACCTCCAAGTAGAAGCATAATGAAAAGTTATGAGTGGAAGCGCTCGACACTTTGTTCTGTCTTCCATGGTAAAAGTGCGGAGAAACGGTTTGCTACGTCCATTGTTTCTTGTAATAGATGCTTTACAAATTTTACTCTTGTTAATAGTGAACACAAAAGAGAAATATTGTGTTGAAGAAAAATCTATGTGAATATTTCATGACCTATATGAATTACAGTGAATCTCTTTCATGAGCGGTACTTTGTTTTGTCTTACATAAGTATGAGGTAATTTGTTTCTTTTTGAATTACAGATTGTACATAATTTTTTTTAAGATTAATGAATGGAGAGAAAAATTACACACTGTAATTATTATTTTTATTATGAATAATAAAATGATGTTTAAACTCTCAAATATAAATAAATTAATCATAAATAATATTAAGGAGACTATCTGCTGAGAGATAATGTTATTTTTTCTTTTATAATACTAGTTCTGTTTTATATGTAAAACTTTGCTACATTGTATTTTTAGTTTATGTATTTGAAATTTAAAATAAAATGCATAGGAAAATATTTTATGTTTATAAATTCTAAGAAAAGGAAAAAAAGAATGAATACATTACATCCCAGAGAATTTCAATTCGGAGGGTGGTTAAAGTACCATCAAGAAATTTAGATGTGAATAAGGAGAAAAAAAATTTTTTAGATGCTGAACTACAGACGTTCTCACAAGTCCTCAAACCTGTCAGGATCACATATTAGGTTAAAACTAAAAATGATCAGGAATTAGTTAGCACTTGTCAAAGTCAAACATGAATTGAAGATGTACATTTATTCACGCGATTGTATACAGGGTGTCAAAAGGTTACCTTATCCTAAAAAACACTATTTAAAATTACAAAAAAAATATTTGTGGAAAGTACTGGGTAACATTGTAAAACTTTTGAAAGTAATCATTTACATAAACAATTGTTTATGTCACTATCGGTGGAAATGGTTTGTCATATTTAATGAAAGTATAACAGTGTGAGATCAAGTCATAAGATTTCAGATATATTGTTATTTCGATCAAACCAAGACATTGACAATTTTAAGAAAAAAAAATTAGAGTAGTAAGAGCAATAATTTCTAATAGCAACTGATAGATATCAGATCTACTTGAGCAGTGGTAAAGAATACGCAAACCAGTCTCTACCTCCAGTTAGCTTGAAATGACCAAAAAAAATCTGATAAATCATTGTCTTTCCCCAAAAACTCCAACTTCAGGACAAAATTTCTTCCCTCAAACAGATTTTCCTGCAAGACCAACCACCTCCCACAGCATTCATTACACACCTGACAGTATAATTCAATATTTTCTTCCAAGAACTGTTACTCAAATCCCTGACCTTTAACAGCTTCTCACAACTAAGAACGTTTTCGATCATCACTATATAGGAAATATGATAATAATGGAGTTATATATATATATATACCGGTTAGTTATGATTAAAGTTACCTTTATTCAGAGCCTGCAGAACTTGTTCTGCTTATCGAACTGATGGAATGTATGCTATATAAACCATGGGGAAAAGAGGTTTCTGCAATAAAAAAAACAGTACACATTTGGACCAAAGGTGGCTTTTATCAGGCATATGCAAAACCATTAAAATATCTATATAAACTTTGCAATCATATCAGAGGAATCTTTCAGCGTGCGTTTGGCATCGTTGATCATGTTCTTAAAAAAATCGAGCTTTACTGATAAACTGTTTATCAAAACAAGCAGCAATTACTTAGCTGCTATGCGTAGGAATAACATCGGTTAAAGATCTGCGAAAGGCCTATATCGAGAATTTGTTTGAGGAAGATGATCATGAAATTTGGAGATATTCTAAAGACTGCATAATTTCTGAAAAGACGAGATGACTTTTAGAATTTCAAAGTTTGCGTTTCTTTACAATACTAAACGCCAGGTAAAGCTCTTGTGTTCACACATATGATGCATATTACATAACTTGCGCCTACGCACAGTTACTCACTGAGCGATATATAGATTGCACAAGGCTCAATTCTCCTCAAAGCATCTTAATGTTCATTTGCTCTTTCAGGCATGGTGAGTACTGTACTTTAGTTTCCTGTATGATATTTGTAATATCAGATTCCATATAATTCCAGCAGTTGCAAATGACAAGATTCTGCCAGATTGACGGTGCTTTTATACACACTTTTGCAGAAAAACACGGTTTTACTTTTTCTGTGGGTTGAGAATATGAATTATTTTTTGAGATAAAGAAAACCTTACTCATTACATTGCATTGTTGATTTTTTAAGCGATAGCCGCCATTGTTGTTTTAAACTTTTAAAAATTGTATTTTCAAAATGAACGTTTTTTAAAGAAACACGATTCAGAAAATTAAATCCTTGAATTGATTCTCATAAAAAAAAATCTAATTTATTTTTTATAGTGGCGATCATTTTTCTCTTAAATATCAGAACTAAAGCACATTAAATGGTGAAGGATTTTAAAAATATTATTTTTTCACAGTTTTCTGAAAATCAATTTATTAAAAGATGTTGCACATTTGATTTGCGTAATTTAGTTATAATGTAATTATTTTTTTCATAAAATAGGGATAAATTGCACTGGAATTCCATTATTGTTAATTTTGCGATTATTGAAAAAAAAGCAGAACAACTTAAAATAACCAAAAGTTGCTCTATTTATGTGTGCACTGAAAATATAAATGCGGCTCAATGAAAATTTTCGTCATGATTATTTTGAGCAATTTTTTTTATTTATTTTATTTATCTCATAATTCAATAAAAATTCTATTAAAAGAGCAGCCATAATCGTTTCTAATAAAATTTCTACGGTTTTATATTTTTTTCATCTCCAATGAATATATATACATGTAGACCGCAAATTTTTTATTGAAATATAAACTTAAATTTTATTTAGAGCTTTTTTTTACGTGTGCAGATTCAGAATGGTATTTTTAATTATCGAAGATTCCATTTTAAGAAAGTTTAGACAAGGGTCGTATCAAGCCAAACAAATGGTTGTGTAAAATCATCATTCATTTTTTTAAGTATTAAATTTTTTAACAAGAAATATTTATTTCCAAATCTCTCATAATGAAATGTGATCAAAAAAATGTTTCTCAAAATCATTTTAAAAGAGTCTTTCTACTTTCAGAGAATATTTATATGCGTCAACCAATGATACTGTGCAAGTTTGAAGAAATGTAGCTTTTATATTTGGTTATAATTTTTTTGTCTATTATTCTTTATATTTGGTCTTGCCTTTATGTTTCGTACACATAATTTTTTGTAACAATATTAAACGTTTTTAGTATGTCTCATTACATTAACACACATTCTTATGCGGGAATCTTATTTTCCTATTGTCAAATTTCTCATAAATGTGTGATAAACCTTACAATCTAATTTTCTATCATATGCTAAACACATTTTGCTATCTTTAAAATCTGAATTTTAAAATCTTGTGTATAACTAGATTTGTTATGAAACAAAGTCTAAATTTTTAAACGTTTATAATATCATCTTTTTACTGGCCGCAGAAGATAAAAGAAACTGCAGTACATTAGAATCTAAGCATTTCTTTTTCCCCAATTTTCTTTAAATACTTACGTAAAATTTGAATTTAATTGCATTTTGTCAATGGTTAATAATTCTTTTTTTTCAAAATATTCATAATGTTTTCATTTTCACGTATTTGTGCCACTGGTGCAGGACAATATGCTATGTTCTTTGTATAAACAAACTTTGTCAGAAGATAATCCTTTGAATTTAAATTCCTTTAAAAAATGAAAACTCTTCAGCAGTCGTTCAGGTAGATGCATTAGTAACTTCGAAAATACTTTCACGACCTAAATTTAGCTTTATAGGGATAATTTGTTAAAAGTATTCTAGAGGAGTTTTTATTTGTTAAAGTATTCTATAAAAGGACAGAAATAAAATTTATTTTTTCTTTGCGATGTAACTGCAGGAAGCCTAGTGGTCATGTGTGAACTCGCAGTAGCGTTGTTTTGCCTTTTGGCTCAACACTAATACTAAAGATGAGTTGTGTAGCGGAGCTAAATCCTAGGTCAAAGAGTTCTTTTTTTTTTATGTGGTGTTGTGGAAGTTTGGAGAGAGAGTGCCCCTCGACAATGGTTCAAATATGCAGATCTGTAGAGCTAATAACTTTTCGTTTTGATTCTTATTGCGACGTTATTCAAAACAAAAGATTTAATTAAACAATTTTACGTAGATGAGTTAATTCAAGAAAAAACAATAATAAATTGATTTATTAAAGAGCCATGTCATAGATTTGGAATTGTTTTTTGTTTATATTTTACATGAATTTTTTATTCCGAGCATCTGTATTTAGTCATAAAATTCAAAATTCCATTTTTAATCTTTTCATTTTAAAATCTGAATATACTTTATTGCACAGTAGAAATAAGCTTATCACGAAATAGTTTAATGAATTTTGTTAGGATAAAAAATTATTTTTTTCACATATTTTGCAAAATTACATATGCATCAGATTTATTTGATTAGTTAATCTTTTAATGAAGTATTTTCTTGTCCTTATTTGTAACGGGGTGGAGAATTTTTTTTAAAATTTTTGCCATTTTGCGTCATTTGAAGTGGGTAAATAATGTTAAACGAGAAAAATAGGGATTATATCATAAGGATATTAGGTAAAAAATTTATTATTAAAACTAAAGTTATTGGAAAACAAAGTTAACGACATTTAATTGGCAGAATTTGCGTGTGTCTTAAATTTAACTCTTAAGAAAATGGTGTAATGTAATATATAGGGACTTATTTCTTTTGCTATTATCACGTAGATATTGGTGCAGGTCTGTGTGAGCACACAATAGATATTTGGATAATAGGATTTATTAACAAAACTAAGAGAACACTTCGCTGATAACGCATGGGTTTATATATTGCATGAGAATATTCAGAACACTCCTCTGGAAACGAAATATTCTATAATGTTTGAAAATTATAATAGAAAAGGGAAATTACAGTAAAATTGATTTAACGTAAATTTTTAATGTTTTTCAACACTGGGTTTTGAGCTAGGGATTTCTTGTTCTGTAGACGAGTGCTTTACTTCTTCGCTATTGGTCTTATAAACTTAGTGGTACTTCAGTCTGCTCTTCAAAATAGAGTCCCTTTAAATAAGGTTCGCGAGTAAGGCTCTTTTTTTTCACGAGCAATCACGAGACCTGAAGATGGACTTGACAGTATGGCGACTTTCTTTAGTGGCTGGATATAAGGGACTGTAGATTATGCACGTCAAAATCAGTAAATTATCTGGAGCCTGCCATAGTGCATCGTTTCATAAAAAGTATATTTTTTTAGTTTGTTATTTATTAAAGTAGGAAAATCAAAGCTTGAGAGTTCAATTGTAAGAAAATGCACAACTGAGTCACATATGAAAATTACCTAAAATTGTAATGCAATAAAGGTTCCGTGCTCTCACGCAGAGGGCGTCATTTCATTTGACTCCTTTTATAATAATGGCGTAGTTGAACGTTTTTTGTATCTTATATAACAAAGATACTCTAAGAAATGGAAGAGAAACATCCACTTCTAGTTAACTTTTAATCGGTCCTCACGATCCTAAGATCCACTGCCATGAGGATGTTCAAAGTTGAATTTTACAAAGAGGTATCTTAAATATTTCTCAATTGCATGAGCTAAGATCAATTAAAGAAATTCGACAGATTAAGAAGAGATATTGCTTACTGTCTGAAAAAAATCAATGAATAGAGCCCGCGTTTTACAACTAGAGATTGTTTTTTTTTTGTCTAAGAATTATTGTTTTTCTATGCAAATTTTAAAACACATTTACAAATAGTAATGTACATTACATATATAAATATATTCTATTATATAACATTAAAAGAAACAAATTCAATTAAAATCTATACATTTTTAGGTCCATTCAGTATTTGTTCTATCATTAATGACTTTTAAAATGCAGTCTCATAAAATTCCGCAGATTGTCATTGGGAGGGGGGGTTGTATTTATATCTCTCCTTAACCGCATACCACTCGCAAGTTGAACAAATCTTTTCTTACGAATCCAATTGTTACCTGAAAGAGAATCAGACAGTCATTTTCGAACATACCCGCAATATTAGATGTTTGAAACATATTTGTAAGCATCGTGTAACATTTCAAAATCCATAGATTAAAATAGTAATAAATATTCTAAATCTATTTACAATTTCTTGCTTCATTTAGTTCATCGTATATACAACATTTCCTTTTTTTCCATTTAATTAAAAAACCTTTATTACATACTTCTGAATTCTAAAATTTTTGGAAAATTGGTTTTTTTGTCTCATGCTTATGCGGGAATTCTAAACTGAGCGCTTAGAGTTGAGTCTATTCTTTACAACCCCGAAATATTACGTATGGGATGGCTTTAAAGTACCTATAATTGATGACAGGGCGTTACTGTGACAAGTTTGAGGTTAATATTTAGGTTTCTATCTGACTTGGCGCAAAATGTGAGATCATAACGTGCTTCATAGGTTAGTTTGATTTGAGATTACCATTTACTTAAACGGAATTTGATTGTAGTCACTCAGGTGCCGCCATCGATAAAACCCAAATCCGTCGTACACACCAAAAACAAAGCAACGAGTCAAAACAATCATTCTACTTTTTTTAGTGAATCAGCTGCGAAGAAAGAAGACAGAAGATGGTCCTATCAGCTGAAAAAGTTATAAGACAATTGTAAGGAATGAAAAGGACATTCTACTCATGGATTTCTTAAAAAAGTATGAATTAGATCAACGATCAATGAAGAGAAATATGATGAATTACCATTTCTCAATCCTATTACAGCATTTTTGAAACATTTCATCACTTTTTTGCAATACTTTTGATTATTAATTTTTGAACAAGAATTAATGAGTACGATCCTGAGTGGAGATGTTTCAAAATTACGTTCTTTGTGTGTGAAATTGGAAATAAATTTATACGTATGAGTTGAATACTGCTGCAATAAATTGTCAAGCTACAATATCAAAATTGATATTTATTTTTATTTTCTTAATAATACCAGTTCTATTTTAATGCAATGCTTTTTTACATAGATTTAAAATTTTATTGTATTTATTTTTGAAGCTTGATATTTTGTTTTTTATATGATATTATAATTATTTATCCTTTTTCTTCCTATCATTAAAAATTATTTTAAACGGAATGGATCTTTCTGAATTTGAAACGGAAATTCCTACTCCTTCCTTCTGCAAATCTATGATAGAAGTATAAAAGCTAATGTTTTTTCCGTTTATTGCATGAATAAAATGATGAATCTATTTTGAGCAATAAATGTCCGGTCTCCAAATTGGTTTCTTAATCTATTCCTTATTTTATTTTGCTTCAGCACTTTTAATTGATTAATTTATTCCGTCATGCTTCTTAATACTGTAAAAAATGCAGCGATATCCTATTTCGAATAATTTGGTGCTACATTAGAAAAATTATTTAAAAAATATGATTTTTGGTACATTATACTTGTTATTTTCGAATATTGATACTAAGTATAATCACTCTCACAAAAATGTTAAATTTTTAAAACATGAAATGTTACAAATTGCAAAACACTTGATATCTTAATAGAGAGTTAGATGTTTTAGCGTCACTCTCTCTCAGAAGCAACACAGTCTATTGGAGACTGACCTTGGAATTTTGAACCTTGATCAAGTGACGAGGATCACACCGGAGCTAACATTTCCTTCTCAAAAGTTTCACACCATACTCAAGGGAGCGTTTCGGTCCTCGATTTATTTAATGTGTTTCATCCCCGCTACTTAAAGAGCATTTAATTCATCACAGCTAAATCCACGACTCGAAGAAAACTGTAAGCCACAAGTCCACAATCATGACCACTAAGCTACCGTGGCCACACGACAGCGAAAAGATTTTAAGCCTCCATAGATTTAACGTGCCTCAGACCCGCTACAGGAAGGGTGGGGTTGAGGTTCTGTGGCATTCTAACTTCAAATCCAACACATTATGCGATTGAAACAACGAAGGTCCCTGGTTCGGATCAAGTTCACTTTGCTAAAGCGGCCACTAGAACTTCACAGAAGAAGGATATTTTAAAATGGAAAAAGAACAAATATATTCTTTCGAAAAAATCCTAATTTTAAAATAACCCTCATTCAAAATTCACATCCAGAGGAATAGGCTGTTGGGTAAAGAGAATGTGCAAAAGAGGAGACTCATTAGAATTTATCACACTTTAGATTTTTTTCTACTGCTTTCTAAACTTTTTTACAATTAAATTGGGAAGAATCATTAATTTTTAACTTTCTTACTTTACATTAATCACGGGCAATGTACAGGCCGAAGTGAAATGCCAGAAACTTAACCAGAATCGGCTATTAAAAGTCGAAACGTGCATGCACTTTTTTCAGCCGTTTAACCTATATATAAATAAATAAAAGGGATCAGTCACAAATGTTGCAGCAGGCTCCATCCAACATGTTACTTATAAAAAAAATTTTATAAAACCTTTTGCAATTTAAATGAATGTTTTCCAAGGTCCAGATGTGATTATTTTTGGTGTATACTGTTATACACTGAGGGAAGAGAGCAAAATAACTCCAGAAGATATTCTAGGACTGCTGTTTGTTTACGAGCATGAATGCAAGCAATGTCAAAGCATGCGTTTTGATGATACGTAATATTATAAAAAAGTTTTACTGAATATTTCTTCAAGCATTACCTCTTTATATGGCACGAAAAATTCTTACAATTGTTTCCTCATTTCTAGAGCTGTACATTACAGTTTGATGCTGTATCCCTTGCTAAACAATAACCGTTTGCGGTCACATGCACTGAAACTCACCTAAATCGTAAAAAATATTTCAATCTCTCGGATCCAGCAAAAAAATTTTTCTAATCGGTACATTAAATCATTTAATACATTGCTAACCAATAAAATTGCATCACCTGGAAGGAATGATCTGATTGAAGTCAAAATCAGGTGAAAGGAAGAAAGTTCGGATATGTAAATGATTAGTATTCAAACGCATTGAGAGGACGCAAGAGGGAGAATCGACATCTGAAGCACTGCATAAAAAAAGTTGTGAATTGGATTTCTTGTTCGGAAAGCTCTGTGAATAATAATAAGAAATGCTTATCAGAAAGTCTCGGAATTCGAACAAAGTATGATCATTGTCTATCGAGAGTGAGGATTATCTTTCCATGATATTGCCAGTCGTACTAGTCGAAATGCAACTATTGTCATGAGAATATGGAATTAATGGGTTGCTGAGCGTTATACTGAACGGCATGCAGGATCTCTGCGCCCTCAAACGACTACCGCCCGAAAGAACAGACATATTGTGAGATCGGCTCTGCAAAACCGTACAACCACATCATCGACCATTCGTCGGAAAATGGGCCTGTTTGCAGCTTTCCCAATATCCGCTAGTACTGTGGATAAAATTTGCAGTAACGTAGACACTCTGCACTATGACCATGACTTCGGATTCCCTTGGTAATGCAGCAAGAGAGAGAGAGAGAGATGGCGTATCTGGTGCACTGGACGACGAAACTTGAAACAGAATTTACATAACGTCGTCTTTTCAGACTAGTCCCAGTTCTGCATGTAGTATTTTAATGGCTGTATACTTGTCTAGAGTGTCTCTGAGGAGACTTCTCGTTGTCTTCTTGAATTCGATATCAGCATAGGGGGCCTGCACGTGGTGTAATGTTTGGGCAGCAATGGGGTACTCGATACGTTCATCTCTTGTTTTCAAGGACGGTAATTTGAACGCAGATCGGTTCATTTCTATCATCTTACTTCTAGTGGTTGTGCCCTATCTGCGAGGCTTGCAAAATGCCATCTTCCGAGAATATAATGCAAGACCACATGTTGCACGTCGTGTTCAGACCTTACTCGATACGCAGGATATTTGATTATTGGCCTGGCCTTCTCGGTTTCGAGATCGGTCACCAATTTGAAACACATGGTGGTCATGTTTTACTGAGAGACTGGGCCGACATTTCTCTCCAGCATTTGATGTTGTTTGGATTTAAATCACCATGGAATGAGATTTCCGTTTCTGTCATCCAAGGCAGTTCGACTCCACTCTTAGCTAGATAAGGGCCATTTTAGCTGACAGGAAAGGCTGCTGGTTTTACTAATTTTGCTTCTCTGTACTTGCACTCTGTACTCCAAAGTACTTCTCCAAAGTTCTTCTCTGTACTCCAAAGTACTTGCAAACTTAAATCCTTTTGTCTTCATATCATACTGTTTACGCAAAATAAATATGTTTTTTTTTTGTATTTGATTTCCTTCATGTTTTTGCAATTTTAATGGCCGGAAGTATATTTTTACTTGTGAATCTTTTTTATTACAGATTTTTCTTTTTATTTCCTTCTCTCATGATTTAAAATGCACCCTGTGGAATTCCGAATTGCCGAAAATCACTGTTTGTTCATTTATAGTTCCTCCTTGATAACTTTTATAGTAACCACCTAAACCACAGGAATTAAAATCGATTCAATGATTGAGAACTATTTTAAAAGCTTTCTTTTTGAATAATAAATTTTTATTTCTTCCTTCATTTTTTTAGCATTACATTTGATGTGATTTCATGGTAACCGAATTATATTTTTTTCCGTTTTATTTTTATATCATTCACTTGTGCGTTAAGCCTAATTAAGAAAACAACGATTGTTTCTGAAAAATCGGATAACAATTGTACTGCGCATGACAAAATTTCTAATTGTGACTTATTCTTTCAGGAAGAAGAAAAGCGTACCAGTTGGCGAATGGGGTTATATACGATTCTCATTGTAGGAGTTTTTATGATTTTAATGAGAATGCCTACTTTTTTAAAAATTCTTAAAAAAACTGTATTTTTACAACGTTGTACCATACCAACCTTTAATTGCATGAATTTACTCTTTTATTTATCATGGTTATTGTCTGTATACAGGCAAAGTCAACCGGATGTTCCTGCATTTTGCTGTAAGTTTTGATTTTTTTTCTAATTATTTAATATAACATTTAATAGCATATATTTCAGTCACCACTAGAAGAACTTTGGCTCTGTCCGTGTCCTGTTAATAAAAATAAAATAGGTTACTACATTGCGTTGTTAACATACATACTTCTTAATTTTCCCATTTCCCCCTCAGTTTGTATATGCTTTACATTTATTGGTGAGACGAAGTTAGAGCGCTTCTTATTCTGAAAAGATGTACAAATTTTTGAAAGGATTTATATTAAATGTTTTTATAATTGATTTTTTTTCTTAAACAGTTGAACTTTTCGAAGTCGCCATTCTTGGAACAGGATCTTATTGTATGTAATTCATAATATTCACTCATAAAGGGGAAACATAATCAATCTTTCATAAAGAACATAATAGCCTTTGTTACTCTGTATGCCTTTAAGATCAATAAATCAATGAATCAACTACTTATAGATATATTAAAAAAGTATTTTAAAGGGGATAATATATAATCCCTCTTACTATATTTCATATAAAAATAATCATTCAATCAATCAATCAATCCTCGGTTTCTGTTACATGTTAATAAAAAATTAAGACAGACAGGTATGTTTTTATAGGGATCTTAAGAATTTGACCCTGGAGTAAATATCCTCTGAAACTTTATACTCCTTAAGCTGTATCTTTATTTATCCAAGTATTTGGCTATTAATATTTATGAAAAGAATGCATTTATAAAAATATTTCATCTATTGTCTATTTGACCAGATTGTTTTTATACGTGTCTCACTATCTATCATAGTTTACAATTATGGGGAGGAGTGCGTCGAAAATATTCCGTTGTGCTTTTCCATGGGAGCTGTAATGAAATCAAATTTTTTATGTTACGATGGGAGCTGTAATGAAATCAAATTTTTTATGTTACGATTATGAGGAATGACTGTATATGGACAGTCTCTTAATTTAGTCAACAAACACTCAATTTAATTTAGCCACGTTCAACATATATTTTTCGAAAATAAAATTTATTGATTTATTTATTTTAATCTCAGAACTACATCTTTTTCAACAAAACCTTTAATGAGATGAGGTATTTTGGAAATTTTTTTGTTATGGTCAGATTTGGAAAAATCGCCCGTCTGAACGATGTATTTTAGACAAATGGTCAATCTATGCTTAAATTCTGATAATGACTTTCAGATTAAAAGAGTATATATTGATGAAGTCATTTTTGATAAATAATTCATCCTTCCCTATATGGATATGATTTAAGGTTATTCAGTATGGATTTAGGCCTGCCAGTTTGTGTTTTACTTATTTTTTCACTGAATGGCTGAAATATTTGAAAAATAAGGATGACTTTAAAAAGGGAGCCGGATTCATATTGAAACATTGGGTATTAATAGATGGACACTGACTTTTAAAAAAGCAAAACTAAGAACGAAAGCAAGTGAAATTATTTTATTTTATTAACCATCTACAATATAACAGGAGGAAAACATGATTACATTTACATTACTTTAAGACACACAGTGTGCATTCTTTAATTCTCAGAGCTATTACCTCTGACATCAGTAACAGCTCTAGTCTGGCTGGACATCGAGTGGAACTGAGTTGGGTTGAGATAAAAAATAAAGGTACATACTTCTGCAATTCTGTATCAGAGTTCATCAATGGTTGAAGAGTGGAGGTATGCCACTCTCTTCGCAACAATTGACCATGTGTTTTCAATCGGTGACATCTGGAGAACGTTTCAGGTAGAAGACAGTCGAACTCCCTTTACTTCGAGTAAGGTGAATGCAAACCCAACAACACGCTACTGTCTATTATCTTGTTGAAATGTACCATTACGGAAGCTTCAAATATAGAGCACAGAGATGGTATTAAACATATCGGAAATGTAACGGATGCTGTCCAGAGTACAAGCATAGAGAATAAGAGGGGCTCGCGATATGTATCTTACAACCCTACAAAGAATAATTTCAATTGATGTGCCGGTATGACGATGTCGAATACAAGCTCTCATTGTGTCTTCTCTATGGCGCCAATGTTCAGGAATGTGTCTATCCATATGTTGTATACAGAACGGGGATTAATTTCAAAGATCCTTGCTCATCGGTGATTACATCATTGGAGACATACCTCTCTGTGATAAAGTGTAGCCACACTCCATGGTATTGCTCAAGTCGTATCGCAGTTCCAGCAGAAACCTGTTGTCCTGAAAACGACCTCATTTTATTATTAGAGTTCGTGCCGTGACTGTACGATTCCGCTAGGCTACCCGAAGAAAATGTTTGTCTTCTTGTCAGTTAACAGCCGATAGTTGCCGAGATATTGCTTAGCGTTCTGTATGCCACTCCTAAATCCATCAACTTTATATTCGCTTGACTCTCATGGGATCCCAACCTACACCAGTATACACAGTAGTCATAAGATCATTAAAAAGCGAGAAGGTTTGGGACCGCAATTTATTGCCGAAAGGTAGATCTCAATCATGTTAGGCCTCAGTACTTTCGTTGTCAACGTTAGACACGGGCTGGTAAGAGTTCATCTTGCTTATTAGAGGCATCACACCGTAATATCTTACCATTCATACAGACAACATTATTCCGACTTGTTTTGTTAAAATGCGCTGAATGTTTAAGAATTTTCATATCTGAGTTGCACCTTTCATAAAAATTTGATTTTTGATATGTACAGTCTTCATGGAGAAGCAATTTTAGTAATTAACAGTATACATACATTGAGCCTTAGTGGTTCAGTGTTATTTTTCTTTCAAAAACAGTCCTTTAATAAATCGCATTTGAAACTTGAAAGTAGAGATAAAAACCCGCATGTGCTTTAGAGCCTTTAAAAAGAGTAAGAATGACAAACTAACGACATGTATGCCATTTCCATTTAATCCAGTATAATTTATTAATTTTTAAAATTGATTGAAATTTATAAACCGTATTTTCCAGTATACAAGTCGCTCGCAAGAAATTTAATTCAATATTATAGAAAAACCTTTAAATTTAAAGTATAATTATTAAATAATGGATAAAAATAGAAGAGCATTTTTTAATAATAATCTGTCCCTTCAAAAACCAACAAAATGTTTATGAATGTCATCTTCAAATTTCAGATTGATTGCACGTTTAACCACTAACAAATATTTTGGAATATGAAAGGGAGGGCGTATTTTTTTTACTTTGAAAATGGGAAAGAATATCCACCTTCTTTGAATAAGACGCATTTAATTTTTAACATGAATTTTTATGGTAAAATCGTACTCTTTACACACTGGAAACTACCATTAGTAGTTCAGAGTGTTGATGCTCATCCCATTCGAACAAGATGATGTCATAATAGAAGAATATCGGTTATAGCAAGCACCAAAACACTGTTGGAATCCGTTAAATAGTAACATGTGCCACTCTTTTGTTATCCGTCGTATGGGGCACCCTCTTAAGATTTTCTTTGATTCTTCACCTAATCTTTGTGGCTGATATATGAGTACGTACACATCTTAGCTTCTTTTATCATTCTTTACATTATAGCAATGTAAATATTTCGAGTATATCTCTTCGATTCTCTCATCATGTCCTTCCACAATGCAAAATTAATCCTATTCACATTAACGTAAATTATAGCAGTTGAACTATAATCTTCATCAATCAAATCGATCTTTTTTATAACATTTTCAATTTAAAATTTCAATGGTTTAATCTGTTTTGACACTACATTCTATTACAGTCGGTGCTTTGTAGTAGCAACACGGTTTGACATCATATCAGAATCTGCTTTTCTGGACATATTGGAAAATTTCAAGAAGCATAGAAAGAAGTGCAACATAATTTTTCTTCTTGTGATCGCCTCTCTATGTTAACCCCATCTAAGCTGATTTAGCTTTACCATATTTTGAACACTGAAAAATCACAATCCATTTGGGGAATAAAAGAAAATAATGAATTTTCAACATATTTATTCATATATATTAAAAATATTTGCATCATTGCTTTGATTACTTCCCAAATTTGTAGAACCACATTGGTAAAATACTCACTTTCTAATGAGAAAAACTTGATAAGCGTTTGGTTGATACCTACTACATTTAAGAATTTTTTAAGAATTAAAAAAGTTTCAGAAGGGGAATTATAATTGGTAATCGGATGATGCTAATTTGGTTAATTTGTTGGATGTTACAGAACTTCCTCACAAGCGCTTCCTGTTGATTAATACTATATGGTCTCTTTTTCTTGAGCACTTCGTTTAAGTCATCGATTTATCAACATATCATTCCCAAATCGAGCTTTTCCTTTGTTCTAAAAGTTTACAATATAATGGTTCTGTAACATTATATTATATCCATAACATTTTCTTATTGAAGATCAAGCTTCTTTTTGAAGTAAACTGACTGTAAAGATATAGAAAGTAATATAGGAATTACAGTGAATAGTAAACAAATATAAAGACGTGTTGAAATTTATTTTTAAATTCTAAAACCGAACGTAACGTTTTTATGGAAAAAATACTCGTATATTCAGATGCAGCTATCCTATAATATTTTCTTTCAAAGTAATCGTCTTGAAATGTAACACTCTTCTTTCAACAATTCTACCACTTTCGGAAGCAGGTCTATAACACCATTTTTGACATAGCATGCAGCTAGTCCGTCGTTTTCTGCTTGATGTCTTGACCGGACTGAAATTTGTTTCCTTTCTGTGTCATTTTCATATTGGAAGAAAGCCAGAGGTCATGCAGAATCATATCGGGAGAGTTAGAAGCCTGAAGTTGTGTTGTGTGTGACCTAGAAATTTGGAGATGTGGTTGTTAAAAAACGAGATGGATGCTGTAAAATATTTTATTTTGATATCATACATATTTTCTTGTAATCACTTTTAATATACGTCCATCCTATATTCCTGCAGCTCTCCGTGAGAGTCTTTCATTGTTCGAAAAAGTGCAGGAAGTCTTCTTCTTTTAGCTTTTTTAAGACGCGTGAAGCTTTCTATTTCACAGTTTCAACGAATCAAAACTTATTCCTTTTAATGCAGAATTAACCTTCTAAAACAGATAAAAGTCGCATGGTGAGAGAATCGGCATAAAAGGCGGATGGTCTAACACTAGGAATGCCTTACGTGACTAGAAAACTCTTGACATACAATGTGGAATGATCCGTCGTATTGTCTTGGAGGAAAGATTTTCCGTACGGTTTCTTTGTCAATTACTACATCCTCATCAATACCACAAATACTTAATTGACGGTGAGATGAATCTGATTACCGATTTTTTCGATATTGTCATCCGTTTCTTATGTGAGAAGACGACCCAAGCTCAAAAAGTTTTCAAAGTCTTCTAGGCGATCTTGATGCCTCTTAAACTATTCAAAAATATGTGCATGCGATAAACATTTATTGCCATACATTTCTTTTAATACATTATAAATTTTAGTTGTGGTCTTCCAAGTTTCATGTGAAATTTCATAACAATTCGTTGCTCACTTATTATTTTTCAGGCGAAAAAAGAAAAATAATTTTATGTAAACGAAGGCTTTGGGTACATGTATTTACTTATAGAAACGAGATGCACTTCATTTGAAAAAGAAGTCCTCACGCTAAGCAGCTGTTGTTTTCTGGCTTCTTGCTCATGTTTACATCTTCAGTAGCAACGTCAGTCTCGTTATTTATCAACCTCACTTCACACGATTGATCACTTTGTGTGATTTATCAGGCACGCTTCGTATGATTCGGGAAGATTTTGTCAATTATAGCTCTCACGTGAAGAACCACGTCCCTAGAGTCAAATAAGGCGACCAGCAGGAATTGACAATGTTGAAAACCATTCTATGAACTCAAGACGTTGGATGCTTTCGATATCTTTCCTTGAATCTTATGGATCATTTCCATGGGAATCGCAAAGCCTTATAAAAAAGTCAATCTCACAGGATTGTTATTTTCCTGTCATATTGTCAAAAAGGAAACTCCAACGTCGTTCATTTAAATTTCCTCACTCGTGGGTGGTCTACCGCCGGTAGACAACTTCTGCACTCAGAAAAAATTAAAACATGGACATTAGGATAACATATATGGGTGCACCTAAACAAGCCACCCTAGTTTCATTTGCTTATGCACGACAAATTGTGGAGAGAGCACGCCTCTCGTGCACAGTCCTGACAAATACCATATTATATTTGAGAGAAGCCGACCTCTCTATATTGACTTTTCTCGAGTTTTATGTTGGCCTCTCGGACAAAGACATTCAAAATAAATTCATCATTAATTTAGCCCTGGGGGCAAGGTTAAAAAGTCGATTCTACTGCTTTGCTTAAGACGTTGAGAATGTAATCAATAATCCTAAATCGTTTTATTTCCATAATGTTTTTCTCTTGTTATGTTATCAACCAACGTTAAATTAAAATTGATTCCTTATTTTTAATCACTGGAATTGCATTTTCCAACATGCAAGAATTTTCTTAAATATAAAAATCTTAGTTTTTCTAAACAAATAAAGCTACATAAAGAGAACTGGATAGCTTTAAAAATTTCGATTCCTTATTAAAAGTCATATATATTTTAACATAGTCAAAATGTTGTAAGAAAATTGATAGGTTTATATTATGAAATTAAAAAAAAATATGAGAAAAGGCCCGTTTTATTTATCTTCATAATAAAAAGGAACCAAGAATTTTCCAAAATTTTCTGAGAAAAAATAATCAATTATAGGAAAATAATAAAAGTGTTGATTTCGAACGATATTTTGAGACAGATTTTTCAGTATTTTAAATGATTTGTTAAGAGACACTAGAAAGCAAAGAGCATGTATGAATCTTTGTCACAGTATTTGTTTCAAGTATGGCCTCTTATGTAAGGTTTCCAACTTTTTTTCTACATTCTTGGATGGTTATTTCAATGAATAGAGGTTCTACTGTGTATTAACCCTCCAAGCGTGTTACTTATTTGTGTAAAGCTATTCCTAAAATGTTCTACTTAAGCACAGCTACCGGATGCGGAAAGATTTCTTTTTTCATTCACAAAATCTTCTAAAATGCAAGATGCTAATATTCCTTCCCCCTTTCAAGATGTGGGTGGTCAACAACAACCCCTTGGATTGGACATTTTGTGACTCAGATTGGTCTCTATATATGCAATTGAAAAAAGATTTCGTTTGGAGCTTCTACCTTAACATTTACAAACACGGCTTGTGACTAGTGACCTTATTTTTTTTTATTTTTTTTTTGTAAGAGTATGAATGGCGTATTATTGTACAGAATGATTAAATTTGTGAAATAAAAACTGACCTTTCTTCATTGAATTCAATATTTTAAATTTAAATTAGCAAAATGGAATTTCTTAAAATTTTGATTAAAATTAATTTTAATCCTTAAAATTATATTTTTCCGTTGACGGAATTTTCTCGGCATGAATCTAAATTCTTACCATAGCGCACTCACTGCAGAACAACTTGCACTAAGCGAAAATACTTTCTCTACGTCCATATTTGTGCCAGGGCAACAAAGAGCACATTCAATCAAAAACTTTAAATTTTAATGGGGTATATATTCTTCAAAATATGAAAATATTTTCAGCCATCTTCGATCCACTCTTTAATTTTCACCTTTCCGTTTCTTTAGAGTTTCAAACTTTAAGCACATATTCGCACATAACTTTTAAAGGAAAATTGTCATCGATATCTACATCTTTTATATGGGTTATTACAAATTTGAATGAGAGTAAAACTTCTTTCCTTTTTATTTTGCCTTTCAAAAGAGTACACTCAAAACATTTTAGTTCAGTAAAGTTAATAGACATCAACATTGATACAGTTAATAATAATAATATCCTTAACATATTCATAACAATTTTTGTAAACAATTTTAAATTTTAGAAATGTATCCGTAATCCCAGGATTATAACCCTACCAAATTGTTAATTTATTCTTTAGTATTAATGGTACGAATTAATCATTATATCTTGATCTATATAGAAATGAAAAAACTGCAGCTGAAATTGTATCATATTTATTTTTTTTGATAGTTTTGTAAAAAAATTATGCCTGGCTCTGGAGAAAGCAGAGAATGAGTTTTGTTATATGTAAAGGGTGCTGATTTTTACCAAATGCAAGATATTTTTCCAAATTTAAATAACATTACAGAAGCAGATCATATAATTTCAAAATACACTCTATTTGTGATTGTGTATGTGTACTGGTTTCAAAGTAAATCACCTCACTTTTAAAAAGCCGAGAAGATTTTTACATTCAATATCAGGGTAAATACAAAATTGCTTACGATTGGCTACTCAAACCTAAAGACAATTACATCTGTTTTATGGACTAAAAATTATATTATGTAGACGTCTTTTTTCCTATAAAATATATGAAGCTTATAAGAATATACAGTAGTAAAATATAAAGTTAGAAATAATAAAAATATCAGACACATAAGAAAAAAATATTAAAATTTACAATAAAATGCTTAAACAAAGAAAAATGTCTTTCAGTACCTTAATACCAATCTTAGAAACTCTTCCTTTTTTTTTAAAAAAAAGAAGAAATTTTTGTGAAACACTTTAGTTACAATTGTCTATATAAAATTATAAATTGAAAAGTCATTTTATTGAAATTTTTTGTATTTTTCAAATTTTCAATACATTAGTTTTTAAGAGCCAAGTACAAGCCAGTAGAAGAGAACTAAGAATTTTACGAGCGAAACAAGCAAGCCTACATCAACATGTGCCACTATCAACCAATAAAGTCTACGCACCAAGGAAATGATGTTCGGAAACAAGAAAATTACCGCGCTTATCGACACTGGAAGTACCGTCAGTCTACTACGAGAAAATATCAGCAGAAGAATCATCGATCCAACGAAACTAGCGAAGAACAAAATTCTCTTAACCGGTATAGCAGAAGCTCAAGTCACTACGATAGGATCTTTCGAAATAGAATTTAAGATGGATGAAGAAAACTGTACACTAACTTGGCATGTGGTACTTCAACAAAACTGAAGTTCAAAACAGTCGTAGGTTCAGATATTTTAGAACGAGCATCAGTAAACTTCACGAAGAATGGTGTAAAATTTGTTAATATTAAAATCAAGCAATCTTAATGCAAATACTGGCGATAAACATCAAAAAAGTAGATCTGAATCGCATAGGAAATCCCCAGATCAAAAAAAGAACTTACGAAAATGATAGAAAGTTACCAGCCTGAAAAAACGGCAAGCACCTATGACACCCTGCGAATTATTTTGAAAGATGATGAACCAGTTTGTCAATCGCCAAGCCGATTAGCATTCACGGAAAGAGAAGAAGTAAATAAAAAAATAGAAGAATGGCTCAAAGAAGGCATCATACGCACGAGCTCATCAGAATACCCTAGTCCTGTCGTAACGTTTAAAAAAAAAGATGGAACTTCGAGTATGTGCGTCGATTACCAAAAACTCAACCGGGAGCTAGTGAAAGACAAATTTCCTTTTGTTCTCATAGAAGATATTTTGAATACGCTACATGAAGCAAAAGTTTACTCCAAGTTAGATTTACAAAATTGGTTTTTCCACGTCAACGTTGATGAAGATTGCAGAAGATTCCAGTCTTTTATCATTCCAGTTAGACAATTCGAGCTCAACAAAGTTTCTTTTGGATTAAGCACGAGCCCAGGAGTTTTTCAAAGATATCTCTCGAGAATTTTCAGAAACATTACACGTAAAAGAATTCTAGTCAATTATATGATGACCTTATTGTTCCAGCAAAAGATGAAAAGGAAGGACTACAAAAACTTAAAATTGTATTAGAAGTTGCAAAGAAATATGGTCTTGAGATATAATTCAAGAAGTATCAGTTCTTAATGCGAAAAGTTGAATTTTTAGGTCACATAGTAGAGAATGGAATCATCAAGCCCTCAGTCGCAAAGACATTAGCATTTGCAAAGTTTCCAGAATAAACGACAGTAAAGAAAGTATAAATTTTTCTAAGTTAACAGGATATTTCCGAAAATGCATCAAAGATTACTCGAAAATTGCGAAACAGTTAAGCGACCTCACAAGAAAAGAAAATCCGTTTGTTTTTGGAACACAACAGAAAGAAGCATTCGAAAAGTTAACGAAAGTATTGTCTGAAAGACCAGTCTTACACATTTACAAATATAGAAGAATGGAATTACGAAGAAAAGATGCCAAGAAGAATATAGAAGAAATACAATCTAAAAATTGGAAGATTTGCAAGAAGAAAAAAATAATCGGGTTATGTGATACAGATCCCGAATACAAAAATCCAATATGATAAAACACTTTTCTATCAACACCAATTAAATATCAAATGTTGATAGATATTATTTGGTGAAGCTCGTTTAAATTAATTTTATGCTATATTATTTTTTTATGTACTTGATATTATCTTGTGTTATTTGCATTTTCTATATATGCTTATTCACATTTCCTGCTGCTTTATATCATTATTTTTATCATTCCTATATGATAAAAACTCTGATATAAAGTATTTTTCAAAAATTGATTACATATTTTGCTCCAAGTAGAAAATTGAAAATTTTTATTTCAGTTTTTTTTTTACTATTTTGTGTTATTAGTTATTTTGAAAAGTATTAAATATAATTATTGAACTTTTGCAAATTCCAATATAGCTGGAGGACAGCTCTATTTGGAGGGGTCGAACTCTGTAGAATTTTCCAGCTAATTATCAAATAATTAATTTTATTTTCCATTGTACTGTAAAAGCAATTCCTCCGATATTCGATAGATGGCACCACGAATCAGCTTCATATGATAGCTCGTGCAACGCGACCTATTCCTGAATAAAACTGAGCGATATTTCGTTCTCGCTCTCTTTCCTCCACTTTCCGCTTCTCTTCTCCTTCGCATTGCATGCATCGGAAGTATTCTCCGAATGCCCGAGAAAGTTCCCACAACCATTGCCGATATGGGATATAGTTAATTAGACTGACATCTATCCGTCTCAGAAGAACTGTTTACTCTTAACAGAGATAACCTGTATATAGATTAATGTTTACCTATTTTACCTTCATCTCTTCTAATAAACTCAAGTAAAACTACATCAAATATTCTCATTGAATCGATACGAAGTCTTCATGGAATCCGGTAATGGATTTACTCAACAGGACGAACCAGGGAAATTTTATATTCACCAAATTGTTCAGCAAATTTTTTGCTCATAACGTGCAGTTTTCAACCAAATTTAACAAAACTTACGGAATATATGAAAATATGCTAGTGATATAATATATTAAAATTTCAATTGAATATTTTAAATAATCAAAGAATTGTAAGTGTTTATGGTAAATTATTCTCAACTACGTATGCACCATACATAAAATATTTGTATCGGAATTTGAAATATAAATTTTTAGGGTAGCTTATGTAATGTTCATAGCTGTATATTGTTAAAACTACGAAATAATTCTGTATTTTAAATACCTGTACTTCTGTTATCCTCTAAGAGAAGATAAATTATAAGATATTTTACACATATAGATATTTTTTAAATTTGAATCTTCAAATAATTAGTAATCAAAAGTATCTGTACAAATGTACAGCTGACACTTACGCTTATAAACAAATATAAATGTGTGCAGGCGCTTTTATTTACTAATTATTCGAAAAATCAATTTTGAAAGATATGAATTTGAGGGAAAATCCTTATTCATCTTCCCTTTGTAGGAAACTGCAGTTCAGCTACTTAAAATTCGGATGTATTTCGGAACATAACATTGCAAAACTAGGGTTGAACGTAAATTGCCCTGAATACCTGATTTTGAAATTATGAAAAAAACTAACAGATTTAAAAAGTTTATTTTTCATGTTATTTTTATCATTGCATAAGAAAAGTTTCCGAGTAATGTAATACAGAAGTTTAAAAATTATTCATTTGTAATAATTGAAGAGCTTAAAGCGTTTCTGATTTTGACAAGTTTGTTTCTTTTAAAAATTTTTTACTTATTTTTGGCACCCGATAATAAAATAACTATTATTTTAAAAAAAACTGAAAGTAGTGATTAAAGTAACACAAATGAAAAAAGAGAATATATTCATTGTTTTCATGCATTTTTTAAATTTAAACATAGATATTTTATGGATATATATATTTAGAGATATTTTTAGAGATTTATAGATATTTTATAAAAATTTAATTCTATATTTCAATTTTAATGTGAGGGAAAAATTTCTATTTCTATAAAAAATTACCGCCAAATCTATATCCAAAGTCAAAAATTCAGCATTACTGTCTGGTGTACTTACTTATTGACTATAAAATTATCTTTCCAACAACAACAGACAAGTTTCAGAAAACACGTAATATTAATTATTCAAAATCAATTAAATATTTGTATCATAAAACAGTTGTTTCAAAACACTTCATGTATTGTGATCTAAAACTCTTTATATGTATGACTGCCTATTTTTTCACATTCATTCATATTATTTATATATATACAATGTAAAAAAAAACATAAAGAGTAGTTCATGTTTTTTTTTTTTTTTTTGTTATCAAATTATCTAAGTATGAGCACTTTATTTCCAATAAACATTCTGATTTTTGGTGTCATTTCTTTTAGTGATACTTCAGGCAGTATTTGGGTATATTAGAGTAGTTATTAAAGAAAAAATATTTTGCCTATATATTTTCTTCAAGCCTTTTGTTTTATTCTACAAGCCTGAAACAGCCGAGGTAAGAACATATATTTTTCTTACAATGAAATTGAGTTAAATTCTTTTATTTTTTAATACTTCTTTAACCCTAGAATTATTTTTGTTTAGCATTTGTAATTAGTTCACAAATCGTATAAAAGTCTGATTATTAGATATAACAGAGCACTTTTGAACATTAACATAATTTGAATTAGGATACTGACAGCCTAAATTCCCTTTAAAATGCACACCCTGTTTGTAAAGGTTAGAAGTACTCACTTTTAAAAGCCTTTAATAGAGTCAAAATTTTCTAGCGTTGCTTTTTTCGCTATCCATCACAATCAATGTCCTAACCATCTCATTTTATTCAGTTTCGTAAATTTAAAACAACTTTTAATTATTAACTATTTGTATAATTCTCAAAATTATATCTTTTTCTGGAAACTTCAATATCAAGAGCATCAAAATAAATAGTTCTAAATTAAAAATTAAAATATATAGAATTATGCTTTGAATTTTTTTTTCAAATCTATAATGTTAAAATTTATTATAATTACAGATTGTGTTGAGTAGTACCAAGCTGATTGACAAAAGTAAAGAATATGAACTTCTCTCTCAATGTATAGGGAAAGGGCTATTCATCAGGTTTGTATAAATGCCTTTCCGTAAAAATATTCTTATTTTTTATATTAATTATTATGAACAGAACTGTGTGCTATTTTTATATATCGATAGTTTATTACTTTTTTTTGACAAGATTAACTTAAATAAATAATGATGCGAATTAAAGCGAAATAATAAAACGTTGTCATAAGAAATATCAAAGAATAAAATGTTTTACAATGAATAACATGAATTACGTAGAAATGCCATATCACCAACACTTTTCTATAACGTTTGTAAGACGATCGTATATTTTTATAAAGATCCTGTTATTTTCAAATGATTAGTGATTTGAAAAATATATGACTTTTATATTTTTCAGAAACAGGCAAAGTAAAGATATTAATAATTCAATTGTTAGCTTTACTGTATTTTAATTTGAGTTTTTTTTAAACCTACTCGTACAGATTTCTTGGAAAATCAAAGGCTTGTAAAGAAAATTTATCAGGAAAATTGTTATATTGATATGTTGGTCTGTGCAATAATTTGATAAGATATCAATGTCATCGAAGATTTCGAAAACAATTGGTAACAGAATTTAGTGTTAAAGGAATTGGCGAGGAAGGAGCCTTATTTCCCTTATGAAAAAAATGATAAGATATTTATCTATAGTTTTATTTATTTCCTATGCTGTTAACTTGGTTTTAATAATTTTTTTAGCCAGGGAGTAGTTTAAAAAGTTATTATTTTTTCAGCCTGAATGAGATGGAAATATAGCTAATTTTTCCTCTTTTCATATGAAATGGAAAATAAGACAATGTTTTTCAGAGGCAGAAAATGAAGGCAATTTTTCTTAAGACCATCATAAGAAAAGAATTTATATGATAATTGAAATTCATTATGTTTATAATGTGAGTTATATCCTGTCATCAAAATGTCATATCGTTACATTTTTGATATATATATATATATATATATATATATATATAATTGTTATTATTTTAACATAGGAATATATTATGCATGAATAGTTACATATGAAATATAATGCTTTATAATATGTAATGTATTCAGCCATTTTATGTGTTTTCCGATATTTCAAACACGCTAAAGATTGATAACTGTCCTTGCAGTTATTAATCAGTGTTCTAAGTCCTTATTCCGAGGTTTAGACGGGATTGAATACTTAGTTTTATATAAAATTACTATTAATTACGATTAACACCTTGTGAGGAAAAAATTGAATACTGAGTATGAAAAAGTGGTTGATAATGAAAAAGAATTCATGGAATTATAGAACAGAACGAGTTCTCTATTAGCGAGTCCTTTTCTTCTAATTGCCATGCTATCTCTAGTGGAATGTTAATAAAAACAAATCATGAAATCACAAAAATATTCCAAAAAAAGAAAGCTTTGGTAACTGGAAATAAAATAAATGTTATTTCATACGTAAAACAATAAAAGGAATACAAATTAATAGCATTTACTGATTTCTATAAAAATATGGCGAAATGTAGAAACGAATTGAATCTCATGAATGTCTTCTGAAAAAAAAAAAGGTGTATTACTACTTAGGCGTTCTTTAGGTTTTCTAATTGCTCGCGTCAAAAATAAACACAAAATGTTAAATATATTTAATTCATTTATGGCCCTCCTATATTCAATAATAAAGATAATAAAATAGCTTTCAGAGAAATATTTTTAAAGTGCTCTAACATCAGTCAAATATAAATTGAAAGTAAAAGCTTATGTTTTGATTTTGTACAAATTTAGTATTATTGAAACACTATATAAATTAGGAGAAATTTACATCGTTTTTAAAACATTTAATCAATTATCTGTTTTGCATCCTTATATTTTCGTTCAAGAAAAAAATATAAATATTATAAAATCATCATTGCTTTTTCATTTATTTGGAAGTGGTAGAAAAATACGTCCTTCATAATGATTTTAAAATAAAACCGACTCTGAATTATTTGTATCAATCCCATACTAAAAATATAATACCCCTCAAAACTAACTTCATTTAAATTTTTAAGTCAGTATTTTATGACTGAAAAACTCGGGTAGTCTTAAACATTTAACTTAATTAGTTCATTATTAAACATTTTTTTTTTTGCTTCGTTATAAATCATCCATATTTTCACCAAATGGAGGCACAATTAAAAAAGAATAAATGTATTCATTGTTTATTTTTACAGATATTAATAATATAAATCGATTGAAAGAAGATAAAATAGTTGTAAAAATATGAGTGATAAATTATATATACTGAAAAAAGTGAACATATGTATTTATTCATTTGCCTATTATTATGGAAAAAATTCATGATGTTATTGACAAAATATAAAAAACATTTTCGTGGTATTTTATAATATATCGAATCTTTGCTCCATAGCATCCGATTATAGGTAAAAAACAATTCTACTGGATTACCCATGAAGATATTCAGTCAGTTTTGTTTAACTTTCGTATTGTTATAAAGTTGTTAGGTTTAACATATTACTTCCTATCGATTGCTTTTTTTAAAAGATAAAATTTCGAATCATACCTTCGGTAAAAAAGTACTGTTTTTGAAGGATTTTTACTTAACTATTCATTTTTCTTGTTAATTTAATTTCAATACCGACTGCTTATCGTATTTTATGCATCATTTGTAGAAACTAAAATAATCTAATTTATCCCGAGTAAATACGTTGCACATTCTAATTTTAACTCTACGAAAGTTTTATTTTTTTTAAAAAAAAATCCATAGTTTAATACTTTATAAATTTAAATTAAATAACCTTAGATATCTGCAAAGATGTAATTTTCTTCTGAAATCCAAAAGACTAAGTAAAATATAGCTCAAGATAAGCAAACGATTCATTACTAATAAATTCTTTTTAGTTCAGGAACAGTTTGGAGAAATCGTAGAAAATTGTTGACACCGGCATTCCATTTTTCCATTCTCAAAGAATTTCTTCCTATATTTCAAGAACAGTCAAGTGTCCTTGTTTCGAAATTGAAGGCTCTTACTCGAGAACCTTGGGTTGACATTGTGCCGTTGATGTCCGCGTGTGCCTTAGATATTATATGTGGTGAGTATTAAATGATGTTAAAATAGTCTTACGGATTATTCAGCATTACAAATGTGAATGAAGTTAATTCATTCAACAGAAGTTTGAAAATTGTATGTATTTTGTACAGCTGTTAAGAAAGAATGCCGCCCGTGATTATTAACACTACAGCGGCTATCAAGTTCGCACGAGAAACAACAACAATATTTGTCGTTTCAGTTACAAATGTTATAGCATTTTTCCATCTCTGTTGACAGTAAGGAGGGACATTCTATAAAAACAACCACGCACAGCTTCATAACAAACAGCTATTGGCGGCAGAAGCCTAGTGGTCATGATGAAGAACTTGCAAACAGCGTTGTTTCCATCGAGTCATGGTTTCGACATTGTGCACTGAACATCCCCCACGTAGCGGGTTGATGGACGTTAAATTTGTCGAGGCTTCAAGTCCCCTCTGACGTGGGGTGGAAGTTTGGTGACAGAGATACCAGCTCATGTGTTGTGCTCAATGGGGTTCAAAATTACGAAATCAGTTGTACCTTTATCGTGTCAGAATCACCTTCGTGTTGCTTTTAAGTGCGACATTAATTCAAATCAAAATCAAAAGCTAATCATGCACTCAATTAATGTGAGTAATATAAATAATTTGAGACTATTTAGTGCATGATAAATCTGTTTTCGCAAGTCTTAACAATTGTATATGATGGAAGTAAAGATTTGCCATTACTTGTTTAATTCTTTCTTTTATTCTTGGGCCGAAATGTCAAGTTCCATTCGCACATTTGCAGATTAAATTTACCCTAAGTGCATTTCTGTCTATTTGTTACCATACCACACTTCAAAAAAGTAAAAATTAAATTCGCTTTTCAACGTTTCTTTTTTTTTTTTTTTTTAGTGGAATTTTAGCATTAATCCGAGTACAATGAACAAAAGAATGATTCAAGGCAAAAATGCTCTTGGTTGAATATTGTGAAGAAAAAAATTACTGGTGAAGTTCATAAAATATAGAACAATTACAAATGAAGGTAAAGAAAATAAATATTAAGAGTCAGTTTTTGTATTCTTTTTGTCACTAAGTGATAAATTTGAGCTTCTTAAGTATTTATTGGAGACAATGAAAAGTTCTAACTGTATCAAATCTTCTCTCAATGAAGTGGTAAGTAAAATAAACGAATAAAGTAGAAAGGCGATTACTTTTCTAAACCCTTTCTCTACTTTTTTCATGTATTTTGTACATAATACCATATTTTGTAATTTTGATTCTTTTTGCAAAATATGTTAAAAAATTAGACAATGAATTAGTGCATTTGCCATAAATTTATGAGGAAAATATTGTCTAAAAATTCAACAACAGCTGCGCGGCGAATTAATATCAAATTGCAAGGTACTCTACGAAAAAAATAATTCGGCTTTGATTACTCATAAATATAAAAATTAATTTAATCTGTTTTAATTTCTGCACAAATGATAATTAATGATTCCTTGATCATAGTATATTCAATGTGTATTTTACAGATAGCGCTTTGTGTAAAAAACATTTAATCGAAGAATCTACGTGTCTTAAATTCTGAAAACCCTAGATAAAAAAAAATTCTGAAACTTTTTGTTATTAAATCTCAAACTATGTGTTGCAATCAATACAAAAAAAAAATAGAATAATTTCTGCATTATCATTAACTTAACTCAACCTTCATACTTAGAAAATCATTCTTTGAAATATTCACTATAAATGTGTGACGGCATTCTTTTCCTGTTTGCCTCTTGTGCCATAGATAAACTCAATATATTAACACTAAACGTCAATAAGTTGATCAAAGAGACGTTAGAACAATAAACTCAGTATTTATTGGTTGATTGCTAATATAACGACAATTATAAATGCTCTCCCTGACAAGGCCTTAACTATATTAACTCAATCTACCAGTAATAATCTAATATCTCTTACCACTAAGGCTATCTTGATTTCTAACATACATTAACCAGCCGATAACTTGTAACAATTCCAGGCTCCGAATTCAACTCCGACTCTGGAACAATTGCTGAACACTAGAATCACTCAACCTCTCTATCGCGACTCTCATTCTCAGTTTATATATTTTTCAAATCTCCTGCTTCACTTCATTTCTACATGATTTCGATTTACATATTCACGTTTCATTTTTGGTGGGGTAAAGGTTGTTTAATAAAAGCAATGAATCTTAATAAAAGGTCCCCAATGTTAGAGAAGAGAAAATCGCGAATAGCCCAACGTCACAAACTTTCCATATATTTCGGCATATAAGACGATAGTTGAATGATAAAAACAGTTCTCCAAAATCCGAGGCCGACTTATTTGACAAATTAAAAAAAAAATAATTAAATTGAAATTTATATGAATTAAAACTATTAAATTTTTTTAAAAATTGTCACTCTTCAACGTATTTAAAATCCAGAATAATCGTCACAATCTTCATTCAAAGCAAATAGCAAGGAGGGACAAGTACATCCTTGCTTTATTTGTAGAGAACCTCGTAGTATGGGCCCCTTTCTGCACTTAGCGAGTTCATTTCCTCATCGTCAGTTCTTGATTCGGTATATTCATCTACAGACAGAGCTACCAGATGGAAAAAAATAACCTTTTTTGATTGATTGATTTGATTAACTGTTATTTATGTTGCATTTAAAAACAACTCGAGGGCTAGAGACGGACCTCCTAATTCTGAATCTCGGTTACGTGTGACGAGGATGGAAATTTGACGCTTTCCAAACTTCCACTCTAGGTTACTGAGAAGATTTGGAGCCTCGACAATTAGAACTTGCTACATTCTCTGCCAGATGGCTAGTCTTTATTAGCATCAGGAATTGAACATACGACTCGACAAAACAACATCGGCATTGAGTTCGTCACCGTGATCACTAAGCTACCGAAGCAATTAAACGCATTTGAGGTACGCATATGTAGGATGAATATTAGCGAAGTTTAATCTTTAGTCTATATGCTGTTACTGAGTTGCTTGGGCTTGTTAATGCCCATGAAAACAAAAAAAAAGATCATAAAATTTAATAAAGATTAAAAAGTTAAAAATATCAAGTTTAGAAAAAAGTACGTGAAACTTTTTTGGAAAAACAGGAAAGAATTGCTATTGGTTGAAAAAAATTTGTGTCAGGAGAGAGAAATATGAGTAGCCTATCAGGGAGTAGCAGCTTCCAACGCTGACGAAAAATCAGAAAGTAACAATTTTACGAACCGTTTGAGAATAATTGACTCGAAAACTAGTTATACTATGGGTCGAGAGAATTATCCCCTAAGGGAACAACGATTATAGTAGTTAAAATGAAAATAAATCAAGATTTTGAATTTGTATTAGAAATAATGGTAGTATATAAAGGGAAATAACTATAGCTTAAGGTAAATGAAGAATTTATTGGTCCATTTAAACAATTATCTAAAATATGTTTTTCAATTATTTGGAGGATCCTATTATCGATGGTTTCAAGAAAAAAGATTTCCAGAAATTTGCAAAAAATTCTTAAAGAGTAAAAGCTTTATTGAAAATTCGGTTGTCTTCATTTCGCATAAACCAAAGAGCATTTAATAACTGGCGGGGCATCATATTTTGTGCTATTTCCAAAGAATCGATATGTTTTGTTGCTGCATGCTCCCAAATTGGACAAGCATAAGTGAGGACTAGTCTAGAAGTGTAGTTAAGCATTTTATTCTTGTTGCTCATTTTTGATTTCCGAGAGATTAAAGGAAAACTTTAAGTGTGTTATCTCGGAATTTCTGCTAATTTAATATGTTGTTTGAAAGTGAGAGATTTATCCAACGTCACACCCAAGTATTTGGTGTGCCCGGACCAGGGGATTTTAATGTTTTGAATGAAATTTTTTTTTTTTTTATCTTTCTATTATTACGAGAAAAGAAGATAGACTCTGTTTTAGTATCATTCAATGTGATTTTCAAGAGATAAAATCGATCTACCAATCTCATTTGATACTTGTTGAAGGTATGAGCTATGAATTTTGAGAATATTTTTTTCATGCAATATAGCTGAAGTTATAAATACATGTGAGTTCAAGATTTGATACGAGTTTTTGATGGCAGTGCTTTCAAATGAAAGAAAATAAAATTTGTTCCAGTTGATCATCACTAATCTAAATTAAATGTACAGTCAGTTGATAATTTGGGATCCTCATATAGGACAGATATATGTGAAAACTATAACATTTTGGTGAACCTTGTCTAAACTGAAGGTTAGTTTGTTCGCGGAATATTTTCATTCGCGGAATTCGCGGACATATATTTTTTATGGATCGCAAATTTCGCAGACACACTTATTGTTCATATATTGATGGCTTTCTCAAATCATTTGTTAGAAAAACGCAAAGAGCTCTATTCAAAACTATAGTAAATTCCATATTAAATTAAAAGCTGTCTGTCTTAAATAAGGAAAGTGATTATACGTTAATTAAACCAACATAAACCCCAGCTTGGAAAATCTAAGAATATCCTTTTATTTTATGCATTTCCCTTGAAGTAGTTTTTAAAGCAGTTTGCTGTCAGAGTCAGCCATTTCAAGTGTCAGATAGGCTGTCGATTAAGATAAGTTTGTAAAGACTCGAGTGGGTTAATCTAAAAACTTCAAACTGGAAGGAACTGCTTCCAAAGACAATTGGAGAAAGCTCTTTAAAAATGCTTTCAAAAAGCGATATATCTAATTCGCCTCTCCTAAATGTAGCACACAAAATCTATTGTTTTTTTTTCATACAGTTTTAAAATAAGATATTTTTTAGATATCTTGCAAAATTTAATTCCTATTGTTTAGATAATAATTAATTTCATTGTAGATAAATTAAGAAACTTCCTGCATAAAAATCTTACAAAGGCTTATTTTAGATATTAAGTGTTACTTCAATTTTCATTTTCTATTGTGTTATTTGTAAAAAAATTTCATTAAAGAGAAAGATTTTTAATCACATGTTTTATTTTATTTTTTTGTGTCGTTTTGAAGAAACTGCCATGGGAATTTCCGTCAATGCTCAGGACGGCAAAAATATTGAATATATGAAAGCCGTACACGAGTAAGTATTTTATCCCTTATTTAATGAAATTTTAATTAAAAGTAAAGACTAATCAAGCTATTAAATAAAATATTTATTGGTAACTCCAGTTGATCTATATTTTTAAAATTTAAATCTATGCTTAACATTCCCGACATGCATCTCTCGTAATAACTTATACCACATTTTAATAAAATTTAAAGGAAGGAAAATAAAATTTTTCATTAATTAAAAAAAAACCGATTCGTATGAAATGACTATAGATATTTGCAATACAAAAAGGGTTTTATTTTTGTAATTAGCCAATTATAGTATAATGCGGGGAAATTAGCTTAACTAGGTATTAAATAATATCAAAATAAATTCATTTTTCAATTATGGATTAGCAGCAAATTTTCATGTAAATATTTCTAAATTCTGACATTCGTAATAAATTTTACCAATTCGCGAAGCTTTAATTAAATGCCGCTCGTTTCATAAATAAATGGACTGGTAATTTTTTCGGAATAATAGCTTAATTAAAAGTTAATAAGCAGAAGAAAAACAATAAATATAGAAATCCAAAATAGAAATTTCTTCCCTAACACATATGCATCATATAAAATTCTGAATGTTTCGTGGAAAAATTTGAAACAAAAAATGCATTGCATCAAATATACTTGGGTATTAAAACGTTTTATACTTTATAGTTTAAATTTTGAAACTGATATATTCTAATAAATTTGAATACCCGCTCAAGAACAATGTAAACTAAGGATTGCAGGTATCAAGTTTAAACCACAACTAACTCTAGTGTATATATTTCTGAAATCCAACAAGATTAAAATTTGGCGTCTTTGGGCATAAATATTTTGTACTAATGCTCGTCACTGATTTTCCCCAAGGTTGATATTCAATCTTATAACTAGTCTATCCATACTGATATTAAGACCAAGTTTTAATGTGAATTCAAGTGTTATCATTGTTGGAATTTTTAGTTTGCACCTCCAAGGTTTTATTTAAATGGAATTAAATAGGTCTTTAGAACATCCTGATAATCTTATATAAATGGACGACCTTGTAGGAAACATATATCAGTTCTGACGTTGGGAAAGCATGCACCCTACTCCATTACCGAATCATCTGCTTGTACCCTGTTAAAGAAAGAACAAAGTTCACCTCAGATGTTTTGCTAAGTATAGGCTCAGCCGTCTGGTCCATTCATATTGCCATAAACAGCAGGGATGCCAGCGATCTTCATGGCTTAGTTGGCAGAGCTTTGGACTGTAACTCCATTTTTCCGGGATGTGGAACTTAGCCATAGTATTTACTTCCAAATATTAGATTTAAAGATAAAAAATAATTTATTGTGTAACATCTGAATTATTATAGATCTTTCTTTAATATTGAAATGGGATATTTCTGGAATATTCTTTGTGTATAAACACTGATTTCCATCATTTATGGTTACGCTCTCAATGCTTTGATGTTGTTCTGCTCTTATAATAAACTGAATTGTTTAGAATAACGGTGTAATTCTTTGCATCTTCGTGGAAGATGTTTTGGAGGCTTTGATTAAAAATTCTATAACCGCGGATAATAAAGATAATCTTTGCTGAAACATCCGTTTAAGTTTTACCAGGAAGGAAAAAAGCTCATTGCAGTGATTCTTCTGTATTAACAACCAAATTGTCCATCGACTGGAGAAGGCCCTCCGAAAGAGTTTGATCTGGTAGCGAATTTCAACAAAAAAGGTGGCCTGATATGCTTAGATAACGTGTATTTCTTTCTTGAATGTACTGCATGACAGTGGTACATAAACAACAAAGGCACTCTAAATTCCTGGGAAGCGTTTAAAAAATGGATTGAATGAACTTTTCGGTGATGCAAGAAAATATACTAGAAAGGCAGAGGAACAACTGAAATACAGAGCACAATGCTCAGGAGAGATTACACAGTACCACATACAGAGCAATTTAGAACTTCACCAAAAAGTTAAATCTTCAATGTCTGACGACGAAAACGATTTACACCTAATGAAACACGTTGCACATCTTAAAAGATATGATGTAAAAGTGGTTTGGGCTTCCCTAAACAACATATCGGTAGGAGGCATGAATAAAGAGTTATATTTTGTATCCCTCATTCTAGGAATCGCAAAGCAGCAAATCCTTATATTGGTCAACCAAACTGATGAAACTTCAGAACTTCATTCTCAATCCTAAAAAGAAGTTGTGCAAGCTGAAGCTGAAAGAGTATTGGCTTCGGTCGAAACGAGGCAGAGTGAAGCTCATCGTGAACCATTACTTGTCGAAGAAACCAAAAATTCTGCAGTTCCTTTTCCAAGAACACCAATGCAGCAAGGAACACTGATGTCTGAAAAACAGTCGATAACAAACCCATTTGTTTCCTCTTTGGACGGCAAAGATATGTTGTGCACTATTGCAGATAGAGGAAAGTGGTTTTTACAGTTAAGGAGTCCATCGACAAGACTTGACGAAGTTAACACTGAAGAATTTCGTCTACCAAACTTCACTCACCATTCTACGTCTCGTCCAACTCGAAGCTGATCCCGAAATATATGAATTAGATCACCATCACCAACTCGTTAACAACAATTAATCTCCACGTCGTAAAAATGAGGAAAACTAAACTGAATGACTTTTTACGGAAAAAGGACAAATGTAATAAAATTCCTCCATTATTCGCAAATATGATTTGTTATCAACTACCCTTTATAATACATAATCAGCCGACACGTGTTCTAGTGGATTCTGGAGCTACAATTTCTATCGTATCAGATAAATATCATCGCTAGTTAAAAAAGTAGTTTTTTCTGATGCCAAGAACGTTCTGTTCAAAGTCGCAAATTGAAGTTTTGGTTTCAATAAGAAAATGTATTTTGCTTGTTACTATCAACAGCCGAATGCTGCAGTTTGCATTCCGATTTTTTCATGTTTATAGTCATGACATAATCCTTGGATGAGACTTTTAAGGAGCTTCCCAAGCCTTATAGACAGTAACAGAGGAAAATATTTTTAGAAGACCTTTGCAAAGGACTCACAACGCTGGAAACCTGGAAGTTTTTCGCCACGAAGGCCAACAAACGTAATGCGCGTTTTTTAACTAATATTGCAGTATTAGAATGCAATGTCTAAAGAAATTAAAATAATTGTAGAAGGCAATAAACATTTGTTGTTCGAGAGAAATACTGTTGCACCATTCACAGTTACCTTATACTACATGGTATATACTTTCTATCGCATTGGAAGCAATTTTTATAAGAGATTTCAAAAATATGTTCTTGGAAACCAATGAATCATAGTCTGCACAGATTACTTGACACTTTATGGGGTAAATAAAGCCTAGCCTTGCATCTGCTGAAGCCGAAGAAATAGCAAAATTATTCTTAGACATGAAGCACCTAAATTTATTATCATAGATCGATGGACAATCTTTCAATCGAAACTTGTTTCAGCTGTAATTGAACTGTGTAATATCTATCATCGTATGAATGTGAATTATCACCCTCAAACAAATGGATTGATGGAGCGTTTTAACAAAACTCGGGTTCATATGTTGATACAGAACAGAAGAACTGGAATGAAAATACCATGGTTAGGTTTAAATTCTAGAAGAAGAAGTACAGACTACAATCCCAAACAATGCTAATAGAGCCAAAGAAATTTCTGGCGTTGTTGCAATTTGTGGGATTCCCTGATATTTTAGATGACATGATCACATCCCCAGATGATTGCCAAGGATGAAGAATCTAGATAATTAACCAGAATGAAACTATGAAAGCTCAGGAAAAAGATCGTAGACATTAGTATTCTAAACACCGTATTGTGTCTTATGCCCCTGGAGATCTCGACTGGTTAATACACTATTCGAAAGAGTCTGGATTTCTGAGTAGCTTGTAGGAGATATTTTGGAAAACATTTTGTATTGAATCGTTTATTAGATGTAACCGATTAGATGAAAAATTTTTGATCTTCCTTCCCGAAGGAAAAACCCAATAGATGTCATCCATGTGTTACGTATTTTCGTGACAATATTGTATTTATTGCAGAAAATAACAGTTAACCATTCATCTTTTGAGTGCATGTGCTTTATAGCCCAAAATAGTCGTCATTCTCTGTGATTTGTTTCGAGCATTGACATTCTCCACATTATAATATATTCAATAAATACGCTTGCTGGGTATATATATTATAATAATAATAATTATAAGTTTATGAAAATTCGACGTTCCGAGGCACTGCAATAAACTTCAAATAGAAAAAATGGTTAGTCTTTTATATTCAACATTAACATTTACAAGACAGCAAAATATCCTGAAATCTTCTGAAATTGTCATTCTGATATTTATAACTAGTTGTCCATATACTTTTAGTAATAGATATATTGTATTAATTCATACTTATACTTGTCCAACATTCAAACAAATATTTGACCATTTTATTTTATACTCATAATTTTATATATATCATATATTACTTTTATCATTCTAGCACTTTTGTTTTAATTGTTGCTTAAAGCCACCATTCCATATATTTACAAGATACGTTATATGTAAGACATAGACCATGGTATTAACAAAAGTGTTATGATGAGTTCTCACATTTAAGTATAAACTATACTAATGAATTTCTTTATAACATTTAGACCCTAACCTACTCTCCAGAAATACGAACTGTGAGGCTTTTTTGATCAAGCGTACCTCACACAACTTGTAATGCTAGAAATAATACAATACATTGTATTCAAGGGTTAAGATATTTTTTATTGGCATTAATGGCGTTCTATTACTTATTTATTATATTTTGATGAAAAAGCCAGCAACAAAATTTAACTGATTAAAATGTAGAATAATAATGATCTTTAAAATTGAGGTGAACTCGAAGAATTGGTTTAATACGTGCATTGAAGCTGTATGATAAAAGTTTCTTTTCCGCTAATAGAATAAAAATGCATTCGCTAATCTGGAATAAACATTATTTTGTTTTAGATTACGATCTTTATTCTTGCAAAAAATCTCAGTTCATCACTTTCTTATCTATTTTTACAAGTTGCAGTAGCGGAAGCAGTCTTATCATAAGATTTTCTTCAAATTAATATAAGTAATAACAATTTCGTCAAAAATATATAGTCAATTTTCCAAATGATATTTCGAGAAAACCACCAGTTATTATAAATTACTACACTAGATGACATCATCTAGTGGATAGTAGTGTTTTCTAGTGAACTCTAATCAAATAACAAAAGGGCTAAATGAACAAAAGCAACTCTAGTGTAAGTAAAGTTTTTCCAGAATTACAAATATTTTCAAATACAATGTCATTAGTCCGTTTAGACAAATGTTAAGAAAACGAAACTAACAATTATCGTTGCATTTAGAATTTTGTATTCATCCCTTCACCGCACTCCCTCTTTCTCGACGTAA
Organism: Nephila pilipes; assembly: GCA_019974015.1. Classification (NCBI taxonomy): domain Eukaryota; kingdom Metazoa; phylum Arthropoda; class Arachnida; order Araneae; family Nephilidae; genus Nephila; species Nephila pilipes. The sequence continues at coordinate 22,335 of BMAW01056931.1, read as the reverse complement.
GGTACAAAAAGAAGCAATTCGTGGCAAATTGTAGTTGTTGACAGTAATTTAAATTGGGATATATCAGGTCTAAATCAGGGTTTAACAATCATTTGTGTGTGTGTGAATACATTTTGTGTCAACTTATAATTTCCTCCAATTTTATTTAGCTGATTAGTTATTTCCTCGAGTCAAACTTTATTTTTGCAAGTTGTTTGTTTGTAATAATATTTATATGAATAAAATAATGTTTTAAAGTTTTTTTCGTGAGTTTTACACTAGTGCTAGAATCTCAGAAAATAGTTAAATATGGAGATGGAGGCTGCACAAACGTATGGAAATATATTTCTTGGGTATTGATCATCAGATTCAGTTTTTCGTACTATAAACTCTCTGAAATTGAAATTCGTTGAATGAATGTAGTCCAACTGCAAATTACTAGAGACAGTTGATTAAGGCTTCATTGTCGTTCACATGAGACTTAACAATGCTTGACATAAAGTGTTACATACAGTTTCGCCTTAATTTTGCAGCAGTGGGAAAGGTAGAAAATGTACCAATAGGCTTGAAAGATAGTTCTAACTTTTTTTTTAATTTAAGATAAAAAGAAATACATAGAAATTTATTAAGAAGTGACAAACATAATAAAACTTATGATATTAAGGATATATTTCAAGTTAATAACATTTTTAAATCATTTATATTTTTAACATAAGCGAATGAATATATACCAAACAGTGACGTGATAGATTTACAGTTTGGCAAGAAACCGGTTTTCAAGGTAACATTTCTGGCGAGCTTTCTACGCTTCCACGCCTATCTACGCCTTTCGTTTGGTATCATTCATATTTACAATTTTTATCTCTCCTGCTATTCTCTTCTTTCTTGTTTGACATTCTAAACACGCCTGAAGAAATAATTTCTCCGATCACTCAGTATACAGCATCAAATTGATAAAAATTTATGCGAAGTGAAACATATTGAACGGTAGAAGTATGTTAGAATTGAACATATTGAATGAGAGGTTATGTTTTCAATACGACCAATTACCATGGTTTATGAACTCTTACGAAGACCATACATCCAATAGCATTTTAATTTTATCTAGCGTTCGATGAATTATTTTTTTCGTTTCTTCTCATAACTGTTTCAGATTTCGAACAATAGTATGCATAATTATTTCAGAAAAAACAAATTTTATTCAAAGTAGTTTTATAATCTCTTTTTAATTGAAGTTTTAAATAAATACATTTCTAATATATATCTTTAAAAAAGTATTTTCAAGGGGACTTTTGATCGAAAAAGAAAGTGTTTTGTTTGAAGATTTCCCTTCTGAAAGATCCGAGTTATTCTCAGAAGCAAGAGAGGAAGAAAATTATTTTTCTGTCTATACAATAAAATATAGGAATTATTTTAAATAAAAATGTATATGTATTTCTACACAATTTGATTATTAAGTTTATAAACATAGTTTTATCATTATAAAACAAAAATTGTATGCCGAGTGGTTATAATTAAAGTTACACTATTCAGAGACCTGTAAAACCTGTTGTGCTCATCGGAATTTCATGAAACTTGGAATATATTCTATATGGACCATCGGAAAAAGATTTTGCAATAAAAGTATTAGTACAAATTTTGACCACCAAGTGGCTTTTATCAAATACTCCTTATGCAAATCCATAAAACCTCTATAAAAACTTCCATTCATAAACAGCGAATCATTCAGCGTGCGTTTGTCATCGTTAATCATGACCTAACAAAAAAAATATCAATCTTTATGGGTAAAACCGTTTTATCAGAATGGCAGTAACCACTTAGCTGCTCTGCATGAATATCGTCGTTTAAAGGATATGCGAAAAGGCCCTATGTCGAGGATTTCTTTGAGGAAGATGATCATGAAATTTGAAGAGACTGGAGATTTGGGTGTGCTGCCCGGAAGATAGCGGAAACTGGTTGGGACTGAAACTATCGAAGCAGTCACTATTGCCTTGGTTGAAAGAGCCTCCAGTTCCATCTTTCTTGAGCAAGTGGTCTATGAATATCAGGCGAATTGGAGATTCCGTGGTTGACATTACGAAAACTCATGCGATCCATTTTAAAATGGTATCCGTATAAGATCCACGTGATGCAAACGTGAAACCCCAAGATCACTAAACACGTCTTGCCTAGCGAGAATGGAAGTTGATGACGCGTAGCCTTGGAAAATTTTATGGTCAGATGAGGTACTCTTTTATTTGGATGGAGCTGTGTATAGTCGAAATTGCCGCATTTGGGATACTTCACCTCCTACTGTCCTGCATCAACAACCACTGCATTCTGTTTAAGTGACTGCTTGATGTGAATGTACAGCTGAGTTTATCTTCGAACCTTTTTTCTTTGATTCTCTCACTGCACATGGTTGTAAACGATGCTTTGTCACGAGTGCACGGTACAGTGAACTTCTTTAACAGCAGGTCAGTCCTATTTTACAGGAACGGCAATGTTTACAAACCCTCATATTGGGCACCAAGTCAAAGCACTGCTTAGAGCTCACTTTGGCGATTATCGTGTAATATCCAGACATTTTCCGAATGAATGGCCTTCTCGTTAAGACGACTTAAATCTCTGTGATTTCTGGTTGTGAGGATTTCTAAAGGACCGTGTTTATATAGGATGAATTAGGACTTTAGCTGATTTGAATGCTAGTATTATATTCCTCGTTTGTTGCTTCGCGCTACCATTGAAATCGCTATAATGCGCTTTCAACACGTTATTGATGTCAGTGGAGCACATATTAAGCCTATTCTATAATTGAATAAATTTTAACGATTCTAACATATTTTTTGTCCTTCTTTGGGCACCGCATTTCCTTCTAGTGGTCGAAATTTGAACAAATTTTTTTAATGCAGAAACCTTTTTCTCATGGTCCATGTAGCATATATTGCAACTTTCATCAAAGTTCGGTAAACAGAATGGATTTTACAGGCATCTGAATGGTGTAACTTTATTTATAAACACCCGGATAGTATAAAAATCTATACTTATATTAATTGACATATTTTCGCACAAATTATCACTCTTAGAAATAAAAATGCCTCGTCATAAAGTTCTAATTTTTATCAAAATAGTTTTGTAATTAATTAAAATAATGTAAATTTTTATGAAAGTATTTATTTTTTTTCCGAAGGAATACGAAACAGCTAGTGTTCATATACGATATCCAAAAGGGGCGATAGTATATAATATATACCGAGTCTTAAAAATCAGGAAATAAAGTAAAAATTACTTTTACCGCTTGATATTTCAGCCTCTTAACATTATTATAAATTCATATAAGATGAATTTTAGCTACAATTTAATGGTTTTGCATACAGCCCTTCAAAGTATTAAGTCATCCTTTGAAATTTCGTAAGTTATTAATATCCGCTAACGCTTCATACCTTTTTGAAAGCAATACTGTATCTCAGATGATTAAATAAAAAAATAATAATGTCAAAATTGTTGTCCTTATATATTTTTAAATTCTTATATAATTGTATTCTTTATATATTTTTAAAAAACTAGCTCTGTATCTTTTTACACATCTAATAAAATAAAAATGTGTATGTTTATTAGAATAACAGATTCCTTTATGTACCGAGCTATACGACCTTGGTTGTATTCAGATTTCATTTTCAAATGGACTGCTTACGGAAAAAGATTTACGGCTAATATTCGTCGAGCTCATGAATTTTCTAGAAAGGTTTGTACCAATTCACCTGTTAACTAGAAACTGCTATGAGTACTCTTAATTAACTGGACTTTTTATATAAAACTAAATATGCGTTTTTTTTTTATTTCAAACATAATAATTTTTGATACAGAAAACATTCATCCTCCTCTCTTTAGTTGTAGAGCATTTGATCAGAATTAATATAGAAAACTTGTTTAATCAGATCCTTCTATAATTCTGAATATATTTTAACTTCGCTATCAACTGTAAAGTGTCGAATACTAGAAATTTGATCAAATACACTGAAAAAAAATCAAGGTATTGCAAGAAATATATTTGAAAGTCGTTTACAGGAATTTGTTAAAGAAGAAAAACTGCATTCTCGCCTTTACGAACCCATTTTCACTGAGTCAACAAAACGCCGCGCAAATACCTAATAACATACAAATGGAACTGATCAATTTTATCAATCTTAAAAACAAAATATTACTAACTTTTTCTGAATTAAAATGCTTCTGACGTTTATTTTTTTAAATTCAATATCACGTGAACATTACCCAGAGCAAACAAAATTTTCAAAAAAATTATATATGTTGCTTTGGAATGACACATAGAATTGAACAAGCATTTTTATAGATGAAATTGGTTCAAAGCAAAGCAAAGTCGCAGATAACTGATTCAAGTATGAAAAATTCTCTGTTGTTCACTTAGTAACAATTTAAACACCGAACATTAAAAGATTAGGGAAATACGAATAGATTTAAAATGCTCATTAGTTGTAAATAATGTTCATATGCTATAATAGATATTGTTTTATATATGATTAAATCATTTAAAGAATTCATTATTTCTATAAACACACTTTCATTAAAAATGTTATTTAACATACGAGGCTTCGAGATTAAAATAAGGAAAAGGATTTTATATAAAAAAAATGCTTTAATGAAAATTATATTCCAAACAATAACATTTTTTTTTATCTATATCGGGTAAGTTAAAATTTTATTTACGAATAACAGAAAAGCGATGTTGGTGGTCAAATCAAAGTTAAAATGGCAAAAGAATTGCTGAATTAATATACAGTTTCTTCAAAGACAATCAAGTGCCATTCGTTCCACTACTACTGCTACTACTACTTATATTAATAATAAACGTTTTCGACATTAAATTAATTGGAAACTTAAATTCTAATCTATCCACTTTAGATGTCATACATACTTTGGAAATTGAAACGACATTTCTAAGATGTCGTTCTTGTGTTTCTGGAATTTAAATTAGATGTTTGCCAACCCAAAGTTTTTATATGTAATTCTTTTTCTATGCACATTAAACAAAATAACAATTTTCAATTAAATATAAATTTATTATTTGTGAATTAAAAATAGAAAAAGAGGCTGTTATGCATTTATAAATATTAAATATTACAAGAAATTATATAAATTCAATATTAATTGAACAATAATTAATATTAAATTATCCTCTAAAGACTTCCTTACCTTGTTTGTATTATGGTTAGTACTTCTTATTTCGCTATATTTCTTAAAAAATATTTCACAGGTAATAAAAAATAAGAAGCTGGAGATGGAAGTCCGTTGTAAATATCCAGATGTCGGGCTATTTCCAAACGAGAGTCCCAGTCACAGTAGAAAACAGAAAGCATTCTTGGAATTACTCTTGGAGTATCATTTGAAAGACCCGTCTTTCACTGAGGAAGACATCAGAGAAGAAGTGGATACCTTTATGTTTGCAGTAAACTTTCTTAAGCTTTATAATTATTATGCGATTTATATTCCATGTTCTTGAAGTTTTTGAATTAAAAAAATATTTCTGTTCCCCTTTCAGGGTTATGATACTACAGCTATGTCACTCAGCTGGACTTTGTACTGTTTGGGGCAGAATCACGAAATTCAGCTAAAAGCTCAGGAAGAATTAGATCAAATTTTCGAAGATGACAATAGCAGGGATGTAACACGCGAAGATATAACGAAGATGATATATCTTGAATGTGTTATTAAGGTAAAGGGGAAAAATTAAAATATATTGAATACTGTAATGTGGATGTTGGCGTCGGTATATTGTCAAGAACCACGCTCATTTTAGGAGGAAAAATGTTTATTTACATATGAGAAATTAAAGAAAAGGACGGACACGCATTTCTGCGTGCTTACACTTCGAGATCTAACCATCTAATCTAAATTGAAGGTGGCGATGCTGTAGCGCAGCGGGACAATTCCCACAATCGGCCATCCAACAATACATGGAACACAATTTTGAATGATACAGTCTACTTTTTCTTTAAAATGATTGATATAGAATTGGTGCTTGAGTGCTTCTTCTGTTCTTTTAGAAGCATAGTGTCCACGTTCGTGAGCGCTGCGAATAATGTCGTTTTGCATATTTTTAGGAACAACGAGTAGTTCTTCACCATCTACAAACTTGTAGAGTATATCGAATTTTAGAAGATAATCTTTGTAAGGTATAATTTTTAAAAGTCCTCTAATAGTTTGGATTTCAGTGTCTTGTTCTTGAAGTCTTGTTTTGTCTCAGTATGGGGCTCATAGTATGGGGCGAAGCGTTGCGGTGATTAAAAGATGCAGGCAAGAATTAGTAGTCAGTGACAGATTTCAGTGTCATGATGGTAGTGGTCGACCTCCGGACACGACAGATCGGGAGGACAGAGTGATTGTCAGATCATCTCTCACAGCGCATGTTTCATCGTTATCAAACATTAGACGTACGATCCGCACACGAGTGTCCACCATGATCAATCACAGACGTTGGATAGAGCGAAATATACGCTCGTACCGACAGCTACGCAACCTGCCACTCATGCCCTCACACTGTAGAGCCAGATTACAGTGTTGCTTGGCTGGATCAGATTAGAATGATACTTACTGGGGACATATAGTGTTTTGCGACGGATCCCACTTCCAACTGTGGCCTGATGATCATCGAAGATGTGTCTGGAAGAGTCCGGATCAGAGGGCCGATCCTGCTATCACTATTGCCCCCAACACAGGTCCTCAACTAGGAATTATGGTCTGGGGAGCACTTTCGTTTGATAGCTGAACCCCTTTGGTCGTCATTAGAGGCACACTTACAGTTCAGGGGTACGTCTACGACATTCTGAAACATGTTTCGCTACCGTTCCTCTTCCAGTACCCTGACCTTACTTTTGAGCAAGATAATGTCAGACTACTTAGGGCTAGTTAGTTGTTGTTGCTATGAGCGATTAGTTGTTGCTATGAGCGATTAGTTGTTGCTATGAACTGTTTTACAGCTTGTGAAACACTTCCTTTGCTAGCTAGATCTCTCGCCAATCGAGCATGTCTGGGATACGAACCGAAGGCGACTGCATCTACCAGGGAATGCTGATGACCTAACCCGACAATTGGAGTAAATTTGGCAAGAAATACCGCAGGAGACCATCAGGGAGCTTTATTACTCTATGGCGCGTTGTGTGGTAGCTTGCATCCAGGCTAGAGGTGGTTCAACCCCTTATTGAGCTCGTTACTTTGTAACTAAGTAACTCTGAAATAAGTCATTCAATTTTTCTGAACTTTTAATCATTTTCTATTCTGTACATACTTTTCCTACCCGCCAATTTTTGTCTCTTTCGGACAAATCCATTTTGTGCGTTATTTTTCTTGTTATAGAGTGTACATCAAATGTAAACTGCAAGAAATTTAAGTTCCAAAAAATTTACAGAGAAAAGGAAATTTATTTGGATGGTATTTGCTTAGGAAATGAATATAAGAAAACATAATCTTTGTTCGAATATCGTTTGCAACAGTGTAGTTTTATATTTATTAATGATTCGCTCAAAATAATTAAGCTATGAAAACACAAAATAATTTTCTTTTTGTGTCGGAAAAATCTAAAAAAATTAGAAAAGAACCTTAAAGAGTATGGTTTTGCATCCTTTCTCAACTTATCCATCTATGACGTAACATAGAAGATTCATTCTAAATTAACCATTTTCAACTTTAGTATAAGAATTTAACACTCCATTTATACTAGCACATTGATGATAGTAGCAACTATATATCAGCCAATAGATGCATTACTGGACTTCTTAACGCAATAAGGATTGATTCAGAGTTCTCGTTGGCCTTATAAGGTTGAATATATTAATCTGATACCGAAAACACATGCAGTATATTTTTGCGTTATGATATTTAATTTGCAATAGATATATTTCCCTCTTCATTAAGAATTCTTTCTTTTTCATTTATTTTGTACATATTCAACACATTAGTGTTAGTTCGACTTAAAAAACACATCCATTTACAATAGCTACACACGCACTATGTGTATGTGAAGGAGAGAGAGAGAGAGAGAGAGAGAAAATGGAATTATGAACTCATTTCGAACTAAAATGACGTAATTGTGCAACATCAATTTATTCTTTATTTTTTGATGTATTCATTAAATTAGGGTCAATAAAGCTTTCAGCAAATTAAACATTTCTTTAAGTTTTTGTACATCCTCATTATCACCCACAGAAGCAAGACATCACTAAAGCGAAGCTGATAAAACAAGCGCGCCTTAGCAGGCAAAAGTTACTTGACAAAAAGAGAGAGAACATGAAATTGAGAGGAAGTGGTTGAGGTTTGATAAACGGCTTTGATACGAGTGAAGAACGAGGTAGTCCCGAAATTTTGATCATTCAGTAATTAACAGGTGTTCTTGATACTGCTACAATATGTGCGATTCTAAGAAATGGTAGAATGAAAGTTGTAGTATGTTTCGCGAGATTATTTATTTATTTATTTTTGCTTTAAAACGAGACAGAATATTTAAAAAGAACGAAAATTTAAGAAGAAAATTTTTCATCACTTACTCATACACATGCACATATATATGAACACAAAAAAAAAAATGTTAGAAGAAAGGAGAGGGAATATGATTTAAACCACAGAATAATGATGCTATTACCACCTTAATGACATTACAAATAATTGGACCCACGTAATAGTGTGATTTTATGTATATCCAACTCTTTTACATTAAATAGACTCGAGGCTTTACGAACTGTAAGTGAAAGGGATCTGATTGTAATTTTGTTGATGCATTCAGTGTTATTATAGGATCACTGATGAAACATTCTGAGGGTTTCAAAGTACAATATTTTCTTACATTATATGTAATTTGAGTATTTTCTTATTTACATTAGTCAAGATGAATTATCTGTATTAAAATGAAATTTCTTTTACATGTTTTTCACAGGAAACTTTTCGCTTGTATCCTATTGTACCATTGATTGCAAGGGAATGTAAGGAACCTTTCACAGTTCGTAAGTTCTCATTCAAATGTAATTTTATACTATGAAATCTAATTGTGCATGATTCGCTTAAGTAAAAAGATTTTTAATTTTTACTAAACCATGCATCGTCTCCAAAGTCTCAAAAAATGTTCTTCTAGATGTAGGCAAAATACATCAATATGAAGCATTTTTAAGAAATGATTGAATAATTTGTTTTAATGTGACAGAGTTTGTAAACGCTGAGAAATATTCCTTGAAATCTTTAATAATTCCATAGATATGGAAGAATTCCACTATGCATATATAAAAAAAACTCTTTCTCCTTTTATATAGTATTTCTAATTTACGGCTTCATAAAAAAAATCTCCATAACAATTCAGTGCAAAATATTTTATTTCAGTTACTTATCAAAATACACTTGTGTAAGAAATTAAGAGAATTTTCATATTTTATCTACGATCTCCAGAACTACTGTACAGATTTTAATAAAATTTGGTGTGAACATAGGTTGATATAATACAAACAAAATAAACATGCAACAGTTATAACAGACACACATGTTTGTGCGTAACACTCATGGGAGTCTGAAGGTCTGAAACAGCGGTTGCAGAATTCACAAAAGAAATGGGTTAATGGGGGGTAGGTCCTCTCTTACAGCTATATACGCCTTGCAGCGTGATGCCATACTGGAAATAAGGCACTTTATCAGTGTCTGTGGCAATTGGTCCCACTCCTTCACCAACACTGTTTTTCGTTCCTGGATGGTTCTCTGAGGTGAGGGTTGCGAGTTGCAAATGTCCTTCCCAGAGCGTCCCAGACATACTTTATAGCATGGGTGTCTAAACTATGACCGGTTGAGGGCCACATACCCAAAAAAAATTTTTTTGTGGGCTTTTTTCCAAAAAAAAAAAAAAAAAAAAAAAAAAAATTGCTGGATCCGCACATGTAATATTTTTTTAACAAATTGAAATAAAAATTAATTAACTCTATGTAGTTTTATTAAAATAAATTAACTTCTTTTTAGTATCAATTTTTCTTAAATTTTAATTAGATATGTATAAGTACATATTTATTTTAAATTTGTAAAAGTTTCATTTCATTTAGTTTGGATTTCATGAAGATTGAAAAAATTCGAATTAATGAGGTGGATGAATTTGCTTTTGTTGAACAAGCAAATCGATATCAGATTCATTAGACGAGGTTGCAATTCTTACAGCATTTTCAAGATGTTTGTCAGTGATCTTTTTCTTTTTTTTTTGATTTTTGTAAGCTTCATTCTTGAAAATAATTGTTCACAAATATAAGTACTGCCAAAAGCTGAAGACATTAATAAAGCATGATTGTGAAAAACAGGATATTTATCGCGGGGTAGGTTATCTTTATAAGACTCCAGTAAAGATACATTCCAAATTTTTTCATTCAGTTGAATGCCACTTTGCAGATCAATGCATTCCATTTGAAGATTTGAAGGCAATTTACTTATTTACAGAGGAAATAAGGTAGAAAATATGTTGAAATACTCTTCATTTTTTCAAAAATTTTGAAATCTATTTTCCAACTTTTGAATTAACTCAAAAATTAATGCAGCATATTTTGTGCAACTCACAGGTTTATGTGCAGCCAAAGTACTGAAATGTGTCAAACCTTTACTTTTATTTGATTAAGTCAAAATTTCAATTTTCTTTCAAACGCTGTAATTATTTAGAACAGATTATTAATAAATTGATTTTTTCCTTGAAGTCTCAAATTTAAATCATTCAAATGTTCTGTTAAGTCTACTAAAAGAGCTAAATATAAAATCCAATCTTTGTCCTCAAATTCATTTATAGGTTTCCCTTTTTTTTTCCGTAATTATTTTTATTCCAGATCTCAAATCGTAAAATCTTTTAAGCATTTTCTTCTTACTGAACCATCTTACTTCTGTATAATAAATAACATCTGCAAATTCAGTGCCCATTACCTTAAGAATCTCTTCAAATTGTCTACAATTAAGTCGTTTTGTTCTTATAAAGCGAATGGTTTTTATAACAACGTTTAATACACTTTCCATTTTTAAAATTTTTCCACATAAATTACCCTGAGGTATATTACAATGATATGACATCAAGATTGCATTGCCGGCAACGACGATTTTATTATTGACCATTTGAACAAGTCCCCATTTTTACCAACCATGGCAGGGGCTCCATCGGTTGTGATAGCTGATAAATTTTTCGTAGATAAGGAAAACCTTTTCATCAAATAAATCTACAGACTTGGTTGTGCCTTTTAACGATACTAAAGCAACAATTTCTTCCGTGATATTATAAAATTCATAGATTCCTTTTATAAAAATTGCCAATTGTGCCGTATCAGAAGCTTCAGTACTTTCGTCCATGACTAACGAAAAAAAATTTTAATCAGTACAATTACTTTTTAATGATTTTTCAACTGAATGTGTAAATTTAAATATTTACAAAATTTACGTTTGGGTGGCACTTTAAAAGCTTTTGGGCTGAACTTTAGACAAGCATGCTTTATAGGATTAACATACTCTTTCACTCGCGAGAAATTCGTCGACCAAAAGAGATCTATGTGATCTCGCGTTATCGTCCATTAAGATGAACTCGGGGATCACTGCACCACGGAAAAGATGAACATGGGGCTCCAAGACCTCATCCCTATACCTCACACCAGTCACAGAGCCGCTTTCAAAGACGTGGAGAGGTGTGCGGCCATCCAACATGATGCCTGCCCAAATCATTACACGTCACCGCCATAATTGTCTATTTCGCGGACATTGGAGGGTAGGTAGCTGGTTCCTAGCTCTCTCCATATCTTACTTTCACATGGAGACTGCCATGAAAATTCTCTTAATTTCTTACACCAGTGTACTAAAATTAGTAAAACACTATCGGTTTTTTTTTAAAATTACGTGAAAACTTCATATTTTAATTTCGAGATATCCATTATCTTAACAAAATATTCACACAAAACAGAATTAGTTCATTTCCTACAAATCATTAATTATTAAATACAAATAAGGAAAAACATCAAACATAGAATTCATATTTCAAAATATCTAACTCTTACGTATATCTTTTTATATAACAAACCTAATTTCAAACATCAATTGCCATGTAAAATCTTTTTAAAAGAACTCATATCTCACAAATTACTAATTTCCTACTTCAAAACATAGAGCATCTGTATCCTCATAAACATGAATTCATACAATTTTAAATATTAAATTCTTTTCTTTCCTCCTCTTTTTACTCACTTAAATACTAATTCTAATTTTCATAGCATATACTTAATTCTTATAAACTCAAAAGTGTTCACACAGATAACATAAGAAAGTCTTTAACATAACACAGTCATTAAAAAATTCTAAGAATCTATATAAGAAAAGATGATCTCTAATCATTACAAAATCATATTTTTAAATCATTATAATCCTAATTATTGCAAAATTTCATTCTTAAATCAAACCCATACAAAATAAATGATTACAAAATCCTCCTCGAAAAATAAAACATTACAAAATTGCATCTAAATTGCAAACTAAATCTTTACATTCCTAATCATTAAATCCATACAAAATTACATTCCCAATCATGAAATCCATTGAAAATTACATTCGTAATCATCGCATAATTAAAGCATGTCTAAATAAAATCCGTACAAAATAAATCATTTCAAAATCTTCTTCCATAATACATTGCAAAACATTACAAAAGAATCTATTCTCTCAAAAATAAATCATATTTCTTGTTTCAAATAATAAAAATCAAAATAAAACATCCGTTCAGCATATTATCTTAAAATATCAATTATTCTACACATCATAATAGATAACACAAACATTAAAAATTAATTGTTGACATACTTAAGATTTTAACGTTTAATCCATAAAACACTCCTTTAAAATTAGCACATTCAATAATTTTCAATCCTCTCACAAAATAAATATTTTTCTGTTTTAAATAATAAAATCAAAACAAAGCATTGTTGACTTTTTTAAAATTACTTATCCTTGACCAAATCTAAATTAATAAAATATACCTAAAAAGTAATATTCACCTTCAATCAATAAAAAGGGGACTAAGATAAAGAAATTAAAAGTTCTTTAAATACTCAGTCCTTATAATATTCTATTGTTAAAAGTGAACATAACTGTTCATTAATTATTAACATAAAATAATTTTTAAAATGCTCTTAGCAAAATAAGTTTATAGTCCCCCTTTGTTTTTATCTCTGTAAAAAGTCAATTTAAAAAGAAATAAAAAAAAAAAATCGCTCACCCATCTGTAATTCTGCCATTTCGGGTTCCCGAATTGTGGTCATAAAATGGGGTTGTCATCGACTATCCAAGGGGGAAAGACTCTTCTTTCCTTTACTCGTAGGGGGGAACACATTCTTGAAGTGATCTGAAACCTGGTAGGGTGGTAAAAAGGACCTTCCCTTTCCTCCGTGTTAATTTCTAACTTCGTACTGTAATCGCACCATCAGTGGTTTATTGCAATGGGGAACTTATTTCACTGTAGGTTTCGGCAAGTAGGGCCTGGTTTCTTGCTTTCACACATACTTGGGGGAAAGGAGTTGAAAATCTCCTTCACAGTGAGGGTCAGGCGCTCTGTCAATGAACGTGTTTGCGGTGTTTTCTTTATTGACCTTCCGCTTTTTTTCTTCTTCAGCTGCGTTCCTTTGCAGTGTCCCAAATTCTGGTTACTGAGAGGATGAACACTCATTCTTTCGTGAAGTCCTGTTAGATACCCGTGGGTCAAATGGGGTTTCTTTTCGTTTTTCCGTCTTTAGAGAGGGGAACTTTCACCTTGGGAGTTGTCTTTTTTTAATTACTTTATTTGAAATTTTACACTGTTCGAACTTTTCCATAATGCGATGAGTTGATCCATGGTCTCTAAAACATGTTTCTTGGTGAATCTTTCATGGGACTGATATTTGCGTCTTCTTTTACGCTTTTCTCCCCTTGCAATAGCATCACTCCCTTCTTTTTAAACTGTACTTTTTTCTTCGGAGGTGGCATGTGCTTACCTCTCGTTCTGTCCGCCTAAATGTCTGTCGTAAAACTCTCTCTTTTTACAGCTGTATCGGATAAAAGGTTTAATTGGAAGAACTCTACTTCCTTCTTTCCTTCGATGGGAATATTTTCTCCTGTATCATCCTTTAAAAGTTTCTCTTTGACTTAATGAACTTGAGTAAATTCTTGTCTTTCTAAATATGTGAATGCTTCTTGAAATCGTTGCTGTCCTCCTTTTCCGTCCTTTTTATTTCCTTTCTGTATTTTTCTTTGTGCTTTTTATTTTCATTTGCTTGTGTTCTCGAAAGTCGGCTATTATCTTGAAATCATCCTTTTTTTTTTCTCATGCTATCCTTTACTTTTCTCAGTTTCCCTTCTTTTTCTTCATTTAAGCTACAAGTTTCTTTCCGTAATATTTTTAACTGATTTAACAGATCACAATTCTTATTTTTTGTGTCATTAAGTAGCATTACTAGTGCTAATTATGCTTCTTCTTTTTCTCTGTTAATGGCTTCTTGTTTCCGTATGGCTTGCGTTAACTTTTCATTATGTTTTGTATTCTAGATCATTTCTGTTCATTATTCTTCAGTTCAGAATCAAACTTTTCCAGTAGAGACTGAAATCGTTTTTCATAGTATTCTTGCATTCTTACAACTTCAGGTAATCTTTTATTTTATTTCTTTTTGTACTTTAGCTACTTCTTCAATTTACTTCTTATTTTCTTCCTCAGCTTTGATAAGTTCACTTCGGGCATTTTCAGCTACTTTTGATTCAATACGTGGCGTCACTTTAACACTATTTAAATTTAAAAATGGGTAATCCTTCACATATTTTTTATTCGTAGTTCTTCACTGATTCTTGCATAAGCGATGTGTGGTAAGTCTAAAAATTGACGTCAGACCAATAAATCAAATGGATGAGTTGAGCCTGTGAACATAAAAACATAAACATTGTTGCTGAAGCTTCTTCGATTTGGAAATTTACTATAATCATACCTAAACTTTGAGTTCAACTGATTACCAAATGAATAGAAATCCTTTTTACAAGGTAAAATGTTAAATCCCAAATTTCGTGCTATTGATTCTTTGAGAAAACTTCTTGAAGATCAAGTACCTAGTAGAACAGTGACCCTATGGACAATAATGATCTCATGTTTACTGTGCGTATTCGATGCGGATGATTCTTGATCACGAACAATAAAGGTAATCATTCTTCGTTCATTCTTATTTCCAATGCATTGTTTTTTGCACTATCCTGATTTTCCACATAAGGAGCTGAGAAGGAAGAATCTCTTGCAAAATGATCATAACTCTTGTAAGAAAAACATTCCGGTTCTCCTCTAAGCTTTAATCATAAATTTTCTAATTCCTGTTCCGTTTGTTCTCTTTCGATCCTATCTTCAACTATATTCGCGAGACATCCTTCCATGAAATTTTCTTCGCAATATTTATTATTAATTATTCTTGCTATTATTTCTTCATTTCCAGCTTAAGGAGAAAGATTTATACCAGATTCTTTTGCCAATTTAAAGAAATCACATTTCAGACATTTTGAGAAGAACGACGTGCGTGATGTCATCTTTTTACACTTTGTTATTCAAAACAAATATTTTCCGTAATTAATCATTTCCAAATGCATAAGGAAAGCAAAAATTATTTACTTTCTTTTTCAGTTTTATACTCCTGGTAGGTTATTTTCCTACAATTATAATATATTTTCTTTCGCACAGTCAATAATATAATATAAAACTGAATATTTCACGATGCACATTTTTATTTCTTTCTCAGTTCCGGTAGGTTACCGGGCTACAAAGCTAATCACTTTTGCACAGTACATTTGGAATAATATTAGTTTGACAGTGGGCTACAATACTTATCCCACTTCTGAAATACATTTTTTTATAAACTCTTCTCGTTTTACACACATCACACTCACAATAACTAAACTAACTATTTTAATTTTTACTTAACTTTAAAATAACCTTTTCTTAAAGTTCTCCTCATTTTTCACCTTTTCGCTAAACTACTTTTCATTTTCACTATTCACAATATAACATATTATTATTTTAGAACTCTTAAATCATATCACTTTGCTTCTTCTTTACGGTAGCTTACTTAGCTAAATACTTTCACTTAATTTACTGTAGCTTACTTAGCTATTTACTTTCATTCCTTATGGTAGCTTACTTAGCTATATACCTTCACTTAACTTACTTTTTATTTATTTCATTTTCCTGAAAATTCATATTAGATCAGACAATCTTATTAATAATAACAACAACTAAATTTATTTATTCAACACAGTTCCTGTCACGTTACCTTGGTGATCAGTGCAGATTAACAGTTACCACTCAATCACGCAGCGATTTACATCTTTCTCAAGTATCAATTCGCTTACGTCCGCTCCGCTAAAAGAATTAGTCTGCTCTGCTCTAAAGGGGATCGTAAGACATCCCATACTCACCTCTTAACAAAAAACGCCCTCAACAGGCAACCTTTTAGCATACGAGTTAATTATTCCCTATTTTTTACCTTTTCCCTAATCCACTTTTCTTTTTCACTATGCACAATTAAACATATTATATATATATATATATATATATATATATATAAAAATAATATCTCGGTTTATTAGTTTGAAATTCTTTAAATTTGCTTTCACATACGGGTAATTCTTGTATGATAATACACTTCTATAGCATGATTTCGATTCAACACGGCTCTAAATTTACCAATCAGACTCTTTCATCTCAACCGAGACGTGAATCTAAAGCTAAAGTTTTTTTCTCCATCAAAGGATTTAAAGATCAATGCTGGGCAAGCACAGATCCAAAATTTAGTTTCACTACAGAAATTTTCAAACAGACCTCGAATAAAACCTCTGGATGGTTAAGAACCTCGAAAACGATTTTGCACATCGGTACTAGAATTAGGTAAACTTCCGAGTAAATGTTTTAAGATGTTAAAATCAAATTTCGAAATTAGTCCCAAAGTTCCAAAAAACCCGCACAAAAAAAAGACCGAAGTAAAAATATTTAGGTATGTAGTTTACTTTATTGGAAATGTTTCGTTTTGTATCTGGATGTCATATCAGAGTTTCGTATAGTAATTTTTCAAGTGTAATTTATTTTATTGTGAAGTGTTAAATACGTTTTTAAACTTTGTGTTTTCTTTAGTGTTTGTGTCTTAAAAATTTATGTTTTCGGACAACCTCTTTTAGGTATGGTAATTATGTTTTTTTACTTTCGGAAGTTCATTTGAGGTCCTGAATTATAATTCTGCAGAAATTTTTGAAAAATACCTTTCATCTTGCTTGAACAAAAATGACGAAAAAAAAAACATTATGTGAAACATATGAATAAATGTATTAACTAATGATGAAAAATGATTTAGAATAAATGTAATATTATAAATTTATAATATTACATTTATTTTGAATATGTTAATTATATGAGTATGATTTTATCTGTTTGGAATTATTGGAACTTAACTTCTTCGGCGTAGTTCTAATTTCATGTAATACGGATTCGCATAACACGGTGTCTTTTAGGTTAGTTATAGGCGTGTTTGTTATACGGTGGAGGTTCCTGTACTTCTTGAGGATATCCACAACACTTGCAAGAAATAAAATGAACTTTTACAATCTGACGGATCTCAGAGAGTCGTATTTGTTATAGCTCCCGTCTACTGGCCATGTTTATGTTGGCAACGAATTTTAATCCTATAGAATTTCCACTAACGTCTTGAAATCTAAACTATTTTGACTTTTTGAATTTCAAAATGTTCACTTGAAAGAGCAAAAATAATTAGAGTTTCTTTGCGGGTATTACATTTTCTCTACAATTTCTAAAAAAATTTTTACGCCTATTTTAATTATTCGTTTGTGTATTTTCCTGTCTTTAAAAAATATTTTTAGATATCGGAAGGAAAATGTAATCAACGCAAAAAAAATGGATCATTATTTTTTTGCATTCAAATTGCTAAAATAATAAAAATTTTAAGACTGTAATAGAAACCCCATAGGATTAACATTATGATTACGTTATCAAAAAGACCAGTAGACGAAAGTCTCAAACGAATAAATCTAATTACAATTATATGGGAACAATATCAAACAATATATGTGTTCTAATAGGATAAAAGTTACATTATGAGTACAGATGTTCAAGTAAGTCTTAAATGCAATATTGAAAAATAAATATTCATAAATTAATATCAGGTCTCCCGGAGAGTTCGTCCGTTTGAGAAGTGAAAAGAGAAATAATACATTTTTCAACATTTAATAACATTCTTTTTACAATAAAATTTTTGTCGTTACGTATGAATACTTTCTAGCTGAATGGTGATTTGCAAATTCCATTTTTGCTACATGCTTTGCCTTTTGAGTCTTAATTGTCATCTGCTTCAACAATAGTCCTTTGTTGACATATGCTTCGTTTTTGTGATTTTTTTTCCCTTCATAAATTTTGCACGGAGAGAATCAAGAGATAGTCGGAGAGTGCTAAGTCTGTTGAGTACTAGAGATGGAAAAATTTGCAGTCTAGCTCTACGAGTTTCTGATGAGTCACCAAAGCACGTGGTTTATATAAACATGATGCTGTATGATGTGCTTCTTGTTGAACATCGCCAACTTTTCTTTTCTCTGTTTAAAACATCAATTCGCTGACAGTATCTCTCTGAATTCAGATGTGCATAAGGTTTCAAAAGCGGGTAACGTATTAGCTCTTAATCCTGCCGCAAAAAAACACAATATTTTCTCATTCAGCCTTAACTCGGCTTGTCGGTGGAAAGGGAAGATATCTAGGCTCGCAATGCGCTCTTTTCCTTGCGATGTTTTCGTACGTAATATTTTTTTCAAACTCCGAGAAATCCGTTAAAATAGAATTCAGGCGAAGCTTTCACGGAGGTTCACAGTCAATCGATTTAATTGAATTATATTTATTTGATTATTTTTGATTAACATAAAATTAACTAATGTTAATTTGCTTCGATTCTTCAATTCAAAGCTTATTAGATTTCTAATCCTTTGTTTTATACAATATCTTCTATACCAAGACAAACAGACTTTTTTCGAGCAAGGATCGTACAATTTGTGACTTGTTAGTGGCTCAACAAAACAAAATAATGTATCATGAATAAATTTATATATTCAAATATGTTTACTAGGAAAGATAGTACACATAAATATATTTGATTAATAGTGTTGGTTTCGACAAATTCTCTATGCCTTGCGTGTTGATGATTTCTAACTTTCCGGGAAAGCAAAAGAATTGCTTGTAAATCTAGCGATTTTAACGTTTCTCAAAATCTTAAATATCGATCATTGAAACATTATGTATTATTTTTAAATTGATTTAAAATAAAATTAACTTACGATGAAAAGTGACGTAGAATCTTCGAAAAATACAGATACAATAGTTGATGCAGGAAGACAGAAAACTAATGCAGATTTTTTGCTGTCAGTAGGCCAGAATCTATAGATTACTTATTTCTTTTTTTAAAAAAAACTGGATGAAAATCTGGTAAACTTTGTTGTAAAAACTACGAATTTGAAATTCAAATCTATTAAATATTATCATGGGTAATTAAAGTAGGTGCTACTGTAATTATACTATTGTTCCCTTAATGCAACCAAAAAATTACAAAGGATAGAACAAAAGTTCGTGATATACTTCTAACTTTAATGCAAAATCAACTAAATGGCTTGTTACTTTTAGATTTGGTTCCAAAATGCTTCTCATATTAAAAAGTTTTGCTTGTGCAATTAAAAATAATAGTTTAATATTTTTCCAAGAGATGGATCTGCAAGATGTAGAATTTTATTAATATATGTATTTTAATTAAAAATATTATTTTGGCGATATAAACAAGAATTAATAACTCAAAAATAGAGTCAGAATTTAATAATGGAAGTTAGTACTTAGTTTTGTTCTGAATTTTACACTTTAAAAGTTTGAGTTTAATTTTGCAATATTTTTGTAATCTATCATTTTGTTACATTACAAAATTATTGCAAAAGGTAAGTTCTAATTTAGTTTTTTTATTACCAATTACCTTTTCTATTACCGTTTTAGTGGGGCACGAAGTCCCTTCAGGTAGTTTGTGTTTGATTTTGATTTCTGAGATACATCACGATCCAGATTATTTCCCAGAACCGGAGAAATTCGTTCCAGAACGGTTTTTCCCTGAAAACAGTGAAGGGAGACATCCATATGCCTTCATCCCGTTCTCTGCTGGTCCACGAAACTGCATAGGTAATTTGAAAGAATTCATTTTCGATGTGTATTACTTATTTTTCTTTAACAATTTTTAAATATCATGGTAGTAATGATGACATTTAAAAAAATTACGTGTATATTTTATGAAAAGAGTAAAACATGTTTAAGGACATGCACTATTGATTTAGTGCTTTTGGAACAATTAAAATCAGAAATCCTTTTTTCCTCTGCTGTCATATGGATTTGCGGGAACTCCTGTAATCCACTGCACGAATCGGGATAGTCACATGAATGGATACTGTAACAAGGGACACTGTGCATAAAATCCATTCATTCGAAAATGTGATCCATTTTTGCCTAATATAACCGCAGCATTTATATATTATAATTGCAATATTCAATGGATTTTCTTTGATTAATTTGCAAAGAAACATATAAATCAGCCTTTGAAACACAATTTTACCTCATTGTCAAAATAGACTGTTTCTAAAAGCCAATTAATTTCAAATTTAAATATATATATTTCTCCTATGGGCTGATATGAACAGTACATATTTTTTACAACTTGTCATATATTTCGAATGCATTCCCACATTTTCTAAATTTCTAAATATAAATTATTCTTTTAGCTGGATATGATATTTCTCTTTAAAGAGGCTAAAATAAAAAATACACATTACAGTACTTATTTTAAATCATCACCATTAAAAAATCTGAAGAGCTTCCCTATTGTCTTACCAAATACTCTCATGAAATGTTGTCAAAACATGCAATGCTACTAATGTCAGAATCATCCATTTTTAGTTCACACAGAAATTTAAGAATATAAATGACATAAAATCTTTGGATCAATCTTTGGATCTTCAACTTCAGCATAAGGGCACTCAAATCCCCACAAGTGATAATTTTAAATATCTGGGGGTGACGTTGGATAGCAAACTAACATGCAAACCCTATATGGAGGACAATACCAACAGTGCCATGAAGAGGCTAAGTCCCTTAAAACGTATTGGCGGGGAAAGGTGGAGCTGAACATGAACTACTCATCTTCAAACCTTCCCCACCTTTATTCGGCTGCTTTTGACTTATTGCTGTGAACCAATTTTTGTGACCGGGAAGTATGTACTCGAACCCCCGGAAAGGGTCCTAAATCAGGCCGTACGTACGAGTACGTATTACTGGTACGTACTCGTATTATTACTGGTGCTGTAAAATCACTCCGATGGATGCCATGATTTGGTTGACTGGTGATTGGCCACTTAGAACTGTGATTCAAGGGAAAGTCATTATCCTCTTGAAAAAGATCATTAGAGTACCTGGATGTTTTTCACTTTGGAGGTTATTTCCCCAAGTTTTGGCCTGAAATCTAAGGACACTGAGGGGCTTCTTTTAGGAAATTCTTCAGTTGAAAACCTCACTCTGCTTAATTTTTGAGCCGAAGAAGAGGAGTTCCTATTGGCTGGAGGATCCTATTGGCTGTCAATTCATTGTTTTTTTTGGTGAAACACCACAAAAAACAATAAAATCGACAGCCGATAGGATTAATTTTGACATTTTATTTTTATTTTAAGTGCCTCCTCTCTTGAAATATTTCACACCTACTAACCAAACCACGAGTGGTTTCGGATTCTTACTGATGGTTCTCTCCTCGATATTGTCCCTAACGCAGGTAGCGGAGTTTTCTCCAAAATATTTTCTGTCTACATCCCTGAAGGGAGAGGTACTGCATTTGATTTAGAAATTGCTGCGATTCACACAGCCTTATCCCACCTACACTACAACTTGGATAAATTAACAAGAGCTGTTGTCCTCCGCGATTCAAAGGCGGCGTTGCTAGCCATTGTATCTGATGAACGTACCTTAACGCAAGATATTTTGGAATGTCGCCGTCACCTCGAGAAACTGGCTACTTTTGTAAAATTATTGTCTTATAATGGATTCCTGCACATTGTGGAGTCCCACATAACGAGACAGAGTACTATCTGGTTAAAAGAGGTGCTTTCATTAAGAAAAATGTTTCCCTTTGCCTCTCTGTACAATTAAAAACTTTATTGAAAAATGTATCAAAGACCATGGAGGACCTTTCCAATCGTCTAACTCACGAGGCTTGGAAGAATGCTGTATCCAATTTGAGTAATGCCCAACACATTGAGAGGGCG
>BMAW01056930.1:11503-40723 GCA_019974015.1 Nephila pilipes | reverse complement strand
GAAGCGGGAATGGTTGCAGCAAACAGTCCTGTCGTTTACCTCCCCCCAACTTAATAACTAAATCATAATAGCCTATTTAACTTTAAATAATTTTCTAATTGTTATTTTAAACTTTTCATATATACTGAGCAGAAGCGGCCATCTAATTTAAAGAATTCCAAGGCTGACTGCATTTAATGTCTCGAGAATTCAGAATTAAAACTCGCAATACATTTTGAGTGAGAAAAGAATTTTTCCTGCATAATACCATGGTTGATTGATTTTATTAACATTGTAATAGAAGCAACACGAGGGGACCGAGCTCACCCAAACGATTAAGAGCTACGAATCGGCCTCTTGAAAAGAATCACCTCCACTTTCAACATTTATTGGGCAAAAAGAACTTTTTTACAATAGGGTAACAAAAAACAGTACAAAGAACAAAAATAAAATATAATCCCGTAAATCAAAAGAAAAAATAACCCAGCCATTTGTTTACAGAGACATCACAGTTCTTATTTTTGATGTCATGTTTCTAATATTTCCAATTTTTCTTTTCTTTCTTTCTTTATTTTTTTGAAATGCATATCAATCTTTATTTCATTAATGTTGCAATTTTCTGGTAATACCGGATGCTGATATAATGGTGCAATGACTCACGTCGGCAGACATGCAGCCGGCGACAGCTTTGGTAGTACACACAAAAAGTAAAATTGAAAAATTCAGAATTGAAGCACTCACAAAAACATATACATATATATTAGGTATACAATTAAAAGCACACAATATGGGGAATTTAGAAATGTAACCAAATATTGAAACAATTATGAAATTTGTTGGGTAATTTTACGAGCTATAAATATGTAGGATTTAAGCATGAATGCAAATTAGGATTTTCTCACACGAACTTATGTCAAATAGGTTTCGCTTTAATTACAGGACATTTTAAATGAAAACTTTCCATAAAAGTGAACGAAAAAACATAGTGGTCAGCATTTCCAATAGAGCCATAGGAACATAAATTCCTATTTTTCAAATGGAAACGATTTAAGTAGCAAACGAAAGGACCATGACCAGTTAAGAAGCAAATAATAAAACCTGAATTGGAATAAAAATTCAAATTTAGTCTTGGAATATAGGACTGAACCCGAATACCGGTATTACAAGTTGACCGCTAGACATCCCAGTCACAAAGAAGCTTTTTTTTTAAAAAAAAATCATAACTACGTGAGACCGAGGGGTAGGGACATTCATTCCCTCGTCATCATGACAGCGAGTTTTGCAAATGAATCAGCAGTTTCATCGTTATAATCTCCGACGTGGGCCCGAACCTAGTATAGGTTGCTAATTTTTCTTTGATAATATTATTAGCGGCTGATTAATTACTGCTGGTACTTTGCAGCGGCAATATTCATATTAAACTATCAGAATAAATAGAAACTTTGAAGTTGTGAGAAACGGCATATCCAACTGCTGAAATCTCGGTTTGGAAAACTGAATATTAAGAATTCAGCTGAAACATGTACACCCTGTTTGTAACACCCCGGTGGAAGACACACACGGAGAATCCAGTTTCGGGAGGGTTATTGGCCGCGGTAGCCATGGTTTCAGACTCTTGATCGGCGGATTTCGTTGAGTCGCGGGTTCGAGCCTTGGCCTCTAAAGACCCGCCGTGTAGCTGGGGCTGATGCACGTTAAATCTGTTGGGTCCCAAAGTCCTCCCGTTGGCGTGGTGGGGAAGTTAGGAGAGGGGCGTGCCAGCTCAAGTGTCGTCCTCGTTACTTGACCGAGGTTCAAAATTACGAGATCCGTCGCCAATAGCCCTCGTGTTGCTTCTAGTGCGACGTCAATAAAAACTAAACTTTACTCAGGAGGGTTATTGGCGACGGATGTCGTAACTTTGAGCCTAGGTCAAGTGATGGGGATGACACCTGACTTGGTACCTCCCTCTCCTAAGTTCCACGCCAACGGGAGGACTTTGAACCTCGACAGATTTAACGTGTATCAGCTCCGGCTAAAGAATTTTAGAAGCAGGGCATGGGGAAATGAATTCCCCAAAGGATTGCTTGCTTTAGGTAATTGCGAGAGTTGCAACCCAGAGGGATCTACCTTTTCTCCCATGCATTTTACTGTTCTTAGTGACGAAAAGTGATACGCCAAAGGGATGCTCCAGTGATTCTTTTCTATTTATGACTCTATTCCTTGTGATTCTACTCGCCCATTCTTGCATTAACGTAGTGTTGTCTAGATCAAGACATGTTTTTTTTTTATCACAAATTAATGGGTATCTGGCAGAAGTTGGCTAAAAATGGTTCTTTGGAAGACAAGGGAAGAGCAGAATATATGACTTCAAAGAAACAATTTGTTTTATCAAATATAATTTTATAAATTATTTTTATTTTAAATTATATTTATAGTCAATATAAAACATTTTTAATATCTTCGATTTAATTTTCAATTAATGTAAACAAATTATTATAAAATGAGATTTCTTGATTGACCCTTTTAAAGAAGCAACTGATAAATTATTTCCTCGTGATATATTCTGATAAACAACTCATTTATGTGCATTCGAATTATGTCATTCTGTTGGGTGCAAAATTCTTACCTTAAAATAGAGTGTGGGTAATTAATTCTACACAAATGTATTTTAAATTTATTTGATTATGAAAATTATTAGCAGGATGCATGTAGCAATATTTTTTTAAGAGGATACAATTAGCAGATTATTTTTGGAAGGATCCGATATTACTTTCCATTTATAATTAATGTGGTGTTAACGCATAATTATATGTTCTGTTTACAATAGGCCGCGGTAGCCTAGCGGTCATGGTTTCAGATTCGTGGCCGGCGGTTTTCGTTCTGTCGTGGGTCCGATCCTTGGCCGCTAAAGACTCGCCGCAAAGGATGATGCACGTTAAATCTGTCGGGTCCAAAGTCCTCCCGTTGGCATGGCGTAGAAGTTAGGAGCGGGGCATGTCATCTCAAGTGTCGTCCTCGTCACTTGACCGAGGTTCAAAATTACGAGGTCCATCGTCAATAGCCCTCGTATTGCTTCTAGTGCGATGTCAATAAAAACTAAACTAAATCTGTTTAAAGTAATTAGTACAAATCATTAAAATAATTGAAAAGTTATTAACGATATATTTTGCAATATTTTAGAGACTTATTTAAAAATAAAACATAGGTAATTTCTTTAAAAAGACAATATTTTTTAAATAGTGTTTGCAATATATAAAAAATTCATGTTCTTTCACTATATATATATATATATATATATATATATATATAGTGATATATCCCCTAAAAGTCATCTTGCTTTTTAATACTGTAGTAAAAGCTACAAGTACAGATCTGTAATTATAATTTTCATTAATAAATTGTAAAAAAGTATATAAAATGGAAAAATAAATTAGTAAAAAATTTTGGTTAAAAATATTGCAGATTTCAAATAGTTCCTCTTGTTAAGGCAGTGGCATACTCGGAAATTAATTTGGAGGGGGGTTGTAACATCGTCAATACCATGAAAGAAGCAATTTTGTTGTTTAGAATAACCACTTGATAAAAAGTAAATAATACGCTGCGTCAGTTTTATTTCTCCAATAAAACTGCTCAAGTATTGATATGATTTTATCAAGAAAAAAAATTACAAAACTAAAGGTCCTTTAAGAAAAATGATTAATATACGATGAGAATAAAATTTGCATTTTTTTTTTGGAGGGAGGGGTGTATTTTCTTTTGACATGCACCGCAGAGTCACTCTTTCTCAGATAGCAAAGACTTTACTATTCTTTTCTCAGGAATTGGCTTAATTGGAATCCCTTTTTCTCTTCGTGATTCAAAAAATTTAAGCTTGACAAGAAAAAAAATTCTTTTGCTTAAAATTTAAACATCTATAGTAAAAGAATTATATTGAAATGATTCAATTTCAAAAAAAAATTCTGTGGGGTGCATACGTCTCTTTTTAACCACCACCCCTCACTACCTCCTGGGTACACCACTCTGTTAAGGTTAACTATGATCAAAAAGCAACGACCGGATCCAATTGTCCAGACAACTGCTGACCCGGAATGAATATTTCAGTAGAAATTCATCCACTTATTCTCTTCTTAACATGAGTGGATGAATTTCCCAAGTATGTTAAAAATAACGTTTTCTCTCTACTACATAACTTGCAACATGAGTTCAACCACGACTATTGTCTTCTTTCGAAATATCCACGTCGAAGCCTTTTAACATTTCTTACACTTATGATGATGACCTTTGACATGAAAATTATAGATTTATATTTATCAATAATTATATTTCATAAAAAAATAATTTGTTCTCTGAGCATTTAAGTTGCTTCTCTTCCAATAATTTAAACCTCAGGTGGAAAAGAGTAATTCCAATGTTGCTCATGCATGTCGTATGAGGCGACTAAAAAAGGTACTCTGCCCCTGGGGATTATTAGGGGCTTGCCTTCTTTATGTTGGTTTGGGCATCATGACTTTGAGGTATCTTTGTGATATTTTCCTTTCCTATGTGGTTTACTGTCTTTGGTAATCCCGGGTGCCGCGCTTCCGGGGTACCCTCGTGATCCTTTTCTATTTCCGACCCTCCTCGTGAAACTTTTTATCTTTTCCTCCATTTTCTTCAAACGTCTAAATCCCAGTCATACCTTATTGGACGCATCATAGTCTCAGTTAGGCTCTTGTGCTATTAAACTTCACTTTCACTCATTCTAATAATTTTACAGCTAGAATATCAATCAAAATTGTCTCTGATTAACATAAATATTCCTGATTGATAGAGGTATAATTTCATATCGCACACATTCATCCTATATTCTTTCAGGATGAATGTGTAAGTTGAAGCATTTCTTAAATGAAAAGTATTCTTTCGCATCTTTCATTTTGAAAAGACAAATAGTAGAACCATGCATATTTTGGTTTTAAGGTATTTTAACTATTAATCAATTTTTTATTTTTTTGCTATACCTACTTCACAAAGTTTCGTGTGGCATTGATTCTTTTTTTCTTCTTTTTTATTCGAATATGAAGACATTTTGCAATTTACTTAAGTAATTTTGCCGGAGTAAGATCCCTAAGAAACAAGTCTCTCCCCCCCCCCCAATGTGTAGAAAAGCCGAAAATGGGATCTTCCAAAAGTGAAATGTCTTCTGAGCTGACCTCCAGGCACGTGTCGTCTTATCGATCGATCTCTCCTGTTCCAGGAATAGAGAAATTGTGCGGAACCGTGATGAACTACTTCATTTTTTTTTTACTGCGTTGTCTTTCCTATACCCGCGCGCATCGCACGTGTCGTTTATCGATCGATTTCTCCAATTCTAAGAATAGAGAAATTGCGGATCGATCATCAAATGCTTCGTGTGTAGCAATGGGGGGATTTCTGTTCCTTTCGATGTACCTGTTGTTTGAGCTACTTGTTATCTGGATTCCTCGAACAAAACTTCAGATATTCAACTGAATTCTGCATTTGATTGCTTAACACGTTTTAGGAAAAATCAAATCAGTTGGAATTTTAGAAGAAAAATAAATTAAAGATTTTATTAAATTAAATTTAATGGAGCATTTCTAATTTTACCAGCAGATATTAAAAATTAAGTTTCTTTGTAAATTTCTCTCTCTGTATATATATATATATATATATATATATATATATATATATAATAAATGCTATCGTTTTAAATCATATAGTCTATTGTGAATTTCAGGCAAAAAGATTTAATATTTTTACGGAAAAAAATATTAATTTAAATTAACCGTTTATCGTGCTTTAATACGCATTGCATAAGATACTTATTTAAAACACAAAATGATATATAAATGTTTTATTTTAGTTCGTAGAGAGAGTGTGTCTGTTAAAACTGAATACTAAGTGCATAAACCTGTTAGCATTGCATGTTAAAAGGAAAAAATTAATAAAAGTACCCATGAATGTATTATATAATTAAATTTATATTCTGCTATTATTTGCTTTCCTACACCGGAATAATAATAACCAAAATAAAGTGAAAATTTCTACGAACATTTGCTTGCTGTATTTATTTTATATAACAATAATGAGGTTTCACCCTATATACTCAAAAAATGTATTAAAAAGATTCTGAGATATTATAAATAGTTATATGCTTCTTCTCTCTCTATCTTACTATATTTTACCTCACTCATCAAAATGAAATGTAATCGTTTTCAAATATTACATAAATTTTAAAAATCAGTTTAGAATTATATATATATATATATATATATATATATATATATATATATATATATACACTGTTGGTCATTAAAATTGCAACTGCATGAAGGAAAGCAAGTACAAAAAAGATATTTTATCACATAAATAGTTTTGCATGAAGACAAATGTTTAAATTTCCAAACAGTTTGGGGACTTACACGGGTGCAAAATTTCAACTGCCAGCCCTGGCAACCAAAACGGCCCTTACCCGGTTAGGCAAGGTGTCGAACTGAGCTTGGATGACAGAAAGGAGCAACTCATTCCATGGTACTTAAAATATGTGCCACTCTTCATCAACCGTATTAGCTGGAGAGGGGTGGCGGGCCAGTCTCTCTTAAGCTCATGACAAGATGTTTTCAATGGATAACAGATCCTGAGACCTTGCAGGCCAGGGCAACCATCGAATACCTTGTGCATCGAGGAAGGTCAGAATACGACATGCAAAATGTGGTCATGCATTATCTTACTGGAAGATGGCATTTGCCGGGCCTTGAAGATGTCAGAAAGATTTGAAATCGGTCAAGTCGGAAAATTTAAATTTTTTTTTTTTTAAATTTTGCAGTATTCCATTTAGTTGATGAACTTTGCACACAACACAGGTTTCCCCCCCCCCCATTTTTTTTGAATTTTTATTCGCTGGTTGGGACTAGTGTTCTTCGATGGCATGGCGTAGTAGAATTTTTGGGATTTTCTCTTCGACTGGCATGGAGTAGTAGAATTTTTGGGATTTTCTCTTCGACAAATCCTGTCTGCTATTGACAGATATTTAATGAATGAGTAAAAAAGGCACATTTCTACAGTCAAATTTTGAATAACAAGATCAAATATCCGAATCAAGTCCATTTATTTCATGTTAAATGAGAGAGAGGCATTTATATGGTACTGGCAAGACCGTAGTGCAAATTACGTCCATTCGAATCTGTTAATTATTTGATGAAAATTTGAGGATATCAGAAGCGTCGTTCAGCCTTCATGGCTTGAATGGAAGAGAAAGAATTTACCTTGCTTAGAATTTGTATGTCAGGGTTTTCTCAGATCACGTGGTATTGGATGGAGGAATTTCCAGGGATTTCAGCTGCAGATAGAAAGTCCAGTAGGTATTATCCCTACAGCTCAGAATCCGTGGGAAAAGCTGACATTACAGATTTTCAAAGCGCGTGATTGCGTAATTTAAATGCTAAACTACTGGAATACTATCAAGAAATAAGAATGAACACTTTACTGTGATAGTTAAAGAATTGGAAAAATTAGGAAATTAAAATACAGTTAAGAGAAATCACACACACAGATATAGATATATATATGGTACACTCATTTCATAAAACGTTTTTAGTCGTGATATCCCAGACACTCCTTGTGCCCATTCCAACTTCGTAATGGCGTCTTCCTACGCAAACGTCTTCTTTCCCCTAGCGGAATGTCACCGAGACAGTAGCAGCGCTCTATGGTGGTGAGACGTTCTATGGCCGCGTTCTGGGCGATAAGTAAAGTTCGATTTCCAAAACCGGCTATCCTGACCTTGCTGTCGTCCTCGATAGGAATCTGAGTATCTGCATGTACCTGAAAAATAAACAAAACGAAAGCAAAGAAATTATACCAAAAAGGTAGTTTGCAGGTAATGGCTTAGAAGTCCATTGCCCAAGGCTTCATATGATCGGCAGCAGTAGTGGTTCGCTGTGGTCCTTCATGATTTCCAATCTTCTCCACTTCGTATCTTTCATGGGGATGAGCAGTCTTTATTCTATACGGTCCATAAAATTTGGATCTCAGCTTGAGACCTCCACCAAACTGAGTCCTCTGTATGGCGATAATATCACCAACTTGATATTTCATTGGTTTCTTCCTTTTCTTGTCGTATGCCCTCCTGTTTTTCTCTTGAATTCGCAGGATATTCTTTCTTGCTTCTTCACGACGTTTTTCCATCAGGGTATCTATTTGCTCTTCTCTCAATATTTCCAATATTCTAGAATCTTCCTTGTTCTTCATTTTCACCCCGGTCAAGAGCTCAAAAGGGGATTTCCTTGTGCTTCTGCTTGTCATGCTGTTTATGGTTCTCTGTACTGCAGCAACATGTTTATACCATTTCATGGGGTCTTCAATCGTAAGTTTAGCAAGAACAGGAATCAAGATTGCGTGGATTCTCTCTATCTGGCCATTTCCTCTTGGTATATCAGCTGTGATAGTGACGTGTTCAATATTTTCCTCAGCGCAAAAGTCGATAAATTCTTTCGATGTAAAAGCTGGATATCGATCAGAAATTATCCTTACTGGATTTCCAAATGTGCTTTGTTGAAGTTTTAATTTTTCTATAGCTGATTGTGTAGCTGTCAATTTCACGGTGTAAAACCATACAAATTTCGTAAAGGCATCCACCACTGTAAAAATATATTTATAACAGGTCAATTGAAAAGTCCTCGGCCTACCATAGTTAAAAACACATTTTTTTGGCAAAATTAGTTTTTTTTATTCAACATAATTCCCAACAAGGAAGATACACTGATTATAGCGACCCTCCAACTTTTCGATATAATTTTTGTAGTACGATTTGTCCTTTGCTTCAAAAGAGGCCTCAGTTTCGGCGATCACCTCTTCATTCGACGAAAATTTCTTCCCAGCGAGCATTCTTTTGAGATCTGAGAACAGGAAATAGTCGCTGGGGGCCAGATCTGGAGAATACGGTGGATGAGGAAGCAATTCGAAGCCCGATTCATGGATTTTTGCCATCGTTTTCACCGACTTGGGACACGGTGCATTGTCTTGGTGAAGCAGCACTTTCTTTTTCTTCAAATGCGGCCGTTTGTGTACGATTTCGTCCTTCAAACGGTCCAATAACGCTATGTAATAGTCGCTGTTGATGGTCCTTACTTTTTCATGGTAGTCAATGAAAATTATTCCATGCGCATCCCAAAATACAGACGCCATAACCTTGCCAGCCGACTGTTGCGTTTTCCCACGCTTTGGAACGGGTTCATCGTGTGCAGTCCACTGGGATGACTGTCGATTGGACTTCGGAGTGAAATGATGGAGCCATGTTTCATCCATTTTCACATATCGAAGCAAAAACTCGGGTTTATTACGCTTGATCATCTTCAAACACTGCTCCGAATCATCAACGTCGTCGTTGTTTTTGGTCAAAAGTGAGCTCGCGCGGTACCCACTTTGCACAGAGCTTCCTCATACCCAAATATTCGTGAATGGTATGATGTACACGTTCAGTTGATATCTTTAGAGTGTCTGCTATTTCATTCAATTTCAATTTACGGTCATTCAAAATCATTTTAAGGATTTTTTTAATGTTTTCTTCGGTAACAACCTCTTTTGGGCGTCCACTGCGTTCACCGACTTCGGTTCTCATTTCACCACGTCTAAACTTAGCATACCAATACTTGATGGTTGATTTTCCTGGGGCAGTGTCCGGAAACTCGGCATCAAGCCGAGTTTTTGCATCAACTGTATTTTTTCCCTTCAGAAAGCAATATTTTATCAACACGCGAAATTCCTTTTTATCCATTTTTTCACAATAACAGAAGTTGCTTCACTCAAATTGATATAATTCACAAACTAATGATCCGACAGCTGTCAAATTTTCTACACGCATCTTTTGAGGGTTAAGGCTAACTAAAAAAACATATGGATTTAATTCTAGTAGCGCCATCTATGTGTCAGGCCGGGGACTTTTCAATTGACCTGTTAAATCTTGTTAGTCGACGGAAGAGGTCCTATAAAATCGATATGAAGAGTACTCAAAGGCACATCTTCTTTTGGTATAGGGTGCAAAAATCCTTCAGATTTTCCACGTTTTCTATTTATTAGGATGCATTCAACGCTATTATTAATTACTCGCTCGACGAACTTTTTAATGTTCGGAAAATAAAAATCTTACCTTACAATATCCTCAGTTTTTTTAGCAGCAAAATGTCCCTGAGTATGTGCGCCTCTAACTACTTCTACTTGCATTGATTCAGGTACACCAACAAATCTTCGCCATTTTCGATTTTGTACAGAACACCATTTCTAACGATGAATTCACAGTTTTCCCCTTGTTGAATTAGAAGTAGTAAAGATTTAATATAGTCGTCAGACAATTGCAATGTTGTAATTTTTTGAGTCACTTCATCGATTGCGATCGACATTATAGGATTTCTACTAAGAGCGTCAACATGCAACAATTGCTTACCGGGACGACATGTTTAATTTCATAATCGTAATCTTCTAGTAACAACGCCCATCTCGCGATTTTTGTAGATAAGTCCTTTTTGTTCATCGTCTTTTGAAATGCTGAACAATCTGTCACAATTGTAAATTTTGTTCCCAATAGATAGTGCCGAAACTTTTTTAAGCTATCGATGATGGCTAAAATTTCTAATTCATAACTAGAAAGTTTCTCTTCTTGTATACTAGTCTTTTTACTCAGATAATGAATTGGGTGCATTTCCCCCTGACTATCATATTGAAATAAAATTGTAGCAAAGCCATATTTTGAAGCATCGGTATGTAATTCTAATTTGGCTCCTTGTCTGTATAATTGTAACACTGGATTCTGAGGAAAACAGTTTTTTAGTTTATTGAATGCTTGATTCTGGCCTTGACCAAACTGAAACGGGGTTGAATCACGTAGAAGGTGACTCAGTGGCTTCGCTATCAATGAGGATTGAGGAATGTACTTTCTGAAAAACCCGCATAAACCCAAAAAACTTTGAACTTGTTTTACAGTTCTTACTTCGGAGAAATTTTTCACAGCCGCGGTTTTAGTGGGTGAAGGACGATTTGTACCCTTTTCAACCACATGTCCTAAAAATTCTATATTTCTTGTGAGAAACTGACATTTTTTAAGGTTTAATTCAAAACCATACCTCGATGCTGTTTCAAACACACGTTTCAAACGTTCAAATCCTTCCTTTTCATCAGCCGCTGGAATCACAATGTCATCTAAATATATGGAAACTATCCCTTCGTTAACCAGATCTCAAAATACATGAAAAACATATCGCTGAAAAACTGCAGGGGAATTCATTAGACCAAATGGCACTTTTAGGAATTCATAAATATTATTTTTTACTACAAAAGCTGTGTACTTTCTGCTGTCTGGATGCATATCCACGTGGAAAAAGCCGTTTTTTAAATCATTTGTTGAAAAAACTTTACTTGTACTTAGAGTCTCTAGAACCGTTTCCATATCTGGAATAGGGAACCTATCTCGAATCATTTTTTTTTATTTAATCTGCGGTAATCAACGCACAATAGAAGTGAACCGTCTTTCTTTCTAACTAACACGATTTGTGACGAATATTCAGAAGTACTTGGTTGAATTATCCCTTCCCTCAATCAATCTTGTATTTGTTCATCGACTTTTAGTTGTTCTGAATAGGCTAATCTTCGCGGTGAATAAGCAATGGGTATTTCATCAGTTAAAATTATTTTCATTTGTAAATCAACAGTTTCTATTTTATTTGGATGATAATTACTTATAAGCGAATTTAAATTCGAACGTAATTTATTGTCTGTAATGTGTGATAAATCATATAAACAGTCCTTTGTTTCTAACGATTCTCCAATGTGTACTAGGAAAGAATCAAACCCATCCGTTTAGTTTTGATTTGGATATTTCACACTCTTCGATGCTTCAAACGAACGCTGACAATTGTCCTTGAAACTGTTTTGACGGCTCGGATTTTTATTTGTGCTCTTTGAACCTTCCAAAAGCATATAATAAAATGTAGGTGGTATTAAACCATCCACATGCAAACGATTACTCAATGATGCTTTACTCCTCATTACAATTGATGACCTTGGCAAAGAGAAATCAAAATACGCAACGTCAGCTTTTTCTCTTTCGCCGTAACACGAAATTAATGTGAGTTTACCAATCGAACGTTTATTTTGGAAGACTGTTAATGCAATGCACTGTGCACCGCTATCTTCTAAAACTCTTAATTTTTTACCATCTACTAAAATATCAATATATCTTAATTTAGTTTGTGGGATATCAATTAAAGCATTTGTTGCAATTCCTAACATTAAATGATTATCATCAACATTTTCATTTTCTATCATATTAACATGCTCACTAAATTGATTAATTCTAGGGGTATTTTTAAATCTTTGAGGACAATTTTTGGCAACATGAGATTTGTTACACATGAAACACTTAATATCACGATTGCGGGATAAATATTTGTCATGGCCATTTATTGAAGTTTTTCCCGTTACTCTTCTTGACCTTGATTAAATAAACGCCTGTTTTCGAATTCTATCGATCATTTGGAATTATAAGAAATCTCGCTGAGTGATTTGCCTTTCGACGCAAAATACAGATCACATTCTCGACCCATATCAAGGGATTTTAGCCATTTTTCACCTGCTCTTACACAAATATGTGCAGATGTTTCACGATCCAGGGACTGAAAGAATTTATCTTACACAATCAAGTCACATAATGATTTAAACTCTGAAACTTCTCTTAATTTACAATAATATTCAAACATAGCCGAAAGTCTGGATGTGTTCAGAACAGAATAGTGTCTGGTTTTCGGCGGCAGAAAGTGAGCGTAATTCGTACATTTATCATCGAATTGTGGCGGTTTATAGTGTGTGCTGCTCAGTTCGAGTTTAGTTTAGTATTTTATTAACGTCGCACTAGAAGCAACACGAGGGCTATTGGCGATGGACCTCTTAATTTTGAACCACGGTCAAGTGACGAGGATGACACCTGTGCTGGCACTCCCCTCTCCTAACATCCCCACCACACCAATGGGAGAACTCTGGGTCCCGACAGATTTAACTCTCCTCAGAACGAACAGCAGTAAACAATTGGTATACGAGTTTTCATGAACGACGGACATCAATATCGGATCTGCCAAGATCAGGACAAGCAAACACTGTAACCGGCAATGAACTCATTGCTGCTGTTGACGAAATGATTAAAGATAATCAAAGAGTTAGGACTAGTTCAACATTGTGTCCGAGTAAAGAAACGGTGCAATCAATCATCTACCAACATTTGCAGTACCTTAAAGTTGGTGAGCAATGGATACCGAAATTCCTTACCCCTGCTCACAAGACGTAACGAATGGTCCACAGTCTACAATATTTGATCTTTTAATGAATATTCTGCATTTGTGAAAAGCATTGCAACTTGCGACGAGACGTAGTGTCACTACTGTAAGCACGAATTAAAGGGAACCGATATGCAGTGGAAACACTCATCCCCTTCTCTGGAAGCAAGGAATATAATTTTAGCGTTTTTCTGTTTAAAGTGCACTACTTCTGATTGATTTCTGGACACAAAAGTGTACTATCAATTCTGCTACTGTACTGCAGTACTCTCACGAAAGTTAGCAAAGCAATTAAAATGAAATGGTCTTCTCCAACAGCAAGTGAACCTTCTCCATGATAACAGAAGTTAGGAGAGGGGGGTGCCAGTTCAGGTATCGTCACTTGACCGAGGTTCAAAATTCCGAGGTCCGTCGCCAATAGCCCTCATGTTGCTTTTAATGCGACATTAATAAAAACTAAACTAAACTTATTCTCGATAATAACATCCAACTCTATGTCTCCCGTTAAAGCCAGTCGATCATACACAAATTATGTCGGGAAATATTGAAATACTTAGCATGCAGCTCGGATTTGTCACCGAGTGACTTTCACATTTTTCGACCACTTAAAAATTCTTTACAAGGGAAACTGTTTCATTCCGACGACGAAGTAAAGAAAGCAATGTAAGACTTCATCAAAAGGCAACCTCGATCATTCCACATCAAAGGGCATTGACCTGCTGTCGAAACATGGACAAGTGTTTTAACAATTATGGTGATTTCTTCCTAAGTTCCATTAAAATGGGACCAATGTTTTAGCACTTATGGCGAGTTCTATTAAATTTCCGTTAAAGTTATAACCTTCTTTTTTTACCAATTTTTCATTTGGGCAACACTTATAAATTAATTTTTACGCAACTGTTCAAGATTTTAAGAAAATATTAATAGACAATACCAAAATTGTGTGTATGTTATTTCTTTTTGGAGGGAGGGAGAAGGATTATTGTGCATTTTAATGCAGAAAAAAAATTCATAACTGTTGATAAATTGTCTGTAAATTTTATTGTATTTTTTCTCAGTTGAAAAATATATCTCTGCATACTCCAGAAATAGCTACATTTCACTGGAATAAAAATAACGATTTTGTTCTTCAAGATAATTCCACTAATATATTTATAGTCGCATTTATGACTTACCACGCCAGCTTGAAGCTATATTGTGAAACTGGATGAGTCCTTATTGTACTTTGATATGAACTCGATAATATACAAAAGTGATTAAAGAAAAGATCCACTACTCGAAAATTTCTAAGAGAATTTATAAACGAACTGAATGGTAGAATTCAAATTTCTTTTTTGTATCAAGTTAAGGAGAAATTTTTTCTATTTTAAAGAAGTATTAAAACTTTATATATACACCCAACTTTTTTTCTTTACATGGTAGATACGTTCCTTAGAAAACCGTGCAAAAAAAAATTCGTATAAAAATACATGCGACATATGGTAAATTTTGGGATATGTTCCACAACTTTAAAAAATCATGTAAGATGAAAAAATTCTAAATATTTTCCCAAAAAAAACGTGCAAAAGAGGTATTATTACACATTTATAAAACAAAAACAATTCATTTTTATTGCAAAAAAAAAAATGAAATTAGTGCAAAGTGAAAATTCAATCTATAGGTACATACGTCTTAAAAATTCATATTGAAATTAGGTATAAGACTACTAACAACTATTCATCGCAACTTGATAACAAGCATGCACGTTTATTACGAACTGGATCAAAAATGCTATCATCAGAAGGTGTGTCAGACCGGTATTAAGTCAAATGGAGAATTTCTTTCGTTATTAATAACCCCTGGGTTTTTTTTTTTTTTTTTTTTTTTTTTTGGGTTTTTTAAAAATTTTTTTTTTTGGGGGTTTTTTTTTTTTTTTTTTTTTTTTTTTTTTTTGTTTCACTCAAGTTGCTTATATAATTATTGATACCCTACTAAATAAAACTTAAGATTACGTTGAAATTTTAA
Organism: Nephila pilipes; assembly: GCA_019974015.1. Taxonomy (NCBI): domain Eukaryota; kingdom Metazoa; phylum Arthropoda; class Arachnida; order Araneae; family Nephilidae; genus Nephila; species Nephila pilipes. The sequence continues at coordinate 25,442 of BMAW01056930.1, read as the reverse complement.
TGCACGCTCCCTCTCAGAATCATAAGAAAATGTTGTTCCATACTTGTAGCAAATTTCAAGCCTTCGCGAATCAAAAAGCCATTAATAACTGGACTTCACCTTCGACTTCACCATTATCGACTTGAATCATCGGATTAAAAAAATGCATTGAAATTTCTAAAAAAAAAATATCATACATGACAAAAATTGTGATTTTATAGATGTATTTCAAGTTAATAACATGTTCAAACAATTAATTGTTTAAGTTAAGCGAATGAATACAGTCGAAACAGGGACGTGATGGGTTTCCAGTTTGGCTGGAAACCGAAATGCTGTGTTCATGTTGCAAGTACAGCGAAGTAAAGAAAAGAATAATTATAAAATTCGGGTATTACCTGTAACTTCCGAATACAAAGTAAACAAGTCATGAAGTAGACTAAGTCTACTTCACATGTATGATCATTAACCGACCGTCTTCTGATTACGTTGTCGAAATTAGAATTGTAAAAAAAAAAGGGGGGGGGGATTCGGGCTAGAACAAAAAATTCGTGTAAAAAAGAAAATAGGTGAACCTTATTATTTCAAAATCGTGTAAAAAAGAGTTGCGTATGTTTGTGAGTGAGTGAGAGAGAGAGAGAGAGAATTGAAGAACTAATTATATAAATTGATGGAAGCTCTCTGCCATTTGTAAAATAAAGCATTTTCAAATAAAGTTTGTTCGTAGTATGGACACAGCATGCTCCAAAACATTAATTAACCCCGAGAAAATAACGGACAAGAAGAAGAAAAAAATGTTGAAAATAAAACCAGAATTTAAACATATATATATAAAAATACGATTTAAGAGTCAGCCATGACGGTTTTACCACTTTACCTCATGCTTATTAACTTTTTGCACTCTAGTCTAGTGATTGATATAGTACACCAACAACTCCAGTTACAAGTAAACATATATAATATTAAGAAACACCCGTGTTGTGATCAGGTATGATAGAATAATCCCACTGTAGCTCATGTATGTCGTAAGTGGCGTCTCAAATGGGTACCCAGCGTTTGGGGGTATAGCCGGGCACTGTGCCCCTGGGGATTATATCAAGGGACCTCAGGGATTTGCCTTCTTCAGGTTAGTACGGGTATCATGACACCGAAGCACCCCAGTGACCTTTTTCTTTCCCATGGGGTTTACTGTCTTTGATAAACATGGGTGACGCACCCCCGGGTTAACCTAATGATCCTTCTCTATTTTGGACCCTCTTTCTGTGAACCAATTTTTGTCTTTTTTCAATTTTTCTCACTCGCCCAGACCACAGTTACATCTTGTTTGGTTTAGCATAGCCACATCTGGCTCTTGCGTCAATAACCTTCACTTTCACACACGTAATATTAAAAAAGCGATTGCTTCAAAAAAAAATTTTTTTTCCTCGGTTACATTACATAAAACAAGCTCAAATTTATAGATCTTCCACAAAAAGAAAATTTCATGTTTAGTTATTTGTTAGTCAGTGTTAGTGTAATTTTGGAAACAATCTCTCATATGCAGCCGAGGTTTCTTGCGGCAACTATCACAAAATTCAGTAGATTCAAGTCTTTTTCCTGATTCCGACGATGAAGTTGCAACGATAAACACACGCATCAGTTTATGCAAAAGCGCTCAAGTAAGCAAAACAAAAATAGCAGCGGCAATGGTTTCAACATTTATACAAGGGCCGTTTTTTTTTGTTCAACCTCCAATGGACCATAAAAAAATACAAGAGTACAGAACAAGAGGAATTTGTTACCAAAAGTTATGTACAAAATGGTTACTTTTCAGCGTAATCACAGTGAAGTCAACGGCATTTGTCATATCGGTGGACGAACTTTCCGTTACCTTCTTCGAGGTACATAGCAGCCTGTGATATGAGATGAGCTTACACCTTTTTTCGATGCTACTCATTAATCTCGAAGCTTTGGCTTTCTATCCAATTCTTGCCCTCAGGGACTTACCTACATTAGGTAGGTACGGGAATCAGGATTCTTTGGTACACCAAGGATTTTTTTTTTTCTTTTCCATTGGGTTTGCCATCTGAGGTAAACATGGTTGACACGCCACGAAGATTTCCTAGTAACCCTTCCTTTTTTTTTCGACCTTCCATCTTGTCAAATTTTTACTTTTTTTTTCCGTTTTTCAAATTTCTAGATCACAGTTACAACTTGTTTGGTGCAGTATAGCCGAATTCGACTCTAAAACCATGAAATTTCGCCAACATATTTCACATCATCCTAGCCAAATCTCTAACTCAAGGAAGAGATGAAAAACACTCGGTGCTAAGTCTGGGCTATAAGCCGGTTGATCAAACAAACCTATTTAAACTGCTCCAGATGCTGTTGGGTTACAGCAGCTCTATGAAGGTAGGCATTGTTATGAATGAGAACAGTAAAAGTCAGCATTTCTCTTCTTTTGTTTTGAATGGCTCTTTTCAGGCGTCGTAAAGTGTGACAATAAACAGCTACATTGATCGTCGTCCTTGATTCCATAAATTTAACAAGCAAGACCCCTTTTTGGTCCCCAAACCCTGAAGCCATAATATTTTTTGCTGTTGAAAATATGTTTGAACAGACTTGTATTCTTGTCCTCCATCATCGTGAACTTAGGTTTGCCCGTCTTTAAATTATATACACTATTCATACACAACACCATAAGTGATGAAGTTTTCACTGAAAATTCGGCTCATTTTTCGGTGAATTTCAGCCGCATTATTCCCTTATTACAATGTTCGTTGCGAGATCAGCGTTTAATTCTGTAAATAATTTCTCCCTCCTGTCAATTTCTCTTTGGAGGAAGAAATTGACTATGACTGATTCCAGAATTGTTTTTGCATACTCTGATATCGTATTAGGGTAGCATTTAAAATTTTAAGGTCTTTAATGTTGTCTATTTTGCCTTCTGATTCTTTATTTTCAACTCTTTTATTATTTTTCATTGATGATGACGAGTTTTTACAAATTTTTGAAGAATTTGTAAACATTGACTAGCTTTTTCACTTTCTGATATAACTTTATTTCAAAAAATTTCTTTCATTTGTTGAACTAAATTCGGTAATTTGTCAATTAAATATATGCAACCTTCGGATGATAAAGCATTTTTTTTAAAAAAAAATTATCCTTTTTTTAAAAAAATTTTCAGAGTTTCATAAATAAGGGAAATTATCAAAGAAATTGCCGCTGGGTAATAGTGGAGATAAAAATATGTCGCCTCTCTGAATTAAAAGCTGTATTTTGTTATATATGGCCCATATGATAAAGTAAACTTCTTTTAGAAGGAACTAAATGATTCTTCTGATTTTTAGTCAAAAGTATATTTGCTTTCAGAACATTCACATAAAGATTTAATTATACTATTTGAACATTTTTTCAGGACACCCTTTGCTTTAGCAATAAATTTAAGTGTTCCCAATGCTTATGTGCAAGCTGGTATATTTAAAAAAAATGATATACACCCTGTCACGTACTGCAGAATGTATACACAATTCTAAGAATTTTCCATATTTATATATATATATATATATAGTAACGTATTACAAACAAATACATTCAGGCTAGAGAGATCTATTACATTTTTTTAACCGCTAAACATGCGCCATGATACATACACTACATTCCCGCTTCATTCCTCCTACGTTCTCGTTCCGACTCTCTCCTTCGTAGATGCGTGCGCATCTCAGCCTTTGAGTCTCATTGGATCACTTCGTCCATGACGAAATCAACTGGTTTGTATGTGATGTTCGCTACAAACTCCTCCTTCCTCTGGAGAGAACTTTTTCTGATAAAGGAAAAGGTTTGTTCGTTGAAGTTCACTAAAATATTTAGATATTAGTAGAAGATGACATCATACGATTCAGGTGACACAGTACGGATTAGATAACACATAGTATGATTTGGATAACAGAGTACGATTTCCTCCTGGCCAAAATTATTTACCATATTACACTAACACTTAAAAAATTCAAAGAAATAATAATCACATGCTATCTTATTAATTTTTTATGTGCTATGTTTACATTTAATTAATAACATCTTGCACAATAATTCAAATATTACTGCTTCAGTCAATATTCATATTAACATCACTTCCACGAGAATTATTTTAAATATGAAATAAACATTTTCTTAGCTATAGTTTTCAAGAGAAAAATTAAAAATTCATTCATATATATGTTTTCACCAAGTTAAATTTGTAAGGTAGTTCAAACCATTCATGTTATTCTCTGAAGTGATACTCTCATAAATCTATTACAATTTTTTTACTATATTAACTGCAAATATCACAAACATTTTGACTTATAGGCACAGTGATTAGTAAAATCAATTTACCTTTCTTATTGGATGTTTCCTTCTGTTGCCATGAAACATTTTGCATGGCATACTAATGCATTATCTGCATCGTAATATTAAAATGAAATACCAGTGTTTAAATCTTTATCACAATTAAAAATGTAAATATTTTTCCCAGCGTGAGTAAAATATAGAGAATTAAGTACATTTTTCTCCAAAACAAAAACAAAACTTCAAACAGTGAAACTAGTATTATTAGTTAGAAACATTTAAATGAAAAAAATGAATAAAATTAAGCGCTTAATTATAAACCCTTCAATGTACTCTTTTTAGAATATTACTATTTCAAATATTGAAAAGGTTTTATTTGGTCAAAGTGGTCTTTCTAATACTATTACAAAAGTATATCTCCAAATAAAGACTTATTAAAATTTCATAAAAGCTTTTGATATGTAAAGTCCACACGAACTATCAATGACTCAATAATTTTTTTATTGTTGTCTGAATAACGCCTTTACTATTCAGTTCTGCTAGAAGGGTTCATTTCCATTTATGTCTTTTTCAACTTTCTGGAGTTCTTGCTAGGTGCTCCACATTTTTCTGCTGAAGACGTAACCACTTTATTACTATTTGAAATCTTTAACAGTTCACTCATTTTTAATTTCATGCTGCATCTTAATCGAAAAGAGCCTAGGACATATTTTCCTCTTAAGTGAATAATAATACCCGAAGCAATAGCAATATAAATGTACCGCTTTATATATGCCGCAAATTTTTTTTCGTTCACATTAAAATTACTGGAGATATATTTCTTAATGACACGATAGGACGAACCATTACGATTGTTTAACATGGCAATAACTTTTCTCTGTATCAGAATTTTTTTTAATAAGATATAAAATGTTGTGCTCTTCCCCTCTATCAGTACTCTGGACCAGAACAGTTCCAATGCCATCTCTTTCTCTTCATTGTGAAAGAGGAACTTCTTGGGCTGGAATCCAATCACTCCCCCTGGGTCAAAGGGGATTGGGTTTCGCCTTCCTTTCTGGTTATAAAATTTTCCTGTCTTTGTCAAGGGGTACTCTCTCACCGTGAGTTCAATTACGCTTTTCTTTCTGTCCACCTTACTGCCTTTCCTTCCTTCGGGTGGAAACCCTCGTCTGGTTGTGGTACTTATATTTTCTTTCTTTTGGAAACGTATCTGTTGCCTTTTACGACGTTTCTTCCTTTGGGATAGAATCGTTCCCTTTGCTGTAAAATTTAAGTTTTCTTCCTTTCTGAATGGAAATCTATTCACTTGTTCTGTCCACCAAATTATCTGTCCCCAAACTTCATATTTTTCAAACTGTTTTGGATTTAGCAGGAGTTAATTTTGAAGAACACTCCCTCTGCTTTCTTCTTTCCTTCAACTAAAACACATGTTTCCTTCCCCAGTTTCTCTAGTTGATTCGGTAAGTTAGGAATATCTTCTCGTGACTTAATTTGCACTTCCAATACTAATTCTTCACTTTCTCCAATGGAAGTATTTTCTCCTGTAACATCCTTTTCTTTCCTCAATACTCTTTCTTGTTGAATCTCCAACAGTTTTGACTTTTGCTCTTCCTCTTGTTTTTCAATCTGCCTTTCGTCTTTTTCTTTCATTTAGGATACATGTTTCATTCGCGATTTTTCTTTTTGATTTAACAGATTAGAGTTTTATTTTTCTTGCCTATTTTTACCTTCTGAATCAGGGGACCTAATTCTTCACTTTTGTGCTGTACCTCTATGAACTCATTGGCATTAATTTTAATTAAATTTATTGTATTCTTGTCTTCTTTAAATGAAGGTAAAAGATTTTCCATATCTTCAGATATATTTTCTACAATTTCAATCTTACCAACTTCCTTAGCAATACATTCAGGAAGTTTTAGTAATTCAAAAGGGTTTAAATTATGTCCTTCAATTGTATTATAGTTCTCAACGCGACACGCGAAGTGCCAGGTTTCCTTCTTTCCTGTATTACTGTGTTTAACATTTCTCGTACAAATTCTTCTTCGTAATTGGTGCTATTTATAATAAGATTCTTAAGGTGTATAATTTTTAAATCGTCAGTTACTCTTTCTGAGTTCTGCTATATATCTTAACTCTGCTATTCGACCTTTTCCTAAATAAGCCATGTTTAGGTAAGATGGTTCTGCACTAAAATATTTTAAGAAAACCCCACAAATAAAATCAATTCAATTTAACTCACATTTTTTCTTAAGAAAATAATGCTTAAGTATTAGAATGCAAAATTGGTAATCATTAAATATAATTTCTCGTTATTATTTGTGCATACTTAGTTATTAATAACACAACACCAATACTTCAATGATAAAATAATAAACCGTGTTTACTTAAAACTAACAAACACCAATGATGAAATAATACCTCTCATATAACACACCATTTATAGAAATAAAAATACTTGATTAATTGATGGGAAATATTTCCGCTATAAAAAAAGCAAGTTTCCGCAAGAGAACAAAAATTGCAGTTACATGAATAAGATTCGAAAACAAAATATTCTACTGCTCAAACCAAACAGTTCAAGGTCAAACAAAATAAAATTATCTCTTGTTAAATGCGATGTATCGGTTCTACCTATAAATCTTTCCACAATAGCTGATGGTTCTTAGCACACACAGGCGGTGTAACATAAAAAAAAATACACAGTATTGTATAATTATGTAACCAAATTACAAAAAATATACTCAAACGAAACTCACACTATCACAGGATGTGATTTAAATTATCAGAATTCGTTAAATTCTAAAGCATAGAATATGCCCATTTCAAAAATAATCACACAGTACTAAGTTAATTAACAGATTCACACAAGTTTTAAAAAAAACATTTTAAGTGGAAAATTAACATTACATACTAGTTGAACAAAATCGAATTTAACTCTTGAACAAACTACTTTTAACGCAAAGGATATGCACTTAAAATTAACACAAAAAAAAAAAATCACCAAAATATAATATTTTTAAAATATAAATATTCACATGTGGTGTAATTAATTGACCAGACAGAGAAGGAAATCATACCTGAATTATCCTTGGAGGACTTGTCAGCACAATCAAAATATCAACAGAACTTCACAGCAAGGGCTTCTTAAAACTTATGTACTCCTTTAAAACCAGACGGCACGTATTATTATTTCTTGTATGGTTGGATAACACTTTTAATTTTCAACAGTGCCAGGATGGCAATTTTTTCTTTCAATAGTACCAGGACAGCAAGGAACACGAATCTGGTTAATCTACAATTTTTTTTTTCTTTTCCAGGTTGGCGATCCTCAGTCTAAAATCAAGACGATTTTTTTAGTACATAATGCATGTACTATTCCATCAATTCATATGCACGGATAACATATAGTTCTTTCAAGATGGCGCATTTCAACCAAGCGTCGGCTTAACTTTTTAAGCGGTTTTAAACTACAATCTTAATGCATCGATCATCTTTAGCAACTCTTAATTACTAACAGAGCAATTATTTTTTTTTATCTCGTCGGTGCTTCCACTTATGACTGTAACGTATTACAAACAAATACAGTCAGGGTAGAGATATCTATTAAATTTTTTTTAACCGCTAAACATGCGCCTTGATACATACACTACATTCCCGCTTCGGTAACGGTAACGGCTAAAATTACGAGGTTCCTGTTTTAAAATTAAAAACATACCCTCTCATCAGAATTACTATTAAAAAGTTAAAGTGCATCATTTAATAAAATTTTAGTTTAATTGTAATCAACAATAATAATTGTGATTAAGGCAACAAGTGCCTGGGCGTTCGGCAGAGTGAGGAACTGCCGAAACAAAGTTGGAAAGTAAAGTTACGAAAGCGCATTGCCATTGGACGCTGTAGTCAGTAAGCTAAGAAGCATATATAGCAATGGGCGGAGAGAGCGTTAGGGGGTGGGACTTCAGTTCGAAGGCGAAAACGACTTCGAGAAAGCTGTCGTCCGCTGGTTTTTGAGAGGTTGTAACTAGATAAAAATAATGTTAAAACTAAAATGAAAAAATAGAAATGCCGTACCGAAACCAATTTAAAGAAAAATGCAATTTAAAATTTTGAGGGAAAATTTAAACGCGAGGAGATTGAGTTCGAAAAAAGAGAGTTAACATGAATTGAGCTATGCGCCACTAGCGACGCCTGGTGGTTAAAATTGGTTCTAACTTAGGAAAATGGAAAATTAAGTGCAAACAAACTTTTAAGAGCTTAAATCACTAAGATTTCGAAATTTTAAAATTTTTGAAAGTGATCGACAGTGTTACGCGAGGTCCATTTTGACCAAGGGACATTGCCACTTATCGATGTGAAGTCCTGAATTTTAAGAATTGAGCAGGATATCACTAATGAATTGCTTCAATGCGCTCGCAGTCTTTTTAAGACTGGGAAATGAATATAAGAGTGTCCGAGCGCGGCTCTTGGTCTTTTTTGCGATGATGCGAATGACGCATCATACGCGGGGAGTTGTTGAAGCAGTGCATTAGGTATTTGAGGGATCCTATTAAAGAAATTAAATGATTGTTTTTTAATGAACTCTAGAATTGGTTCAATATTTAGATTTTTATGCAGGACTTCGTTCCGGACAAACCAGGGAGCATTAATCATTTCCCTAAGGTGGATATTTTGAAAGTCGTGCAGTCGTTTCAGATGGGTGGTTGCCGCAGACGCCCAAATAGGCGACGCATACAACATGATCGGTCTTAAGATCGACTTGTAGAGCAAAATTTTGTGCCTGATCGCCAGCTTGCTCTTACGAGAAATCAAGCGAGTGAGCAATCTGCTCATTCCGATAACATTTTGATGTGCTTTTCGGATGTGGTGGGCAAAAGTTAATTTAGCGTCTAGAACTAACCCTAGGTACTTATATTCAGTAACCCAGGGGACGGGTTGATCAAATATGGTGACTGCTGGCAAATTGCCAATACACCGTTGTTTCGTAAAGAGGAGGACAAGCGCTTTTGGATGCATTAACTTTAATTTTCCAGTCAATGAGCCAGAGCTGTAAACGAGAAATGTATCTCTGCAATCTTGCAATAATTTTCCGATTGCAGATGTCTTGGGACATAATAGCAGTGTCATCAGCATACATTGCTAAATGAATGTTGGAAGCCTTTGGGATGTCATTTACGTACAAAGAAAAAATTCTTGGACTTAAAATCGATCCCTGGGGGACTCCACTAAGGATTGGACGGGGGGAGGAGACTGCATTTTCGACTCGAACCCGAAAACTACGAGAGTCCAGGAACGAGTGAATAATTTTGATAAGTTGGTCCGAAATTCCAAGTCGCATCATCTTGGAAATAAGCCCATCGTGCCAAATTTTATCAAAAGCTTTGGCAATATCGATAAAAAGCATACCCGTGGCCTTGTTATCGGAAAAGCCTTGCTGGACCGTCTCAGTAACTCTAAGTAACTGCGTTACTGTAGAGCACTTGGGAACAAAACCATGCTGATCCGGAATAATAATATTCCTGGAATTGCAGAACTGATCCAGGCAATTCAAAATAACACATTCATATGCTTTGCTCAGCGAACTGAGTAACGATATGGGGCGATAACTTTGAGGTTTCGTATCATCAGAATCAGACTTGAGAATGCGGACCACCACGGCGTTCTTCCAAGCCTTAGGAAAGTAGCAGTTCTCCATTAAAAAGTTAAAGAGCAGTGTAAACAGGAAAATAAATTTAAGAGGGAGGTGTTTAAGGATGCGGTTTGAAATTAAATCCAATCCCGGAGCCTTCTTAATTTTTGTTTTATGTATAAAGTCTAAAATTTCGCTAGCCTGGACTGGTTCCAGGTCTAGGCATGTGGGGGAGGTCAAAAACCTTTGGACTTTACGTTTAGTGTGAGCTGATAATCTGGGATTCTCGTCTTCATTTGGTTCGAATTGTTTTTGAAAGCTATCAGCTATAACTTCCGCCTTTTCAATAGGAGCTACAGCAACACTGCCGAGGGCGCCCTTCTGGGGCGGAATGGTGTGAAAAGGTTTTTTGAGTCGAGAGGTTTCTCTCCAAAGGGTGTTTGAATTAGGCGAGAGGCCTTCAATGTGTTTTTCCCATCTTTCTTGGGAAAAGTGTTGAATGTCTCGTTTGATCTCATTGCTGAGTGCACGGAGTTCAGATTTCAGAGCCGGATTCCTACATCTTTGCCAGACTCTCCGTACATAATTTTTGCGACGAATTTTAGTTCTGATCTCAATAGGGAGTCTCAGAGGAGGAGGTTTAAATTTTGGTTTTGAGGCCGTCACAAGTGCCTCAGAAATAATTTCTCCAATTTTATCGATAGATTTTTCGATATCTTCATTGCTGGAGGTTTCTGGGATAGGGAGGGGTTTTGAATTTAAAATAAATTTAAAATTCTCTCAATTGGTAGAGAGTTGCTCTGGTAATTTTAAAAATGCAGAGTTAGTATTAAGAGTCAAAATGACCGGTAAATGATCTGAACTCAGATCATGAATGACTCTTATATCATAATTAAAAGGAATATTTTTTAAGATTGCAAGATCAATAATAGAATCCCTAGCCCTCGGTCGGGACCTAGGGTTAATGTGCGTAGGGGTGAACGGTGCAACAACCCTAGCACCAGGTGTTCTGCTTATAATATTTTTGAGTTTGTGGCCAAAAGTATTTGATCTTGAATCATGCCAGTCTTTATGACAGGCATTCATATCTCCAGCAATGATTACATTTTGTCCAGAATTAAGAAGTTTAATGAAGTCCTCCTCTGGAAAATGGCATCGATTGAGAGGGGTATTGCGAATATAAGCAGAAATTATTCGCAGTGGTGGGTAGTTATTAATTTTAATTTCGATCGCAGTTGCATCAATATACTGTAACCTCGGTAAGAGGACTCTGCAATGTTCATAATTACTTTTACAGTATAAAGCGGTACCTCCGTCGATACGAAGAGTTAAAGTTATTCTATCGTCTTTGAAAAGACGATAGTTGGCGATCTGGGGTTCGTGCCCCGGTTGGACCTTTGTTTCCTGAACCAAAAACAGATCAAAATTATGCTCTGTGACGAAGTCTCTGACTTCATCAATCTTGGAACGCAGACCATTTGCGTTCCAGAACCCGAGAGAAATGTCGTGCACGTCACTATTGAATTTTAATGTTGGGGTGGGGCGCGGTAAGCGCGCCCGTGCTTAACAGCGACATAGGCCTCGAAAATAATACAGGCCTTGTCGTCAGCCGCTGTGACTTGGCGGAGGGCAGGGAGACACTCCCGGAATGCCCGAGCGAAAAGTTGCTCGTTGACATTTGCGTCACTGGCGATAGCCATAACTGCTCGGAAAATTTCCCCAAAGTTTCCCGAGCTGGGAGTAGCCGCAGAATTTTGAACAGGGGCGGAATGAACCGTGGTCTGTCCAGTTAGAATTTGGGAGTAAGAAACCTGCGGGGTGGCCTGTCGATAACTCTCGAGAGGACGCTGGTTCTTGGGAGAGTTAAAAAATTTTGTCCTAGGGGCCGAATTTTTGCTTTTTAAATTTTTGTTTGAATTTTTATTTGTTAACCTTTTGAGGACGGCTGGCCGATCTACAGGCCAAAAGGAATATACCCTTAAAAGCCGGCGCTGACCGATGTAGCGGCCAAGCCGTGCTTTCCTCTGTAAACAGCTTTCGAATCAGCATGAGGCCTATTATAGCCCCGGAACATCATCTGCTTGACCGGTTTCTTTTGTATTCAGAAGGGAGGGGGGTAGAGTTTCCTCTTTCACCCTTACCTAAAAATCCCTCTTTTTTCCTTCATACTCAAATTCTCACTAGCGGTGAGTGCATAGTTATTTTTGTAAGTGATTTTGTCATCTCGATTACTTAATCATTTCATTTTAAATTAATTTAATTTTTTTTAAAAAAAATGCCTAAACGTAAAAGAGAACTTACCACAGAAGAGATTCAGAATATTTTAGCTGATTTAAAGACGAAATTTTTGATGATTCTGATTGTGAGTTAGATAATGAGGAAGATGATTTAGATCAATCTTTAAATTTGAGTCCAGAGGTTGAAGATGAGGTTGTCTCCGAAGAACAAAATAAAATAATCTGGAACGACCCACAAATAACCCATAAAGCGACAATTTAACCTTTTACTGGAAATAATGTGATAAAAGGAGCCGCTGTAATGAAATTATTGGATTAATATGCTGAACTTAAACAATATTTAAATATTTGGAAATAAATTTTTAATTTCTAGTTCCACTTTATTATAAAAGAGTTCTACTTTACTTTATTATTCAAATAATAATATATATAAATATTACTAAGAAATATATGTTACATAAAAATTTTATTTCCAAAGTTTATTCAAAAAAGTGTTATAACTTTAAGTGATGATTTTTTTTTATGATTTTTATTTTATTTTTTTCATACTAAAGAATATAATTACATATTTTCATAATGAATGTTTTTTTACTAAAACACGTATTGCTATGCATTTTGCAGATTTAAAAATACTTCAGTTCTACATTTTTATTAACTTTTAAACCTGTAAAATTACTTAAAATATATTTGTGGAGAATTTGAAGTAATTCTTGCATTCTGCTTTTGATGAAAATTTGTGCATAATTACACAATGTATTGCTGTACAGAAGCGTATTTGTATTGTTATCTTAAGTTATGCTTATTGAAAAACAGTTTTTAAGAATTTTATATCGAAACATCAAAAAAAAAAAAAAAAAAAAAAAAAAAAACCTTTTATAAAATCGTGTATAAACAACAAAAAAAGAAAAAATATTTGCAACAAAAAAAAATTACAGAAATATTTGTTATAGATTTTTAAAACTGTACATTGTAGTCTTTCGAATTTATAAAAGCAAGAAACTAATTCCGACATTTTTTATTATGACAATTGATGTATAAAAGTTGAGTCTTCGAAACAAAAACTATTAATTCCGATATTTTTTCTTTCAAATTTGTAGGAGACGAATATTACGAATTCTTTAGCATAAGAAAAATTCCCCGATTTATATAAAAACCTTAGAAGCAAGAATAAAATTTTTGCTCTTGTTATATATTATACTTTAAAAGTTCTACAGTGTTGGATTTCCTGATTTTTTGAAACTTAAAAGAATTTTTTTTAAAAAAAAAATATAATAAGTTTCTTTTATAATAATAATTACGATAAAATTTGCAAAATACTCTAAAATATATTTGAAAAATAAATGTAATCAGAATCTAACAGATAATTACATTAAAATAAAAAAAATGTGTTCGTTTTCTTTTTTTTTCTCGCCTATTTATTCATGAGTCACACTTTTTATGTACGATAGTACAAAGAAAGGAATGTTCGGGTGCGTTCTAAGGCATCCGAACGTTTGAAACTCTGAATAGAGAATCAAATGGCTCTTGTAAATGAGCATGAAAAACAAGTTGTAAAAGCTTTCATATCGACAAAGAATGCTTCTCCCTCTTGATTATTGTTGATTCTTTCAGGTTTTGGTCATTATTGATTATCATATGCCTTTTTGGTGTAATAAAACCTAGAAATGCACATCTGCCTTCTTGTAAATCTTCAAGGTTGCTTTCATGTAGCCGGAAAACTATTCTTCCGTGGTTCTTCCTCTTATTGCCGTAATAAAGCTTTAGAAAGTGATTGCCTTTTCTGTTACATTGTCGG
>BMAW01056929.1:0-16520 GCA_019974015.1 Nephila pilipes | reverse complement strand
ATCAAAGAAAATAGAAACCAAATGATTCCTCCGTACGAAAGCAGAACGAATCTGACTTTCGAGTAGAAGGATGTTATCTACTGTGGATCTTCCTTTACGGAAGCCACTCTGAAACGGAGGAATGCATTGATCCTTTTCCAATTGATATACGAGACGGGCATTGACCATACGTTCTAGCGTCTTACACAGGAAACTCGTCAGAGCGATAGGCCTATAGTGGAGAGGGTTTTTTGGATCCTTACCAGGGTTCAGAATTGGAATAACGATTGCTTCCTGCCACTGGCTAGGAAACACATGCTCCCTCCATATTCGGTTGAATAGGTAAAGGAGACTGACTAGTGAATCCTCGCTCAAGTGGCGAAGCATATCGTATGTTATACCATTAGAGCCTGGACTGGTATTTTTAGCCAAGGACAGAGCTTTCTCAATTCCCACATGTCAAAGTCACAGTTATAAGGGAGTAGTTGCCGACACCTGAAGTTGATAGGCATCTGCTCAGTACGATTCTCACACTAGCAAAAGAGTGGACAATGTCATTGGCCACTTCAACAGGGGAAGAATCATTTGTAGTTTCCAGTATCGGGATGGAAAATTCCCGATACAAGGAGTTTCCAGTTTTTACCTTTCTCCATAAGTGTTGAATTGTGGTAGACGATGTGATGGAAGAGACATACATGATCCAAGATTCTCTCTGACTATGTCGCCTTATTCTGCGAGCAAACGCCCTAGCCCTTTTGAAGGCTATGAGGTTTTCGGTTGTGGGATATCGTCTGAAGATACCCCACAGTTTCTTTTCTTCCCTGTAGGATGATTGGCAATCCTTGTTCCACAATGGTTTACTCATCTTCCGCTTTGAATTTTTACTCTTCGGTATCGCTGCATCAACAGCGTCCACAATAGAGGTAGTTACATGTTGGACAGAGCTATTTAAATCTTATCCACGCACTCGGGTTCTCATATTACTCTTCAGAAAAGATTCCTGAGGAGCAACACAGACAGGTTGGTGCGTAGATATAATGGATTTGAGATCCTCTAGTCTGGGACGTAAGCCGCTGAAATCGAGGAAACAAAAGTATCCATTAACCGATCGCACTGGAGGTCGGTTGTCCCGATTCCATGTCTAATAACATGGTGTAATCATCGGCAGTTGGATGCACATCCAATTCTGGGATCTCAGTTTTCTTTATTTTGTGTGGTTTTATCCGCCCATCCCCTTTGACCATTCTCAGCTGAGCGTGTTTATTTTTTCTAGGAGATTTAACTCCACTTTTACTATTAGTTGCTTCATTTTTAGAAGAACATATAGCAGCTGAACTGGGTTGGTTAAGGTCAGAGTCAGTCTGAGTAGTGCAAGATTTAAATGGGTTTTTTTAATCTTAGATGCATATGAGACTCCAGGGGTAGGCGTACGTTGTGAAACAATACGCCTAGCCTCTGGGTAGGATACACTTTTTTTTATTTTTACAGCCGTGATCTCTTTTTCCAAATTCCATGTGGGGCACAATCGAGAATATAAAGGATGTTCACCATTGCAGTTGACACATCGCTCCTTCAACTCGCAGTCTGTACTTTCGTGTCCAGCCTGTGCACAGCGAGCACACGTGGAATGACCACGACAGTTGGTTTTTGAGTGTCCATAACGTTGACACTGGAAAGAGCGCAACGGATTCGGAATATATGGTCGAAAGGGACATTGAAGGTAAGCAGCCTTAACAGACTGTGGCAGTTCTGGCGTCGAAAACGTCAGGATGAGGTGCTTGGAAGGAAGCATCTTTCCATCCCGACGAATTGTTATACGCCGAACCTCACAGACCTTCTGATCTTGCATGTTTTCAAGAATTTCCTCGTTCGACACATTCAACAAATCCGCGGCTGATATAACCCCACATGAAAAGTTTAGACTACGGTGAGGTGCTACTGTCACTTCAAAATGAGCTAATTGGCGCAGATTCATAAGGGTGGAAGCTTGCTTCGCAGACGACACTTCCAGGAATAAATCCCCGGAGTGCATCTTGCGAATAGTCTTCACCGACCCTACCGGCCGTTATAGCCTTCACGATTAAAAACGGTGAAACGTTGAAAAAAGAGTCACTTTTTTTTCATGATGAAAAACCTAGCGTTTTCTGTGTCAAACAATTGTTGCACCACAATGGGAGAAGAGGTTGACGGAATTGGGCCTCCGTCAAGGTACGAGGTTTTTGGATCCATAAGTAGTTTTTTGTGTTCACTTCAGTGCGCCTCCACCCACCATAGAAGTCCAACAAGGGGAGGCTGCCCGCCGCACAGCTGGCAGTTGCCAGGCATGGCACTTACCCCAGAGGTGGCACTGAAGTATAGTATTACAGCTTCGGTGTGTGGATCCGTGGGTTCACCCGAGGCACCCCTAACTGCAACACTAACCCTATAGCAACGTCGTTGGGGTTCGAGAAGAACCCCTCCGAAGCGATCACCAGCCGATTGACAGAGCGGACTCACCCCTGCCACCCGTCTACGGAGAAGCATGGGCCAAAGGGAACTTAACAGGATCCCCAGTCTCCACTTTCCCCGGCATGGGTCGCCACACACGGCAAACATGCGGGTCAGTTCAAATAATAACTTGAACTGACATTGATGGTACTAAATGAATTTTTTTATTTTTAAATCCCCAACAGAATAAATATTAAAGAAAATACAGAAAGTAAAGAAGTAAAGATAACGAACATAAAATAACCGCAAAATCAACCCCAAACAGAAAGAAAAATTTGAAATCCGCAAAAAAAATCGGAGCCAAACATATTTTTTTTTTTCTTTCTTTCACAACTTTTTCACTCGGGTACGTGGACCCCCGTACTCATTCGAAGATGAGCCCGAGAAGAGAAATTGAAAAAAGATGCCAATTTGACCAGAAGAAGGGTCGCAAACAAGAGAAAGAGCGCAAGGGCATCCCGGGGGAACGTCACCTGTATTTACATAAGACAGTAAACCCCATGAGAAAGGAAAAGATCACTCAGGTACCTCGGGTTCGTGAAGCCCGTACTTACCTGAAGTAGATAAGCCCCTGAGGGCGATTATTCTGCTGAAGCAGTTCCCACACTGTTTATGAAGTGGATAGTTTGCAAAACAATGGACAATAGTATTGATACCTACGAGATAAATTAAATGCAATATCGCGATTGCCCTATAAGGTGTCACACGTGCAGATATGCATCAATTCCTGCACTTCTGTTGGTTACGCACATTTATCATTTGCAAATATATAGATCATGTATGCCAAAAATTCCCTCACAAACTGAAACATATATCACTGCACCATGATATTCATTTTCAGTGGATCCCATCTCACGTCGAGCTTTATGGCAATGAAATGGCGGACGAACTCCCAAAGGAGGGCTGTAATCTTCCAACTCCCTCTACATCCGCCCTTACCTATCTGGAATTATACGCGTTAAAAAAATCTCCAACTTAGGTGGAGTGGAGGGCGCTTCCCACTCATCATTGGTATGCGGACAATAAACCTGGACTGGCCCTAGCCCTCAAGTGTGACAGATGCTCCCACACTGCACTTCCTCGTCTTGCTAGTGGTCACATCAAGTGTCTCTCATTCTCAGCGAACAAGATCTTCTCTATCTGTCCACGGTGTCAAGATCACCAGGCACATAATGCGCTGCATGGATCTCACAAGCAAAGATATCTACACGGATCCCCTTGTGCTGGACGTTTTGAGAGTCATCGATTTAATTGATCTTGTCTGACGAAGTCCCTGGAGTATTAGCAACAACAACAAAAATTCCCTTCCATGATTACAGATGTAATTGACGAGACTGTGGAAATGAGATTAGGATTCCAATCGATTAAAACAAAGAGAAAAGAGCAATCTTAAAAGGAAAAGAAAAATATGCTGATAATGATGAACGCGAAGGTATGATCAGAAAAGAAAAAAACAGATAAAAAACGCTGCGATTTGTACAGAAAAGCTAATAGCTATGCAAAATCAATCATCGCAAGAACTGTCAGTGATGCTGTATACCAGAATATTATGGACAAGGAAACAACCTTTGAAGCTTGGGAATCATTAAAACAGCAGTTTGAAGCAACTTCAAAAGATCAGTTGTTTAAAATTTGTACAGTTTTTTTTTTTTTTTTTTTTTTTTGCATTCAGCTGGGTTCAAGAAGAGGATGTCTCTATACACATTGCAAAGCTAAGAAGTCTTTGGAATGAACTGAATAATGGACTTAAGGCAGAGGAAAGCAAATTGTCTGGTTTAATGCAAGTCTGTAAAATGTTACATATTTTGCCTTGTCAGTTTGAAACCTTTAAATCCAGTTAAATGTTGTTGGCAGGAGACGACAAGAAGTCATTTGAAGAATTAAAAGTGCAACTGAGCATGTTTGAAAGAAATTTTACCAAAGTTGAAGACAGTAGCTAAACAGACCAGGAAATATAATAGCTACAAAATCGGAAAGACCTATACATGAGAGTAAATATAAATCAATGTCAAGAAAAGAAGATACCTGCAATTACTGTAAACGTAAAGGTCATTGGGTAAAAGACAGCAGAAAGTGGAACATCAAAGAATGAATCGGGTGATACACAATCAAATACAGAATCAGTAAACATAGCATTGATGTCAATATCTGAGGAAATCTTTACATCAGAGAGAAGCTCAATGTCGTATTGGATTGACAATGGAGCTACTAAGCATGTCACAAACTGTTCCACATATTTTGTCGACTTCATGAAATTTAATAGTCCTTGTAGCATTAAAGTTGCTGGGAATGATATGTTGGTTGCACTTGGGAAAGGCACTGTAAAAGTCAAATCAACTATCGATGGAAAATGCCAGGAAGTTCTAAAAGATGTTTAGTATGTTCCGAAGATTAATAGAAATTTATTCTCTATACTTGCTACTCAAAACAGAAATCGATGCAGTGAATTTGTGTAGACTAACAGAGTGCTGGTTCAATACTGACAGCGAGGTTCAATACTGACAGCGATGTGGTGCTCTATGATTCTCACAATCTAAATGGTTCCTTATTCAAAGCAAGTTATTGAACCAATTTTGCCCAAGGAAGTGACAGATGTTCATACTGTTGTAGTAGACAGCTCCTTGCTACAATTGTATCAAGAAAGAAGGGGTCACAGAGATAAACGTTACTTCAGAAACGCTTCAAAAGGAGTGAGTGAGTAAATGTAAAGTATATTGGCGCAAGAGCCAGACATGGCTATGCTGCGCCAAACAAGATTAAACTGTGGTCTAGACGTGAAGTTGAAAAAAAAGATAAAAATGGTTGACAAGAAGGAGGGTCGAAAATAGAGAAGGATCGCTAGGGTATCCCGGGAGTGTGTCACCCGTGTTTACCAAATACAGTAAACCCCATGGGAAAGAAAAAGATCACTAAGGTGCCTCGGGCTCATCGCTTCAAAAGGAACTAGGCATTAGCATAAAACTAGATAAAGAATTATGTAAGCCATGTGTTTACGGCAAAGCACACCTATTATCATTTGGCATCAGGAAGAGAGCCCCATCTGTCAACAGCTGTGCATTTCCTAAACTTTGGCAACATGCTGCATCTTCAGATTAGGAGAAGGGGGTGTAATCAACGTCGCACTAGGAGCAACACGAATGCTATTGGCGATGGACCTCATAATTTTGAACCTCGGTCTAGTGATGAGGATGACACCCGAGCTGTGTGGCACCCTCTATCCTACCTTCCACACCACCTCAACGGGAGGACATTGGCCCCGACAGATTTAGCACGCATCATCCCTGGCTACACAGAGAGTATTAAGTGACATCAGGCTCGATACTACGACTGGACGAAAACAGCCCGTCATGAGTCCACTGCCTTATCCACTAGGCTACCGCGGCCACTATAGAGAAAAATTTCTTTGGTTGTAATCCAGAAATCAAAAAGAAAATTATCAATCTCTTTGTGCAAATTAAATGAACGGATTTTATTTTTAAATGAATAGATTAAACTTGAACTATCACCATTTAGGTAAAAGTAAGTAAAAAAAATTGATTTTGTTCTTTTAGGATTTTATCAAGTTTTTCAATAAATTTCTTTTATATACATGTATGTTTCCTTTCACGCATTAAAAAAAAAAAAGGCTGAAAATTTTCTGGAGAGCACCCCTGCTAATTTCAGTTAGGAGCTGCCATTGGAAACAATTTAGGATTTAAAATAGAGCAATACACCATGAAGAATTAAGATGTTGTGATATTAGATCAGATTCACAGAACATACAAGTATTTCAGGATTTTTTTTAACTGCAAATGGACAGTAAAAAATAAAGATTGATGGTTCATAAAAAATAAAAGAAAGATAAAGATAATTTGTTCATAAGACTGTTATTTCCACAGCATTAACAGATTTCCAATCATTTAATGTTCTTGATAAACAAAACATGAATTCTTTTTTTTTAGAATAGTTACAAGAGATTTTGAATGCAGAATAGTTTCCCGAATTATTTTAGTAGTTTGTAAGTATTAAAAGTCCTAATCACAGATCTAATGAAATTTTTATGAGAACTGTCAATATTCCTTAAAGCACATCTCTAGCAACCAGCAAGTCAAACACCTAAGAAATAACTGTCAATGCTAGATACTTTCAGACAAGAAGAAAAAAATCAAGATATAGCTACTTCTTTAAGGGACAAAATGAGTTTATAAGAGGCTAGTTAAAATTTTAAAATCCAACATCAGAACTCAGATTTTATTTAAATATGTCCAAACAATTTTAAGAATGTCATTGATAAACAGAAAAAATTTATACTCCGAATATTTGATTTCAATAAGCATAGAATAAAAATCAGAAGATTCAGCAAGCTGCCATAACAGAAAATTAATCCATTCAACACCAACCACTTGAATTTTCAAAGGAGGAAAATATGACTTTTTTAATTAACAGTTAAAAACAGTTCAAGTAAAGTATCTGGTGACTCTTAATGACTTTTGGGTGAAATAACAATTTGAATGTGGCAATTTTAGTTATAACTATGTAACTATGATACTTGTACTTTTAATAAAAAAATTAATGTTTCTCAAGTTTTTTTTTTTTTTGTTCTCGATTGCTATTCGTTTAAAAACAATCTAAAACTTTAAGAAAACAGCAAAAAATATTTCAAGAATAAGATATTTCTTATAAGATCAAGCAGTGTTGTTCTTGATAGTTTTGTGGACTGTTTGTAAATGTTCAGAATGTAGGAAAAATGATTTTTTTAAAAAAATTGGAAAGAAAGGAAATTAACATGTTAAATTAGTGCATGTTTCAAGGATTAGTGAACAATTGTAAAGGTTATTGGCACAAGAGACAGATGTGTCTACGCTGCACCCAATAAGATTTAACTGTGGTCTAGACGGAAAGAAATTGAAAAAAAACTCAAAAATTGGTTGACAAAGAGAAGGGTTGAAAACAGAGAAGGATCGATAGGTACCCCGAGGGAGCCCCACACGTGTTTAACATAGACAGTAAACCCCATAGGAAAGAAAAGATCCCAAGAATGCCTCTGGGTCATGATGCCCGTACTTGCCTGAAGAAGGCAAGTCCCCGAGGTCCCCTGATATAATCCTCAGAGGCAGGGTGTCCAGCTACACCCCCAAGACACTGGGTACCCATTTTAGTCGCCTCTTACGATATGCATGAGCTGCAGTGGGACTATTCTGTCATTCCCTGTCACCACATGGGTCGTTTCAAGGATTAGTTGTAAAAAAGGTAGAATGTTCAATTAGAAAGAATGACAGAAATATTTGTTTGGTTGAGAAAAACAAAACACAAGATGGTTATATTTGGGAATATGCATCAGATTTAAAGATCTACGAGTTTGAAAAAAGGGAATGCGAGCGAGATTTAGCTAATGACTATTATGAGTTCAGAATGCCAATTGTGGTTCCCTTTCTTCCGAAATAGGTGTATCAAAGAAAAATGTCACAGGCTGGAAGAGATTTAGCAGAAGTATGCCTGGGTATACGTGTTCAAAAGCAAAATGCTAGAGGGGTCCTCGTGAAATTACAAAAATAGATGAGAGTATGTTTGGAAAGTGCAAGTACAATCATGACAAAAGAGTGAGTGCATGGATCATGGGTAATTGGAGGAGTACAAAAGGTGTTTCTTCCCCTATTGTTGATGATAGATCTAAGGAGACACTCCTGCAAACCATAAGAGGGAACATAGACCCAGGAACAACAATAATTTCAGACTGCTAGAAATCATATGACTGCCTACAGTATGAAAGAATTAATCAATACGCTGTAAACCATAAAGTTTGCTTTGAAGATCATGAAACTTGGGCTCACACTAATTTAATTGAGGATTTGTGGAGCTCCATTAAAAAATCGCTATGTGGACAATGCAGCTGTGTGAAGCAATTTGATTTGTACCTTGCAGAGTTCATGAGACAAAAAGTGTCCAAAACCAGCAGTCCCTATGAGCTTAACATCTTCATGGATTCAAAAGTAAAAGTTTACTCACAAACCCAAGAACTCTGCTAAAAAATAAGGTGCATTATCGATGAAATCTTTTATAACATTCCTGTTTATTGTAGAAATTAGTATGTTATATATGTATTAATATGAATATATTATTTATGAATTAGTAGTTATTTATAAATGGTTGCATAAAAACATTTATAAATAATTATGTAAAAATAATAATTATTTGTAGTAATTTATAATTATACTTTTTATATTACAAAATACAGCTGTAAATTTGTTACTCTACATAATTTTGATTCTAAATTATAAATTGTTACTTTTATCGTAATTTATAAATATCCTTTTTTATAATTCGTTATTACTACTTATGCTTAAATAATGCAATATGTTTCATATAATTAATATTGTTTCACGATTCAAGTTAGCCTTCTCCCTTTGACTTCGTTAGGTTTTCGTACACTTTTTATGTATGTTATTCTTTACAAATCACTACTTGGATGATCCATTTTCTACTTTTGGCATTTTTTCCCGCAAGTCACCAAGGGGCAACTGCAATACATCACTTAAACCATTAAAAACATTCATTGCATTTGAAGCCAAATGTACAATTTCAAAAGGAGCACTTCTTTTAGGATATACTGGCTTCATTAACATTAAAAAATAATAAAGAAATAAATGTAGGAAGAATGTTAAGTTGTTCAGCGAGTTGAGGTTTATGACACAAGAGTCAAATATCCGGCTATGTTGCATCACGCAATGCATATCTGTGGTGATAGAATAGTGGAGGGAGAAGTAAAAATTGGTTGACAAGAAATGTTAAAAATATCAAAGGATTTATAGGGTGTCCTAGAGAAGCCTCACCTATGTTTACCTGATTTTAACCTTTGGGAAAGAAAAAATCACTAGGGTATCTCAGGGTCATGATACCCGTACATACCTAAAGAAGGTAAGCCCCCAAAATGGCAAATGAAGTTCAGATTTATCTATCCTTAACAGTTTTAATTTTGAATTTCATTATGTTTTTCTATAAAAACAATCCACCTGTTATTCAAATATAATAATTTGGATAGGAAAAAATTACCATTCAATGAAATAAGAAATACTTTTTTTCAAATGCATTTGAACAAAATTATTAACAGAGAAAGACGCTTTTTGAAATCTGCAAGTCAATTGCAAAGCTTCCTATTATAAATGAAATTATTGATTTTCCTTGTCAATACAAAGATCATTTCAAAATCAAAAATAACCACAAGACATATTTAAAAAAATTGATTTGTCATAATTTTCTATCAAGAAATTTTGTTCCTTAAATTTTATGTTCATCTTTCATTACTATTCAAAAAGAAATGAACAACTTGAAAATATTGGGTCATCCCATAAGTTATATGCTTTCAACTGCATGAAGTTTTAGGGATAGTAAATAAAAACAGACATGTAGTTCATATTCTTAGGAAAGTTTTGAAGAAGGCAGTTCTATTTTAAGTTATTTTTGCATTACAATTGAAGAGTTAAAGGGGCATAAATGGTATGTCTTAATGAAATCAATAAAAGCAACATTAAGTGCAAGAAATTTTTAAATAGTATAACAGAGATCATGCAAATAAACAAATACAAGAGTTAACAGTGGTTCCAGAAACTCTATAACCTAGAAGATTAGCCTCAGCTTAAAAGATTTGAAGAATAAGGAAGGGTTGAACGAGAAAAAAAAAATCCAACTAAATTTATAAGCCTATATGCAGAAAAGTTGTCACCAACGAATGTAATTCTGTAGGGGAAATTTGAAGATCCTACAACTTAACCGTTAGTTGTCAAATTGCCACAGAAATTTCTATAAATTTTAAGATACATGAATTTTTTATACACCTCTTCAGTTTTTGTATGGAAACTTGGAACTTCCCATGTGAAAGTAGATGCATGTAGAATTGCATCATACTCTTTGTCTTTCCACTTTTAGGTTTATTGTTTTGATAATATTGAAATATTAGCTTCAAGTTTCAAATTTGCATAATGCAATTCTAGATAGAACTCTTGATCTTATAAATTTATTTTGTGAACACGTAATGCCTATGATGATCGAGTAACTAATTTGGCAGTGTTCTACTGCTCGCCAATGGTAAAAAAATATCCATTTTCAAAAGGAATGCCCAAAATCAGTGTCTCAAGTTCACCTTCAAAAATAGATACTGTAAGAGGTAGTTCATTTAGTGTAACTTGTTGTCAATCAATTAGATTCAGTTTCGAAATTTAAAGCAAAAATCTTAAATTCACGAATATTTTATTCCACTTTAGGTATTTGTCAAACCTTTTGATAATTCTTCAAAGGTCCAGCTCTCTCGCATGTTTCATGCTTTTTTTTCTTCATGTTTCATCGATTGTTCGCAAATACTGACAAAATAATTTTTTCTAAATCAAAAATTTTTTTCGTTATGTTTAACTTATTTTGCTTATAACACCTCAGACAGAAATCAATATTCTTGATCTAGCTGTATAAATATGGACTCCTATGTTCACAAGACGACCAAGTTGACATATCTAATGACGTACATGAATGTATAACTTAATACAATACTTTGTTCAAACTGGATCTCTTGTTGAAACATATAAATGTAAAATTGTACTTTCTGTCATTAATCAATTGAAGTGACTCGGTTGTCCTTGATTGTTTCATTACAAATTTCAAGAAATGTTTCCATTTAAAATTCCAATACACATTTAAGGGTAATATTGTTAGTCTGATTTAAGTTCACCCAAAGCAACATCAAGCAAAATTATTTTTAACATTCCACAAAATTTATTACAGGCATCTTTTTGCACGATTCCAGTTTTTTTCTAATTTCTCCATAGTACTCTTTAGTGCCAACAAGTCATATATATGATATAAAATAATGATAGGTCATTCATATATATCAAATAAACATCACAAAGGATGCCTTATAAAAAGCCCAAGTTGTCTTCCAGTACCTTTACAGAATGGACTTAAAAAGATACAATAATTTACTCTTAAAATAGAAAGATGCTTGTTGTAATAACATGACAACTTTTTCCAGATACAAGTATAACATGAACCAAGATATATAGATTACGGATCTAAAAGAACACTTTTGTTAAGGTCTCTTTTCTTCCTTAACCTGAATGAAAATCCTACCTTTTCAATTGTCAAAAATAATATACCACATTCCTAAGAAATGCTTCTTCATTTTCCATTCCTAAGTCAGTGTGTTTTTATTCTTTTCTTTTCCATTACCAACATTAGTAGAATTGTCTTTTATTTCCATCTTTTAAAGCTGCATTTATAAGAATATTGTAGATCTATCAGCAACACTAGTTCTGTCACAAGGCTTTGCTACATTTGGAAGTAATTAGCGAAGTTGAATGAGAATCTCGAAGCAATTGTGTTTGTTTCACACATAGTTTATATTCAATACCTTCATATTCATCAGAGTTTAACAAATTCAAAACGTGTCCCATAACAGAGAAAGTCTGATAGCTTTTTTCTCCACTGCTTTGCAATTCATTGTTTTGACTTCTTTCTTTGCATTTCTATCTTCTTTCAAACATTTTGCTTCCATAACTGTGAAGGTAAAAAAAAAAATGATCCTTCTGCTAAGAAACCATACGCCCAAAATCTCCTCTCTTCTGTAAGTAGTCCAATTAGATGTTTTATCAATATGCGGAAGGTTGAAAAAAATTTCAGAAACATATTCTTCAATTAAAGTTCTCAGTTGCATTTTCAGTTTCGTTTTGATCATTGCATGAATGACTAACTTCTAAAACTATCCAGTCGATATCAACATCAAATTCCATTACCGTTTTTATCTTCTTGTTTATTCAAAAAAAAAAAAAAAAAAAAACAGTCACCCGGAATCTAAAGTAACACCACTGCGTATTACATTGAGTTGAGTAAAATTTCCTCGCAGTCTGTCTAATGAAGACTTTTAGAGTACTTAATTGAGAAGTTTCGAAGAGCTGTTAGAATAAAGTAACTATCTGATCAACCGGGTAGATTTTCATATCGTTTAAGTTAATTCTCTTAAAACTGATTCATCACAATTAACCATAATGCCGCCATAATGCGCAAAAGACAATGCCACTAAAGTTCTTCATAAAAATTCTGTATGATAGAAGTTGAAGTAGGACAGATGCAACAGAATAATTAAGCAATTAATAATAATTTAGCAATTAATTTTTATGCTGCAGAATAATTAGGCAATTTCAAAGTCATTCAAAGCTTTGCGTAACGAAGAGCCCAATGGCGATAATGTTCATAATAATTAAATTATTAAATTCAATTTTAGAATTAAAGCAAACGATAAAATATTGAAATGAACGATAACATTTTCTTCAAATATTAAAATTAAAGCAAGCGATAAATTATTTAATTGAATATATTCAAAGCTAAAATTTAATATTGCTGCAGTAAAGTAAATATGAAATAAACATTCAAGCATCAATATATTCTTAACATTAATAATTAAATGATGCGATTGCCACATTTGAATGTTACTTGCTCTGTTAGGAAATTTTAGCGCGTTGCGAAAAAAAAAATATTCAACTCTGTACAGAACAAATTCACACAATTTATTTTGAAAAGTAAGCAAAGATTGCATTTTAGAGTGTATGAAAACTACTCTACTTTAGTGACTGATACTAAATTTAATACCATACTACAGTATATCCTACAATTGGCATTGATCAGTACAAAATGGATGTCAAAAATAAGAACAAAGTGGAGCAGATGTGTAATGCTGCTCAATAAATGAAAATAATGAAGTCTACAAAATACTGGCTGTTCATAGGTTATTTCTGTACTCCTCTATTCTCAGACCGATTATTTCTTATACTAGCATCATGTATGCGTATGCGGTTAAATCAAATATTCAATTTCTTGATTATATCAAATATTCAACTCTTAGAATGATCATTAAAGCCAAATGCCATATCAGAAATAAGGAAATTCTCCTAACCACCAAATCCCAACATTTAGAACACATATCCAAAAAACTGGACAAAAATATTTTTAAATTCCATAACTGACACAAATAATATTAAAATGATCAATCCTGAAAACTATTTCCCAAGATCAAATTCTAAAAGACCATAAAGACTCATACAATTGCCCTTAATTTTGTATTTTTCCTTGTTAAATTATCTCTCCGACTTTCCTTTTACACGCTCTCTCTTTTTTCAACATTACATTTGATAATACTGTAAGTAATTAAGGCTCTCTAAAGTCATTACTAAGGATCATTTAAATAAACAAAATTTATTATATCCAAAATATATTAGAATCAAGAAATTTTACAACTATATGCGAGTCAATGAACATTTCGTTTTACAACCGTTACTCTACTAAATTTAAAACATTTTTCGCACATTCCAAGCAAGAAGAGGCCGCCTTGTGACCTTACAAAAAACCTAACTGATTTGATACAAGAGAAAATACAGAGCGGACTTAAGGTTCCCTTCGAGGCATTCCGAAAGTAAGAGTCAATGAAAGCTCCCTCTACTGGGAGAGGGGAGGGAGCATTACTTATTGTGGCCGAAGTACTGAAACAATACTGGTCAGATGGAGCAGAAGTAAATAGTTCTCTAAAAAAAAGAGAAATTACAAGCTATGTTTTTCTTAATTTTCATTATTTTGCTTGATTTCAAATTGGAAACTTCTTAGATGCTTTTGATTTTTTCAATTTTGCTGTAATATTTCCTTTTTTTATATATATTTTTATGTTTTGACAGCTTCATGAATTTTGCAAAAAGCGTCGCAGGGAAAGAAATATTTCCTCTAGACAGTCTGAAAAGAACAAGTATTGTGGCTGCCTCCCTTCCCACAATCGGCTATTCGATTCTTCCCCTCTTACCTTCATTCAAAACTGGGGAAAACGAGAGTAATTTAATCATTGTCGTCCTTTCATTCGGTTATTTCTTACTTTCCCAGTAGGGAGGGGTTAAAGAATCCTTATTTTGTGGTTACACTCGTACTCACTAAGAAACTAAATGGATCTCTTTTCCTCGTGAGGCGAAATTTCCCTTCCGTATTCTTCAAGTGTTGAAAGTTATTCCTAACTAGGAAGAAGCTGGTTTTTGCATTGCTTCAAAAATAGTCATTCTTCCCCGTTCGAGAACTTTTTTTTACTCCTCCTTTTTTCATACCTTCTAATTTCCAAAAATCCGTTACTATTATTTTATTTTTCAAGACATCGTATCACTTTATTTATAGTAAATCGACAATGCCAGTGAAATATCTTCATCAAATACCGAATAGGAAATATTCCAAATTTTGTGTACACCGATTAAATTTATAAAAATAAAACAAATTTTAATTAAAGTTAATACCTGGTCAGAACAAATTGCTGTGATGTATCTCAGTATGCGGTTGTATTAACTGAAATAATTATTAGAGTTTTGTTGAAAGTTTTGCGCCTAACTCTTACTGCCACAATTCTAAAAGTAAATAGGAAGGAAAATTTATATTAAGGCAGGTGCTTTTATTAGGATTTTGATTTTTACAACGGAAACAGATTGTAATATATATATATATATATATATATATATATATATATATATATATATATATATAACCATTTTCACTCGCTTTTTTTT
Organism: Nephila pilipes; assembly: GCA_019974015.1. Lineage (NCBI taxonomy): Eukaryota > Metazoa > Arthropoda > Arachnida > Araneae > Nephilidae > Nephila > Nephila pilipes. The sequence continues at coordinate 1,506 of BMAW01056929.1, read as the reverse complement.
ACCAAGATTGTATTTGGATTACTCTCATATCGAGAACAAAAGTTTTAAAATAATTAGTTTAACCCAATTTTTTTTTTAGTGAAAACTGTTGTATGTAACAAAAGATTAGAAAAATTTAAGGTAATAATAATTTTATTTTGTAACTGGTAATCACATTACTGTATCATTAACATCACATGTATGCATCAAACATTCACGATAGAAGTTTATAAGACAATGAATATACCAAGAAAAGAATAAATAGTATGCATGTCAAATATTTGTATTGAAAGATATAAATTTTATATTTTATTTCCAAATCAAAGGCAAAAAACTATAGAAATGGAACAATGAACATACAATTTCAGGAGTCGCTACCTTTGTCAAACCTTGGCTAATTTTTCTGAAGTCAGTCTCTTAAAAGTTCATTATGCTACTCGAGTACGTCATTAATGCAAACAAATAAATAACACAAACTAAGCTTGAATAAACCATATTTTTCAGAAAATATAATGCTATTTAACTGAGGGGAGGAATTAGACATAAAATATGGTAACTAATTTTAGGAACATTATGTGAAAGCAATATTCGAAGATACTTCACATAATCTTAATCTACATCTACATTTAAAAAGTATTGAAATCAACCTTGAACTAAAAATATTTTTTATTAATTTAGTTCAATAAGAGATTGTCCACGCAATCTCATCGGAATAGAAATTTGTCGATTATTCTTGACTAATTATGTAAAATAATTTAATTGGGGAAAAATTTATACCTATGGACACTCTATTTTTAAACACAAGGAGGGAATAACATTTTAGATATGAAATTAACACGAAATTCAGCACAATCACTCCATAAAAACAAGTACTTGTTTCGAGCTAGGATTATTCCTAAAGAATCTAGGTTATTTATTTATGTCTTGGCATTGAGACTGAAGAAAAAAATCAATTACTGGATAAGAAGAGGTAAGAAAGGTAAAATATCAATAAGCATCTTTACCATATTAATAAAAATACAATTTTTCCTTCGTATATATATTTTGGTTGAAATCTCATTTCCCCACCAACATGAAACATCCCTTTTTTCAATTTAGATAAGCGAAAAAACAATTTAATATATTTATTAATAAAGCTTTATCAATATAATAGCCACTTAATAATTTTCATTATGCAATAGTTATTAGACTAAAGGGGGGGGAAACTAATTCGATGATGAATTGTGATAACAAAACGTTTCGTCACACTTTGAAGAAACGTGAGAGCTGTTAATTGTTTTTAAAATTTGAAATAAGGCGCGGGTTTTAACAAAATAGGACTCGAGCAGTCGTCTCGACAGAAAAAGGGCTAGCCAAGAAATAGCGAACATAATTATTCGGCAACCCCAGGCACTATCTCAATGCATTAAGATAATGTTTTCATTCTTTAAAAATGTAATATCCATGTTAAGTAGTGCACATATCCAAGAACCAGAAAAAATTTTACTCGCAATAATTTTTTCTCTATATTCATCAGTTAATCATAAA
>BMAW01056926.1:0-14675 GCA_019974015.1 Nephila pilipes | reverse complement strand
CATCCAATAAATCTGACACGATCAGTTGTACACAAACAAAACCATCCAACTTTCTCGACCTCTGTGTCGGCATCCTGAACTAACATAACTTGTCACTGGCATGTAATAACAAATCATACTCAATCATTGCTAGGAGAAATATACCAGTGAATGTAATCAGCGATATAGGATTTATATACACAAAAGTCAATCTGAAAACTTTCTCTATTCATTTTTATCATGCTCTTCGTTATGTTATATCTCAACCCCTGGAGCCAGTGTTACTAAATTTGTTACATGCAGAACATAGTCTTATAAACGAGTATGAATTATTTATACGGATGGATAATTAATAATCAATCATTTCGCTCATTGAAGATATAAGCATTTAAATTAAATTTATCTACTCTGTAAATGTTAAGCGTATTATTCTAATAACACATATTGCTGATTCATTAATTTACATTTGCGAAGGCATTTCTAGATAGTACATATTATTCAAAGTTACTGAATTATCTACTTCCGATTTTTCGATGAAGAGGTTTTACATCTACTAGGAAATGCATGTTATTCGCATAAGTAATTTATATATCGAAGAAAAGATTAAACGTCTTCATATACAAATTTCCTGAAATTTTATTAAATTATATACAGAATTATTTTTAAGTTTTATGTGTTTAAAGGAACGATAAATCTGTCATTGAAAGAGCTATGAAATATCTAAACAATATCCAACTCTGCATACGCATTGTAAATATTCACTTGCATTACATTTAGCATTTAAAATAGTTAAAATAATTGTTTTTTTTTTCATCTCTTAGGAGGGTATGGAAAATTACAACAAATCTTTTTTTTTTTGTTTTTATAAAATGTGTTATTATCAAATGTCCATGTAATTAAGGAATTCATATTTTTTCTATTAAATTCATAAAATTCTTATGTTTAGATTGCTCCTCATATATTTTAATCAATAATTAGTAGCCAATATAATATTGTTCAATATTCTTTGGCTTAAGCCTTTACTCTGATTAATCAGCAATAACTCGAGAGCTTGCATATATTACGAATGTAAAATGATACGTCGATATTATTGGTTATTTATTTTGTGTAACAGATTATAAAGTTAAATAACTAAGAAATCTAAATCTGAACCAATAGAGAAATAGTAATATTTTATTAGTAGCTTCTGCGACATGTGTTTCATATGATGATGAATAAGTAAATTTAAATTTCGTTTTATAAACGGTAAAGAAACAGAATATCTACGAATAGGAACGCAATAATGATAAACTACAAAGATTACGATAATCTTAAAATGAAATTAGAAAAATGTGATTTTTCTATTATAGTTGCAATACAGAAAATAAAATAAAGCTATTTCTAGGATTATTTTCACAAGTTAAAAAAAGAGTGAATTCCTTAAAAAACAAGGTACTCATTCCTACTATTTTTTTATTATGATGTTTTAGTCAGGTTTGAAATTTCAAAATTCCGAAGGTAACTCCGATCCATCAGAAAAGAGATCTTTAAGCAAAACAAGTTTTTTCAATAGAAACTCCCGAGTGACATTCTTTTAAAGATATTTTTTTAGAAATATACTTAGTTAAAAAATTAATTAAACCTAGATTACAAGGGTACTATAAATAAAATTAAGAGTAGGCGTAGTATTCTGAACTATAAATAAATTTAAGAGTTCAGAAACCTGCCGTCCACGGTAATTGGGTGCATTCTTCGAAACATACCCTCTCACAGATGTGATTTACAAATGTGTCAAAAAAAAAAGCTCAATCCTCCTTATTCTAATGTATTTATGGAATGAATACTCAATAACTTTTTGTTTCTTTTAATCACCGCTAAAGCGGTATTCCTGATCTTTCCAGTTTGAAGGGATCATACTTTTTTTTAAGATTCACATCTGGAGCCCTAACGCCGAGGACTCTGTTCATCTTACAAATCGTGTAACTCTCTGCTGAATTGTGTCTTTTATAATATATTTCCTCAATGATTCCTATCTTTGTTTACTTATATTTTTTGATCAAGTTTACCACTAGAGGCAATGAGCCTCAACTGTGTTCCCTCAATTGTCAACAGCTTATCGTTTATTTTCATCTTATGCTAACCTAAATCAATTTTCGTTTTCAAGTCTCATGTCTGACAACAACAACAAGTCCCTAAACTGCTTACTCCAGCCAGTTCTATCTCAGACGCCTTCGAATGAGTGACAGTAAATGCTAAATTCAGTGGCACAAGAGCCAGATGTATGGCTATGCTGCGCCAAACAAGATTTAACTGTGGTGTAGACGAGAAGAAATTAAAAAAAGACAAAAATCGGTTGACAAGAATGAGGGTTGAAACTAGAGAAGGATAGCTATGTTACCCCAGGGGCGCGTCACCCGTGGTTACCAAAGACAGTAAACCCAATGAGAAAGAAAAATATCTGTAGGGTGCCTCAGAGTCATAATACCCGTACTTCTCGGAAGAAGACAAGTCCCTGAGGTCCCCTGATATAATCCCTAGTCGCTGGGTGTCCGGCTATATCCCAAACACTGGGTACCCATTTTAGTCGTCTCTTACGATATGCATGAGCTACAGTGGGATTATTCTGTCATTCCCGGCCACCATACGGGTCGATGAAAATTTATAGTCTGCAGAAAATCTGATGGAGTTTTTTTAGCCATTTAAGGGGCTATTGTTTTAGGTGGATCACTTCTGGCATACCAGATCACTTTTCAATTTTTTTTTTATCATTTGTTTCAATTTTAATTACATTTAGCTTAAATATATTCAATATAATAATTTATCATTTCCTTTAATTTTAATATCGGAAAAGTTCACTATTGTCCATTTCTAGATATTTCATCGTTTATTTTCAATTATCAGAGCAATTTAATAATAATTATAAGAATAGAGCTCCTTAGGTGGCTAAATCTATTCTTTTCAAAACATAGTATAAAACTTTTTTTCCAATTTTAATTTTCTTTCCTTCGGAGAATAAGTATGATTTTTGCTTAACTGTCACTTTATAACAAGTTTACGACACGTATCTTTCACTGTAATAAAATGAACCATCGCATATTTGTCTGATTCAAAAATTTTAGTGTTGCTATCTGTCGCTCTCTAACCCTCTGTGTAGGCAGTGGTATAAATTTTATACCACTTACTTTGAAGTATGAAACGAATACTTCATAAATTTTGTTTTCAATAATTAGTAATATTTACATAAAGTTTCAAACATGCTGATTGGTTAGCTGATGAAATTAAATTTTTCAATTCATTTCAAAAACATTTCTCTAAGGGATAAACACCCACTTGTTAGGAACTTTTATTAGATTCATAGAAATGATTTTTATAATCAATCTACATGGTTGTACCATCTAATTTCAGAGAACAACACTATACGCTACCATTTGATGATAAATGTGTGGGAAAGAAAGGTGTTTTGCAGAGAATTTTAGGGGGCTAAATATGTGATATAAAAATATACCACCCTTCTTGAAAATTTTTAAAAAATAATGCTTATAATGCAAATGTATCATCAATTCAAAAAAGTTTTAAAAACATATGCTCAATTCTAATAAATTTTTCAGAGAGTTTAGCTATATCTAAGGAAAAAGATATTTAACTCTAGAAAATATATAAATTCCTTCTTCAGGAAAATGTATTTCAATGGATTCAGTTAATAAAAAAACGTTTTCTGTATAGAATTAATACTTATATATTGTTTGATTCAAATAATGATAACAATTTATTGTGTAATGGCAAAGAATGCCATTATCGATAGTAAAGGTTTCAAGGAATCTCATTATTTATATAATGGCTTAAGAATGTTATTAGTTACAGTAGTAGAGGAACTAATTAAGAAACGGAATGAAATACAATTTCATTGTTATCTCAAGTTGATGTGGCAATCTCAACACTTCTACCAGTAAAGGGATACTGTCTTTATATAGATAATATTACAACTGCATACAATTATCTAATTTATTAATGAAAAGCAAAACGTATTGAGATAACAATTAAAAGAAAGTAAAAATATTAAGTCGAAGTTAAGTAAGAAGCAATATAATAAAAGACTTGGAGTATCGGAAAAGAAAGTAACACAAATGAAGTGAAAAAAATAATACAGTAGATTAGCTTTATTTTTTCAAAACATACAATTGGCATAGAGAGTGTGATCAAAAAATGTGTAGAGAAAATATGAAATCTGAAATTTGCAAATGATTATAATGATAAAATGGTTTATGCCTTAAAAAGGGAATCGGCTCTTAATTGTTTGCATTGCATTAAGGAAGCGATGATATAAATATAAGAAGTTTTGTTTCATTAAATTAACTTTACTTTATGGAATTCTAACATATTTTCTTTAAAAAAGAAGAGGAACTTAAAAAGAAGAGAATACGTCTAAACAATAGGGAAAGCAACTGTACAAAACTATTACATAGTTAAAGTCCTTCTGACGAGATTTCTACAACATCGTGTAGACATATTGGGAAAATTTCCTGCTGCTGGAAAAATTTCGAATTCAATAACGTAATGTAACTTTGCTCTTGTAAGCGAAACTCCAAAATCCTATTAGAAGATATAATATGTATTCTTACAACTGAATGTTAGACATCACTTGGTGTTCAACATTGTTTTAGGACCAATGATTCAAAAGTAAATCTTTGGAAGCTTTATTTTAATAAATCAAATAAACTTGGAATATTACACAATTATCAAAACGATATTTTAATATAAAAACATTGAAAATAAAAATATCTACACATTTTGTTTTAGTTCCTCATCCCTTAAAAAAGCAAGATAAATAGGATTAGTTTTTACATATTTTTCATCTTTTCTTAGTACGGCTTAGGAAATGTTTGTTTTCAGTCGTATCCACTTATGGTAAATGTTCTATGCTTTTTTATCCCAAATCGCAGAAGAAAACTCAATGAAATGAATATCTTGAAACGAGTACTGACTCTTTTCAAATCAATTTTCATTTCTAATGAAATTATTTGCTATCAAATATAATATTTATGTGAGTTTTTCTTGATCCACATAGAGAGAGAAATTTTTAAACAGTTTTAGTCTTCAGATTAAGGTGGCCGTGGTAGCAGAGTGGTCATGGTGTCGAGAACTTGCGGCCAATGTAGCTTCTGTTAAGTTTTGGATCACGTTCTAGTACCACTAACATCCACATAACACACACACGCGCGCGAGCGCACGCACACACACACACATATATATAAAGAAAAAAACACAAATATAATGCAAATCGCAACAGATTAAAACACCTAAAAATCAAAGAATAACGAACACAAAATAAATACTATTAATTGATAAGAAATGCTAAATATTTAAAGCATCATTGCAATTTCAAAGAAATGTTTTAAGTAAGGCATATTTTACCAGTGAATGCAGGCTGTATGACCTTATGGGGCTTCTAGTTAGAAATAAAGCCCAAAAAAAGTATTAGTATTTTTATTTACAATAAAAATGACATTTTATGCACATTTAAGAAAATATTAAGCCTTTCCACAAAACATTACGACTAAATAGAAAATTATAAATTGACATTTTGTAAATTGAATTATACAGAATATAATCTTATATATAGAATAGACAATTATTTTGATAGTATAGCTCTTACGTAGGAAGCTATGATAATTACTAATTTTGAGCTCTGAAATTTTCTTAAGTTATTGTAATTTTTACTCGGTAATACATAATTTTAGGTTGATTGATGCATGACAGTTTCAGATATTTTAATTTGCTGCAATAGAAAATGTCGTTTTTAGGGTCATTCGGTCAAAGAAATTCACGATCAAGTAAATTTTAAATTACTATAACTTAGCTTCTAAATAAGTTAAAGAACAACTTCCAAAATAATTTTAAAGACAAAAGATTGAATTTTTATGCAAAGCAAAAAAAAAAAATAATAATAATAATAATTCAATATCTTGACCATATATTGTGATTTAATGATGTAATGTCACCTAAGAGAAATCATTAAAAAATAAATTAATATTTATGCAAATATGAATAAAATTATGTTTCAATTAAACAATTTAAAATTTAAAATCTAATAAAAAAAATAAAATCTATCAAAAAATAGTAAATATTTAATAAAAGTCCAAGTGAAAGAAACTCAAAAATTTAGAATAAGGAAAATCATGTAATTCATACTGTTCAATACATTAGTATATATTTACATAATTGAACTTAATTTTAAATTAAAAGTTAAGCATAAAATACTTTTTTAGTATCAATAATCCAAAGTTATGCTAAGCTAATCTAATTTTTAATTGAAAATAATCTGAATTTTCCTATAATTCAAACATTTAAGACTTTCTTATATGTTAAATAGCATTAATATATTTTACACTATGTGACAGCATACTTTAAAGAGAATAAAAACTTGCGCATAAAATTACTTTCAATGTTGTAAATTTACAAAGAAATAGTGTCAAGAATTGTATTTCAAAGATCACACAGATACACACGTTTATTTTTCTAATTTAAACAAATTAGAAACTACATCAAACATAATCCTTTCTATTTACACCTAATAAGCTTTAAACTTATTACTCTGTCACAAATCCTTTGGATATTAAAATTACTTTTTTTTCGAGCTATCTATAACTCTGTTAAGGCAATGCTTTGAAAACTTTGAATTAAAATAGTTTCGCGTATTGTAGTTAACTCAAAGGAATTCCTTAATATATTCTGTTTTCAAAACATCAGAATCAGTTCATATGTAAATTTTAGTTCTTTTTCCTTACTGTTCAAAGCATTATAGTTTTAGTCAATTCGAGCAATATCATTACATTTAAATTATCTATCTAGAGATACAGAGGGATAAATAAATTAACTAATGATTTTACATTATCTTGCCTTGTAATAATAACAGAGAAATAACAAAAGTAAAATATATTCATTCTGACAGAAGCAAAACTTATTAATCCCCCCTGCGCCTACTCTCACGGATTTAAATTCGTATCGTACAAATTCTGTTACTGAATATATAGTATAAAAGATCTTTTAACTTGAAAGCTTTTAGTTTAAACAGATTAATTACGAGATAAGATAACATCAACTAACGAATATTTTCTGATAATTGCTTCTGACTAATTAAAATTTTTCAGTAGCTCTCTGACAATCACTTAAATGAGTTTGATTTTAATTGTAATATATCGTCTTATGTTATGCGACTTCAATTATTTTTCGTTTAATAAAGTAGTTACAAATATTAGTTAGCAAAATTTTTACGGTTCATAAGAAAGATTAGTACATTGAATTTTCATTTCGTTTAGAATTTTGGTTTTAAAAAGTCCAAATACTCAATACAATACGACAGGAATCAAATCATACTTTTAAAATTAAATTATAATCGTTTTTGAAATCTTTGAAAAGAAATTTTAATTAGGTTTATAGCTAGTATCAATAGCAAAAATTTCATTATAATCCATTAGCCTCATAGTACGATACTTTTGCTTGTACTTTGAAACCACAAAGTAGTTTTTTTTGTTGGAAGTATTAGGTGTTCATCTTTTAATGCTTAGAATAATTTTACACACAAGCCTTCGTTATACATACAATCATTCATACATGTATATATATATATATGTGTGTGTGTGTGAGTGTGTACTGATTTAACTTTAATTTTATAATTTCTCTTAATAATAATTTAATTTTCTATTGTATCCCATTCCCTAATTCAAAAGTAAAAAGTTCATTCTTATTTACTGATTCCATTCTAAATTATTTTTTTATTTATTTATTGGATAACGCGCTCATAAATTTGCTTAATCCGATTTCCCAGGGTTGTAAATCTGCCAAAATAATCCCTACTAGACTCTTTGTGAATTTTGAAATTCCCTAGAATCCCTAATCCTGTGTCATGTGTTCTATGACGTCTATTTTAAAAATACTTGACATATAAACTGTTGCACAGCGAAAAAGCTCCTTCTCTTGTTCTCTTACTCTCATGCTCTTCTGTCTCTCACTATGGTCTTGGTGGCTGAAACCAGAACGTAACACTCTCTCTGCTGGGAACAATAAACAATCTGATTATGAAAAAAATAGAACTGTTCATTACGGTCATGAACTGAGAATGTTTCATTAAGTTTTAACAAACGTTTAATATCGTTCGAGTCTGCAGGATGCTTTTATTATACATAGTAAAGATCATTTATATATATGTATATATATATATATTATATATATATATAGTCAGTATGTAACATATATGTGTGTGTGTGTGTATGTGTGTATATGTGTGTGTGTGTGTTTGTGTGTGTGTGGCATGTGTATGTGTATATGTATATGTATATATATGTATATATATGTATGTGTTGTGTGTGTATATGTATATAACATATATATATATATATATATATATATGTGTGTGTGTGTGTTGCGTGTGATGTATATGTGTGTATATATATATAGTGCTTATATGTATACCTTCTTATAACATAATAATATATATTATATATGTATGTATATATATTATATACATATATATAAATGTATATATATACATATATATGTATATATATATATATATATGTATATAAATACATACACACACACACACTCTCTCTCTCATATATATATAAATCACATACACACATATGCTATATATATATGTATATACTCATAAATACATACATATATATATATATATGTATATATATATATGCGTGAGTCAATTTCAAATCCACCACACAGCAATGGGTCACAAAGTCGACGTTGGTCTGGCCGTGAAGAATCTGTTGTTTACATTTTACACGGCTTGCATTTTTACTCACTCTCTGGACCGTTATGCTCCTTTTACCATACAACTTATTACCCAGCCAATTTGTTTTGCATCTTTTACATGTTTTATTACCAATCAAACAATGGTTTAATCTTTTTCAGTTATATGGTGATGATGTGTTATTTTTTTTCATTTTGGTGTCTTGATGTGTATCTTGACTTAAAGAAAATTCCGTCTTACTACTCACATATTGGATCTTCATTTTCTTTTGAATTTTTTTGTAAGTAGACATGTTTTTGATCTGTTGATGATTTTTTGAATGATAGATTTTTTGTTTTGTAAATTTTATCGTTAGGAATTTTTTTTTTTTTTTGCATTTTTAATCATTGAACTCTTTTTGTAATTTGATTTCCCAATTCAGCCTACCAGGAATTATATGAATTATATTTTTGTGGATTTTATCGCTAGTTGTTTGCATCTTTTAATCATGAACTCTTTTGCAAATTTTGGTTCCTAATTCAGCCTACCAAGAACGTCACCAAGAAGGATTTGGTACCATTAAACTAGTTTAACCCGCTTAATCGGTCCTCAGCCCGATATTGCTTTTTTTGACTTACTGGTTCCATATTTTCTTATTTTCTTTCATTGTTACATTTTCTTTTCTGGTTTTGTCTTTTTAAATATTTTAATTATTATTTCATAAATTTTTCAGTATATATATATAACTTTCATATATATACATATATATATATAAATACATATATATATATAAATACATACATATATATATATATATATATATTCCCACTGAACCTATATATAATATATGAGGAGCCTATTGAAATTCCATATAAAAACCATGTGAACGAGTTGAAACTAAATATTGGTGTTATATTCAAATTATTATTTAAGACGCATAGTACGTATGTGGGTTGAATAGTGTCTTTTGAACTATTGATTTTGCCGTAATAGAGAGCTGTAGACGATCGCTCTAAGTATTCTAGAGCTATCTGCTAGAGGTAAAAGATTCATGATAAGTAATAATCACTTGACATATCAGGAAGTGGCGGTACTTAAACTGAAACCAATGATTGACTTTCGTTAATGGAAATGTGAGGATGGAGATGATAGGGTTGCTATTTCTAAGAAAGGGGGCTCAAGAGAATAGGAAGCATCAGAAATTTGGTAGAAGGTGAGACAAAAAGTTGTATCAACATGGTAAGTTAACTATATATGTATGACAGTGACAGAATGTAAATCATATTATCGATGCCTGACAGAACAATGCTATACTATTTGAAGTGTGTTGCTGTGAGTTTTAACAAAATATAGGCATCCATTACACCGCAGACTATGTACAAGTGTTTCTATGTGCAAGATTTTCCTCATCAAAAAACGTCAGTCCCCCCCCCCTCACACAGATTTACCTCTCCAGGATTTTCACTGGAGAGCCAGTTGCAAAGAGTTGTCTTTTCCCATGAATCCCAATTTAATTTGAAATAGAGTGATGACTTTATCTGCCGGAGCACGGTAACCAACACCATAGTAAAAATAGATCATGCATGATGACTTACGAATGGCATTCCATATCAATGGGGATCTCGCTCCTCCCCCGTACGCAACAGAATGGGCTTCGGGGTCAAAGAAAAACATTATTATAAGAAAATCTAAGCTCTTATTTTTCAACCAATTTTTATCAAATTTGACATTAATCTTCAGAATTGGACTACAAAACACCACATATAATAATTTTTCATGAAAGTAAAAAATAGCTATATTTTTTTATGTGTCCATTGTAATGGACATTATGTCTTCGTCTTGTAAAACACATTTTACTAATGAACAAAAAACAACAAAAATACTTATTTTAATTAACATAAATGCAAGATGTAACTTTAAGAGCTTAAAAATGAAAAATATTTCATAATTTATGAAAAATGTTAGAATTTTTGGAAATCTTAACAAACATACCTACTATATTTAAATTATCTTGGAAATAAATATGAAACAAATATTTTGCACTGTTAATTTTTCAAATAACTCTAATAGGAATAAAATAACAAATTTTACGACTATGTTGAAATCCCCAAATTATTTTTTTAATTATTAGTATAGTATTTTTCATATAAAATTAAATTTTTTTCTTATTGACTTTTAAATTAAAAATTAAATCAAAAGTAAATAGTTATGTATTGCTTCCACCCACACTTAGAAATTCTTCTAATTAGTTACTTTAGAAAATTTATTTCTAAAATCATACAATTAACTAATTTTTTTTTTATTTTAAGAAAATCACATATCATATAAGCTGACTTAATTATGGAATGTACTTGAATTACTGAAATCGTAAGTGTAAATTTTGTATTTAATTTGGACGATCTCAATAAATTTTATAAAAGAGTACCCTTCTAAAAATAAATGCATTATAATAAATAAGTGTTTAGTTAACATTAGAAAGTTTATTAACTAAGTTAACCAACAAATATTAAGTTTTGAGGATTTCATGACTTTCTGTTCAAAAAATAATTATATTTTTTCTGTATGGCAAAAATTAGTGAGTATGAATATAATCAACAGACAATGAACCAATGATCAATAAAATGGACATGTATGAAAACGTAGTTATTGTTTCAATTCGATTCATGCAAATACTGAAAACGTGACACATTTTTATTACTTCAATATTTTGAAATTAAATATCAGTTGCTTTAGTATAAAAATACTCAAGAGAGATAAGAAAAAAATGAACTAAACCGGTGTATTTACTTTCCATCGTCTTTCTTCTGTTGGTAGCCATTTTCAAATGATAATTCATCAAACATCCTATCTCATTTTTCTTAAAGTTTGGTTGCATAGATAGCAACAACCGACGGTCCAGTAAAAGGAACTGCGGGATTTTACTACATACAAAATATGATTTAATTTACAAGCAAAATACAAATGTTCATTATAATGGAAACTGGACCTCAGGATGTTATAGAATGCTTATACAATGCTAAAGATATAAAACCTGATTGATTCGATGCACGTTATTCGAAAGCACATATTACGTTGTGTATTCTCTTCATATTCATTTCCGAATCTGATATTGACTTTTTTTGTTCTTTGAATAATTAATTGTTTATTTGTATCAATTCAGATTGTTTCATGAATAAATTTTATTCAATTACGATGAATCCTTCAGGGTGTTGTGAATTTTTTACATACTGAGTATATATATAATGCCATGAATTTCAACACTAAAACATTTAACATATTTTTTTCTTTCATAAAAGCTATTTCATCCAGCCTTATAATTTTTGTAGGTCTCTGTTATGATCTCTTTATATATTTTTCCATTTTTAAAGAAATTTAAAATCATTAAGCTTATGTTAATAATTTTTCGGGCCTTATAGTATTAAGCCCTTTCCACAGCAATAGTTTATGATCCAGTTTTTACTTTTCTTCTGCTTCATTTACCAATTCTTTCAAAGAAGAATTTTGTTCGGTATAACTTTAGAAATATATTTATGCAAAAATATTATTTTCTAAATATTTATTAAGTGCGATTGGCCACTAAATTTTCATAATGGAGTTTAAAGAGAATAAAAATATTTTTAATTATTAGTTCAACATTTTATCACAGAGTTTAATAAAAGTTATCAGGTAATTTATAGAAAAACATAAGAGAGGTATTAAAACAGCTTATACTAAGGTTTAGATTTACTTGTAATTGAAAAAAAAATGGAACGGATATTTACTTTATTGAAGCACCAATGTAATTTATATTTAAGACAACAACTCAAAAAATATATCAGCCATGATAATATATTTTATTGTGTATTATACTCCTACTATCTACTCGTTAAGAGCTTCAATGTCCTCTAGAGAGGATATTCCAACACGATTTCAGTTTCGAAGTTACTTATGAAGTACCTGTTACATAAATAGGTACTTTTACGTATCTCATGTTGTGTAACATTCAGTGTACAAGATCATTCTTTCTATATTAAGTCAATTTTGAAAATGGACAAAAGCAATAAGGATAAAAAAACATTTACTGTGAAATCTATTTGTCATCATGGAATTTGTTTGTGTGCTCTTGCTATCTCTTTTCTACGTAATATTTCACAGAATTTTTTTAAATGTTAGATATGAAATTTTCCCAAGACATACAATATATTGTGCATTATAAATAAATCATTAATAATTGCAGTGTGATTTGATATACATGTTTGCACTGCCTTTGCTTCTAAATAAACACCTGTTATACTATTTTTTTGCTTAAAAGGTAGGCTTATTCAAGTTCATACAGCATTGTATTTAATTATAATGGGAGGATATATAAACCTGGAAGCAGAAACTGCGCTGAAAAACCGTCATAAGATAAAGTCTTTCACTTTCCTCGTCAAGCGACCAAAATGGCTATCCTTCCCACTCCCTTCTAAAAGGGGCAAATGAATCATGTCTTTGAACATGCTCTTCCGACAATTCTCTCCGACCGGGAGAATAGCGAAAACAATGATCTCTCTCACCTACATATCTATCACAAATACAGCCTTCTTCTAGTTTTTAAGTACTATTATCAATTTATTAATTGTAAATGAATTTAAAATTTTATATTTAAATGAAACTGCTGAACACGATTTGGAAAAAACAAAAGAATTCTGAGAAATGATAAAAAAATTAAAACTGCAAATAAGCTCAAAAAATGTATTTTATGTTATTGTTTTCATGACAAAAAATGCATCGTTTCTTCGTCCCAAAACAAGTTTTAATTAATAAAAGACATTTATTTCGTTAAAATAACTGCGAAAACATTGATAGTATCAAAGGGAGAAGAAAGGGAGCCTTTGCAATGACTTTCCTTGGCAAATCTCCAATCTGTAAAACACGAATTTGGGAATCATTAATTCATTACGTAGATAATCAAATTACTGAGGTATCTCGTACTTGTGTAACAAATGGAAACATAAAAACATCGTTTGTTTTCTTTATCAATGTAGAGAAAGGCTGTGAGTGACGTTTGATACACTCCGTATTTTATATATGTTGTACAGTATAAATTCCATATAGAATTTTGTATCATATACGTATCAGAAAATTATTAAACTTTCCCATGAGATTAAAATAATATCTAAATATGTCGGATTAAAAAGTACAAATTAGAAATGTGCATGAAGAGCCGAATATAATTTTTCAATAAATATTACTAAAATAATACTTTTTCTCATACATATCAGGGGCGCGGGGAAAATATCTAGTAGAAATATATTACTTTTTTACATGAGCAGCAGATGAATACAGAATTAATTTGCATGTTTGAAAGAAAACAACTACATAATCACACATATTTATGAATTAAATACTTTAAACTGGTAAAGTGGTATATTTCTATGCATAAAAATGTTATTTAATCGGTAATGCACCAGGTTCTTAA
The DNA here is from genome assembly GCA_019974015.1 of Nephila pilipes. Classification (NCBI taxonomy): domain Eukaryota; kingdom Metazoa; phylum Arthropoda; class Arachnida; order Araneae; family Nephilidae; genus Nephila; species Nephila pilipes. The sequence continues at coordinate 534 of BMAW01056926.1, read as the reverse complement.
TAATTTATAACTGAATTTATTTCCTGAAAAAATTTACTTGAAAATCACCAAATACATATATTTTACTTTTAACACATTTTTCCTAAATGTTGGTCTAATAGGTACACACGCATATTTAAAAATTTGAAAAAGAAGGACAAAATTCCTTCGAAAAGCTACATATAATTCCAAAGCTTCGAACGAAAATATATTCTGGCTTTATCATATATAGAAAGAGAGTATATATATATAGTATATATTGTATATATCTTGTGTGCAATTAACTCTTGCTGCTTTAGTGACAATGAACATGCATCAATGAATATATATCCATAATAATAATGACTTTTATCCAAAAATTGATATCTTACTTTAATAACATATCTTGAATTTTAATATACAAGCATCTTAATTATTAGTTATGTCTAATCAAGGCTCTTGCAAAACATCGTTACAACGTTACAGAATACCTTTGAATTATCTTTTATAGACATAAGGTCATGCACTTTCATCCTTGAACCAGCAAGAGTAATACGTAACTAAACGAAGCACCAT
>BMAW01056918.1:204621-246228 GCA_019974015.1 Nephila pilipes | reverse complement strand
TTTTTTTTTTTTTTTTTTTTTCGCAAGAAATCTTTTTTGTTGCGAGTAAATAGCGATAAACAGCTTTCTGAATCATCGACTCGTTGCTGTTTTTGTTCCATCGAAAGCAATCACGGCACCCATTTGGAAAAAACCTTTTTCACTTCACTTCAAAAAACCTTTTTCCTGGTCCGGAAATGTCACGGAAATCGAGCACTAAAGTAAAAAACAATTTCTCCTGTAGAATAATCGCACACATCTTCAAGAATAACATGCAAATTACAGGAAGTCATCAGATGACACCGATAGTACATCACAAAGACGAGAGAGTAAGAGAAGGGTATTTGAGGAATGGTAGCAACGAAGTAAAATTGTTCTCAAGGTTCTGTAAGCTACTCAGTGCTACAACCGAATAGTTACGACACAGAGAAAATATGGGGACGATTTCTGAAGTGGTAGATTTATCAGTCACCTGGAATGAGGGAGTACTCGGTGGGAAATATCCGAAGAGCTTAGAGTCGACCTAAATTTCATTCCTAAGCTTTTGACAATGATTCCAAAACGATGGAAATGTCAGTAGACGTTGAAGAATACAGGTCACTTCAGAGTTACAACGCCGAATGTCGACCGGTATTTGGCAGTAATTCAAAAAGAAGCAGATGGAACGCAGCATCATACCTTTCTTTTCTGCTATCTTCAGCATCAGGTACGACAGTTTTAAGGCAAATTGTGTAAAGACGTTTGGGACATTTTGTTATAACTATTCGGTTGTGGCTCGTAGGCCAGTCAGACGCGTTCCGCTTACAGCAATTAACTGTCCTCAGTGGTCACCTTGTATTTCAGAAATTGCAATGAAGACATCGTCGCAGTGAGCTTATATGTTGTTTTCCGACGAGTACAGGTTTAGCTTGCAATGTGATTCGAGTCGGTTTTTCATATGCAGAACGCCAGGTACCACTAAGACAACATCATTGAACGAGGCCATTACGGGGGTGCTGGATAGTTGTTTTGGGGTGGAATCATACTGGGTTTCAAAACAGATATACATGTTCAAATTGGAACCATGATAAGCTAAATTTATGAGGACATCATTCTAGAACCACATGTACGTTTCTTTAGTGATGTCATTGGCTCAGAATGTATGTTTATATATGACAATGCCCGTCTTTACCGTGCAAACATTGTAAACGAATGCCTTCAATCATAGGATATCATCTGCAAGGAATTACCAGGATTCTTACCTAAATTGAATCAGATAGAGCACGTATGGAACATATTTGGAACGAGTTGCAAATTGTCAACCACTTCCTACATGTGTACCAGTTCGTCGGAGAACATTGTTTGCTGAGTGGAGTATTCTTCCTCAAGATCAGCTCGATAATTCGATATTCAGTATGCCTAGGCGTTGTATAGACTGTATTTAATCGTCCGGGAGACATAAAAGGTATTAACTATCATATCAACCATATAATGTTAAGTTTTTGAAAAGGAGATATTTTGTGAGATTGCCGCAGGGGGCAAAAATGAAGTAATTTTTAAGAATGGTATCGGACACCATCTTTTTTGTTCTCTATTTCTTGTTTCATAACTAAATAGGCTTTGTGAATATGATATCTCTCTCTCTGTGTGTGTGTGTGCATGCGTGCGCGGGTGTGTGAATCTTTTCTAAAACACCAAAGGTTTCGCTTCGACAGAGGATTATGACAGAGGATTTTTAAGGTACCCAAAGCGTCATGTTCACGAAATATTTGAGACTTAGACATCTGTATAGTGAATAATGATGCTTGCTGAAAATAAATTTTTTTTGATGCTAAGAGCACCATATCTTTTAATTTCTAAGGACTAATTGAACAAACCTCGTATAAAATGTATATCATTTTCTTTTAACACTAACTTAAATAAGAAAGTAGATATTTTTTATTTTTAAATGTTTGAGTACGACCGCGCTATTTTTAATAAGAGCAGTACAATTCAAATTATCTGTAACTTTTTGCATAATGTTTTGCAATTTTTTACCAGCAAGAATAGTATTAGTATTCGAACAATTAGTTACTTGCTATTAAGTAATTATGTACAAGCAATTAATAGTCAAACCTGTATCACATTAGTAAATCATGCATTTACATGTAAGGGACTTCTTGTATAAAAATTACTACATTTAAAATTTTAAAAGCTAGTTGAGTAATTATAAATATATAACATACTATATTCACTGAACTTAATGAACGGTTAAAAGAATTTAATAATTTTTTTAAATTTTAATTTTATAATTTAATATTATTCTTCTATAATTTTAATACACTTATTTTTCTATTTCTTATATTTGAGCATTTATTAGAACAAAATTCACTGAATGAAAAAGAGCCCCATTACATAATGTGCAAAATGTCAGGTTTATAGATACAGTAGATTTTGAGGAAAGTGTACCAAATTTATATATATATATATATATATATATATATATATATATATATAACTATACATATATATACATGGGAAATTTTCACAAATACTCTCTCTCTTTTCACTCTAATTTCCAATATAACATTTTTTAATGTAATCTAGCACTTTGTAAAAAATAATTGAATAGCTTTATATAATGTTATAGATTATTTTTGAAGATTTCAAATTCTAGCTTATCTAGAAGACTTTTGAATTACTGTTTTCGGTTTTGAAAATACGTATCGTCGCTAATTAAGGGCATTTTCCCTACAAAATAGTAGTAATTGATACCTGTATCTTTCAATATTTGTCTTATATTTCTTCTATAGGAAATATTTGTATTTTATAATGCATAGTGTATATAAAATGGTTTTAAAAGGAATTGTACTTGAATCCTAGCATACATCTACAAAATCTCATTTGTAGAAAACACTAACAAATATATTGTCTGTAATTTACAAAACCTTTTAAAATAATTCAGCACTATAATCTGATTAGAATTATATATCTTCTGAGTAGAGTTTTATTTCAGATACTGAGTTAAATGCTTTAGAGGTCAGAAATGCGTTTGTCAGGTCATTCCTATATCAGGCATTTTGTGGTTTTTTATAGTGTTGAAATATTTTTAAGATTTCATTTGATTGACTCTATTCTTCACTGAGACATTCAAAGCTTTTCGCGCACTTATGGACCGTTCTGCTTCTCTTTTTACTTTTAAAATAGTATTTGCTATGCATTGGGAATCCAAAATATTATCAGTATCTAGAAATGTTCAATAAGCGACTACATTCATGGATGTATGACCCCGTTTATGCCAACTATTATCAAACCCCGCTTTGATACCTTTGTTGCAATTGTTTCTTTTTCCTATTCTGCTTTTCTCATCGATAAAATAGTCACTTCTATCAAGAAAAAAAAAGGTTACATCATTGTAACGTTTAAATTTTAGAGTAGCACGTAGAGATGACGTAGATTAGAGTAGATTAGCACGTAGAGATGACGTAGATTAGAGTAGATTAGCACGTAGAGATGACAAATTATTACTTGCACAAAATGTCTTTGTATAACTACTACCTGTATATACATATATGTAGAATCCTAACTACAGCAATGGGGTACATGACTCGTTTTAACGATTTCTAGGTTTTTTCTGGATTCAATAACAAAGCGGATTTTTAGATGATGACATTTAATTAAACCATGTATTATTGTACAGTATGTACTAAGTTAAAATAGAGCTATTGATTATACATATTAAAGAGCTATCAGATCGCACGTCTTTCTCTGTTGGGCGCACTCTTCCATCTAGCTTGTGCTTGCGCTCTCGTGCTTGCGCTTTTAACCAAAAGAGCAGGGGGCGCCATCTAGTGTTGGAAGGCGTCTCGAAATGTAAAATCCTATATATATATATATATATAGTGCATGCTTTAGGCAAATAAAATGTATAATCAAATCCACTTCATATATTAGATGTCATTTGACTAATAATATGCTCATCAAAAATGCTCAGGAGCATTACATTAACATATAATCCTCTGCGAATTCCAGAATCTGCACTAATGACGAGTCAAGCAGATTAATTGCAGAATTTACACTTTTCTTTATTCTTTAATAATTGGAAAACTATATCACCTGAATGGTGATATTCCCAATAATACTCATATCATCTAAAGGAACATAATTTAAAGTTTTTGTAGCACTGTATATTTTCTTTCTCGAAGTGCAGGTGATATTGACGTCAAATGAGCCACATCTTCATCATGAGGATTTTTTTTAAGTACAGAATAGTACTTACTCTTCCGATAAAATTTTGTACGAGGCATTACCCGAAGAAAATTTAGCAAAAATCAATAAAAAATAAACTAGAAATTATATTGAAATACAGGTAAATTTTCAATATACAAATAGGAAAACGAAGTGAAACGGTGTACAATAACATGAAAACAACTACTATTATAATACAGTAAAAGGTAACAATGGATGACATCATGGAACATAAGATTTTAAAAGAAATTTTAAAACGGAAAAAAGGGCGCATTTGAAAATCGTGTTTCAAAAGCATACCTCCACCATACAAAAGAGGGAGGGGTTCACGTTAGTTTACAATTTTAAATTCAGATTTTCGAGACCGTTCTATTTATCAAGTTCTTATAAATAATACATTTACGGTTTAGGTAAATTGCCTTCTATTTTTATAAGCAAAATAAAGATCCAAAACCTGAAGCCTTTTGACGTCAGAGTTACCTTAGCTTTGTTGTTTTTATGTTATAAATTCATAAATCATCAGTGCATGAATCATCAGTGACACCCAGTATTTGCATCTCTCATTCCCTTTACATATCTCTTTTGTCTTATCGATATGGGCTCACATAATTGATGTATAACAAAACTCATTTATGGTGAACTGCAAGATAACACTAAGTGATATTCAGATCTACGAATTTTCTGCATTATATCTATTCAACGTTAATCAAGGGAGGACTAAAAGATATCTTACTATATATGTTGCATCAGTTATGTTTCTATAGATGCGAACATTTTAGAAATGCGTTAACGTAACAAATGATCGCATTTACTACAGTATTTCACTGAGTTCCATTAAATGCAAATGTTTAGGATCTCTTTATTTTCCAGTAAGAACTATTAATTTACACAAGGGGCATTTTTTTAAATGATGTATTGTTTTCAGATTATTTAAAAAGAAAATTTTTCTTGAAATGGCATATATTTTCAATGGAAAAAAAAAAAAAAACATTAAAAAAATAAATTTTTACTTATGAATTAGAAGTTTTATCTCAGATACAAAATTATTATACTTCCAATCAATTTGAATTAAAAGGATACATGACAATTTTTAATTCCTATTTAATAGTGTTCAGATTGTTGCCATTTCCTATTATATTAATTATTTTCATTACATCACCGAAACAGTTAATAATTGAATAATTTGCTTATTTTAATCTCATAAAATAAGAATTAGTCATATAATTAGCAGTTTCAACATTTTTCTTCGAAAATTACAATCAAATTTTAAAAAAAATATTTTCAAAATAATAGTTTTACTATTAATCTCATTTGCAATTTTAGTTTTCCTCTAATTTATGAATTAGATTGTACATATATAAATATGCAAAAGTATTTTCAAATGACCTATTAATTTTTTTATAAACTTATGTTACTAAAGCTTAACGAAGGAATTATTTCCCACAAAACTATTAAATGGTCTGTCCACTAAGACCATGAAAGTTTTTTCAATGTATTAAATTTGCGATGGTGCCAACTACTTTCTTTCTTCCTTTTACTTCTTGCTTATGATGTAGTTAATAGTTGGCAAGTTGACAAATATCAGGTTTATAAGAGAATTCAAATAGAAGATTAAAAATAAATGCCACCATTTCACAGAAAAATGACAGCAGGATTTGCTGTTTTAGAACAATATCTGATATAAATAGATTTCAAGTTAAGTCCATTTTCACTGAATCGTTTCATGAAGAATTTCCTATTCATTTTTTTTTTCTCTCACAAGCATTTTTTTTATCTATTCAACGTAAAAAAATTGATTTAAAAATTAAATAATACAAACTACGTAATCGATGCAATTTTTTCCAGTTTATCTTTGATATTTAGAAAATTTTAATTAATATTATTTTTATAAGATAATGACTATTAAAATTAAATTGGAATATTAAATATCTCTTTAAGAATTAGTAGTAAAATCTTAATAGTAGCGTATAACCTTACTGCAATCTCAATGTAGAATTTAGTTTTTCCTGAGTGTGTGTTCGAATTGCCATAAGGTTATTACAATTCATACGAAGTAAAAGCGTTTGAGTTTATATATGTTACTGCTTTGTTATTTGAATTTTAAATCGCTGTTGAGAATGTATTAATATGTATTTTTGTTTTATTTTCATTTTATAGCAACCGTAATTACATTAAACTTAAGATATACACTTATCGTTAAAAAAATAGTTGCACGCAGAAGGAACGTATACACAAATTAAGAAATTGTTTCGTCTCTGTTGGGTATGTAATGATGTCAGAAGACACATGAGGTACTACGAATTTATAGACCCTTTCATAGGTTTTTCCAATGTACGTAACTGTGATTGTAACCAGTGGGATTGGATTGAATTTACCTCTATGAACTTTAAAATGAATTAAGAAGAAAATAATTATGTATGTTTGAACAGTTTTCGAGAAAGGTCGCATCCATGAATGCTAATGATCATTCCGCGCAATTGCGTATCATACAAGTTGGATGGATATAACAGTACCATGTTATTTTACCGGTTTTATGCTGATGTTGTTGTTACAGACGGAATTGGGTACAAGGAAGTTATCGCTTAAAACAAGTATGACCATGGATATCTCCATGGATTACAAGTATGGAAGATCGAAGAATTCTCCAACAAGCGCAAAGCACGCCAAATGTCACAATATCGGACAATGTGTGAACAGTTATGCCCTCTCTGCATCATTCCGTAAGTGACAATACCATTAGCCGATTGTTTCCTGATTAGTGACAATCACTAAGTTTGCCTCTAACTACTTAGCTACGTCGTCATAGATTGCAACGGCGCTGCGAAGAATGAAGCCTCACTCATGAGGAATGGCAACGAATTGTCTTTAGTGATGAGTTTCCTTGTGGTCTTGCTTGGGATGATAAATGTGAATGAAAGCAACGCGGTCAGTGCTACGACTGGCAGTTTGTGGAATCTCGTCACACATCTAGACAGTAAAGTGTAATGCTATAGGGTGCGATTTCGTTGGATACATGATCACCGTTGGTGTTCATCATAGTCGCATTGACAACCAAATGGAATGTTTGAAAGGTCCATCAATCAGTGGCCAATTCTTTTGTGAACGTCCATCCTAGTTTTCTATTTCAACAAGATAACACTGGTGTTATACTGATCCCATCTTAAGCGTTCGCTTCGCAGCTAAATATATGATGTTATGGCCATTAATATCACCAGAACTGTCACCCACAGAAACATATGGGATACTACAGATGTTATGTTCAGACTCCCACACTACAACAAAATTTGCAAGATCCACAAGCGAAGACTCCGTTAAAAACGTCTACGATTATTTGCCACGACATGTGGCATAATGTATTAGAAAAAATGGCTTCGAACATTCTATATAGAGTGGCCACGATTTTGGTTAGGTTAAAGTCAATAAATCCTGTCATAGCAACGCTCAGATATTAATTATTTCTTGTTGTTGGTGAGTTCTAATTTTCTTTCAAATATTTCAATCTGACAATATCTTTTAAGTGAAGCTTTTTTTTTTGATTATGGCTGTATTTAATTTAATAATTTATTGTTTGCTTTAATTTTAATATCTGAATAGAACTTTATTTTCCACTTTAAAATTTAATTATTTATTTTGATTTTAATATGTAAGTGGAATTTTAAATCCCACGTTTATAATTTATTGTTTGCTTTTTTATTTTTATCGCATAATCACATTTCATTTATTTCTTTTTGTATGTATGTTTGACAACGTTAGTGTACTTTAGAAGTTTGAATGGTTTGATTGTTATGACAAAATCGTAATGGAATAAGTAATGCAATTATATTTGTGGCAATAATCAATTTATCTGAGAAATTTTCAGTTAATAATGAATATCAGAATTATTTTTTATGGGCTATGTTATCCATCATCTATAAAGTTAACAGACATCTTTTCTCTGAATTCAGTAATTGCATTCTTTGAACAATGAAGAAAATAAAGATAAACCTCAGAATAACAAGAATGCAACAATTTAAAGCGAATATTTTGAGTCGTACAGTTTCAACAAAATTCTTCAATTACTGTCATTTAGTTAAATTTTAATTTTTTTTTACCTTGAGCATAATTCACACACAAATAGAAATAGAAATTTTGAATAAGACACAAAAAGCACAGTCTAATTTTATATTTTATCTTTAGTTTTCCTCACAGAAAAATCAACACTAATTTTTTTTTATGCTTCAATGCAAAGAACTCTAGAAAATCACTGATCATTTTATAATTGTAAACCATTCTTACACGTTGAATAAAATATTTGATTTCAAAATAGTATAATGCTACATTTTATTAATGTGGGTATTTCTTCTTAAGAATACAATAATAATTTTATATATAATTCTGATTTTCTGTATTGTTATTACCTCCTATATAATGGTCAACATTTCCTGTTTTTTATTTTAAATGTTATCATTTTTTTCTGCAACTGCTTTTATTTTTTGCTCGAAAGTGAAAAAAAATTAAGATTTTTACTCATAGTGAAATAGATCTATCTGATTATTTGTTTACTTATATCGCACTTACCAAATGCTATTGAAGTTTTCTTTTCTATTCTTTTTTTTTTTTTTTTTGATAAACACTAAGTGAAGAAAGTAATTGTTGAAATGCTTTATGTAAATATATATTATCTGAGAATGGATTTTGAACGAAGAACGTCTGAGTTTAATTTTTTGCTATTTTTCGTTAATACCACATCACTTGGTGACTTTCTTGTCTTTACGAACTTTCTCCAAGTGAGATATTGCAGGTTTGGCTACCTTTCTTTCTTGATGATAATTGTATTGTTAACTATAATCGGTGGCTATATGATTCCCACTGTATTGTTGTAGTGTTTCAACCCCGTGGCGGGGGAGGAAGTTTCATCATGTTCATTTGAGCTCTCGATCAGTCGGTATGGAGGAAACTTGTTCGGTCGCATTTTACAATGCTTTTAACAACTAGACCAAAAGGCATTCCCCCTTGAGCTAGTTATTAAGGCATTTTGACTTATTTTGTCATTGTTGAAGGAAGCCGTCTCGTATTTCTCCTCCAATAACATCGTGATGATACGAAAAGGAACGTTCATAACGATATTTTTATAGGTGGTAGCTATTCCAGCCATTACTGATTGATATACATCTTCTCCCTGTTGCATTTTGTTTGTGGGTCTATTAGACGTTGGCGCTGTTGTCGGGATATCACTAGTTGCAATTTTTGTGGACGGAATCATACTAAGGGAAGCAAAAGCAAGTTTGCGTTACTGGTGTATGCATTCATTGCTTTTAGGCTATGCTACCACCTAGTGTTCATGCCCTTAGTGACTACTTCACTAGGAGCGATGTTTTTACCGCGTCACAGTAAGGGATGAGTTTTTCTTCCCCTTGGGAGGAAAGGATGGTTGACCTTGAGCACTATAATCATTTCGAACTTTCAATTTTTGGATTAAAGAAAACTGGTCCAGTCTCATTCAGCAGTGCTCTTTGCCCAGATGTCTTCAAAAAGGAATATGCAGAAAATTCTAGGGGATACGCCACCGTTCTCTTCCAATTATTTTATTCCTCTCACACGTAAGAAATTATAACTGAAAAAGAAAATATGTAGTGAATTTTTTTTCGAATTGCATTAACATTACGGATAAAGCCATATGTTTGCGAAATCAGTCTACAAATACAAACTCATTAATCCCATTAAATTTTAATTTAAAATTTCTCTTGTAATTTAACAATTGAATGAATTTATGTATTGTTTTAATTAAAATAAAAAATAATTTGATTTTCTGCATTTTTCTGTTCATTTCCTGAAAAATATATATGTTTTAACACACACACACAATATATATATATATATAATTTATAAGAATTAATTAGTAATTAGGAGAGCAATTTATGATTAATTTCTTCATAAGGGCCAAAAACGTTTGGAGTTCAGTGCTCTAGGCAACTAGACCAAAAGGGGATTTCCTCTCAGATTTGATCGACTTCTGACGTCATTGTTGAAAAGAACCTCTACAAACACAATCGCTAATACTTGCATTAAACGACGTAACGTTTTCCTCAATGGGTAACAAAATTTGAGTGTTGCCGTGGTGACTTGAATCCGAAATGGTTATGTAGTAATTGTTTTTATCGGTAAAAGAAAGATGTTCGTATACAAGTGGGGTTTGTTGGACACGCCCCTTTTTCATTACTGTCGTACGTTTATATATGATTAGAATAAATGGTATCTCTTCAGAGTTTTGAGAATATCAACTTCTGTATACAAGCATTTTACAGAAAATTGTTCTTATCTTTTTGTGGATCCGGGCACTCATTGTCATAATAAGTCGAATGCTTGTGAGGAAATCCCAAATGGTGGAATATAAGTAAGTGAGGCACTGTCCATCAACATTTGGATTGACATTTTTATATAATTTATGAGTCTCAAAGAAGGGAATTCAAAAATAATTAATCCATTTTGTTATAAGTACTTTTAAAATTTGTGCCTATTGCTTAGTATTAAATGATTTCTTTAGTTAAATATTCAAAGGGGAAAAAAAAAAAAAAAAAAAAAAAAAAAAAAAAAAAAAAAGGATTCTTTTTGGCACATTTCCTATTTAAGACGCGATAAATATACCTATTTTTTCTATGAAATTACTCTTTTTTCCTCTCTGGGAAGAAATAAAACTAGAAATTAAAAGTAACCTATGAAAACATAACATCGTGGGAAAAAACAAGTCAAAATATGCCAATTTTGGAGTTGAAATTGCTTGGTATTGTTATAAAAGAAAAATACCAAATTATTTTAATAACATTTTGCATTATTCAATATTTAGCTTTTAATTATTAACTTCAATGTGCATCCAAAAATTCGAAATTGAACGCAGGAGAGCAAACATAAATAATTTGAAACGAAATGCTTTCTATATTCGGCGAAGTAAATCAGGCGCGAAACCTTTTAGCAAATTAGTCCATATAATTAAGTGCGCTGTCATAAAATTCGTCTTCGTAATTGTCTATATACTGGTATATGTATTTATTATTCGTCAAATGTTTGAAAATTGTTCTGTGATCTGTATGGAAATCAGATTGTGAAAAATGGGGGTGTACATTGAATTATTTCATTTACTATTTTTTAAATCCCTACTTCACAGACAATAAGTACCATTTCATTGTATCAAGAACTATAACATAAAGTAGTAAACTTGAGTTTTAAAAACATGTATTTATTTTTTAGTTTCACCTTATTTTAAATACAAATGCTTTTCTGTTCTAAAAATAATAACCTTTTGTCTATTTCTCATTGCTTTGAAAAGGGTCTCAAGATTATTAACTGCCATGCGTGTATGCAAAAAAAACATAAATTTTCAAACCAATGTAACTTACTAATGAAACAAAACAGAGAGAAACTTTATACTCTTACCATACAATATTCATAAATATTTACATTAAAAATCTTATTTTGTTAATTCAAAGAAGTCGTAAGAAGTTATAAAGAAATATGCATTGGAGAAAATATTAGCATCGTCGTACAGAGAAGTATCGTTGTAAAGAATATCGTAATACAAAGAGATGCTTTACATTAATCTGAAGGAAATTCAGCCAGGACTATGGAAAACTATCGTAATAGAGAGAATTATTGTTATAGAGGATATCGTTGTAGTAAGATTATACTGTAATGTGATTAACAGTTTCTGGAAAATCCTACACGTAAGCTAATTTTTTCGTTTTGAGGAAAATGTGTTTAAAATTGAAAATAACAAAAGAAAGTAAAACTAGATCTAGTTTTTTCTCTATTTCTCCCGTAATTTTGGTAGTGTCATTAATTTTTGACTTCATAATGTTCATGAAAAAGATGAATCTATAACATAAAATTTTTTCTCAAAGATCAGAAACTCATTTTTAAGGGAGCTGAGATCCCCTAAGTAAAATAAAAAGTGTGATAGAAATGTGCTTATCAATAAAAAATGGGAAAGTGATCTTTGTTCCTTCCGACCAAAAAAATGTTGTTTTGCAAAATATCAATTCGGAAATGAAAATTTAGGATTGAAACCACAATTCTTTAAAATTGATAAAGAAGCAAGTATTACAAACATTCACGTATGTTTCACTTCCTACTTTATGACAGTAATTACAGTTTCAGTATATAATAGGAGTAGCTCTATTACACTCAAGTGGCTTACTTCCAATTATTAACTTATTGCATATAATTCCATAGATTTCTTCTTGATTTTTCTTTAGCTATTTCTCTTATATAATTTTTTTACTCTGTTCATCGTCCTTCCATCAGGAAATACGATTTCATAAAATACATGTTCGATTACAATGATGTGAGGAGCCATGTGAGCTGTCAAATATTCTATGAGAGGTCTCTTTTTTTTCTTTCGTTCGTAAATAACAAGAAGTTCTGCAGCTTCTCGTTGACATTTGATTCCGAATTTCTAGAAAACGCCCAGAATTTCTTACACAACCCAAACTTTCGCAGTTGATGAGAAAAACGAGGAAAATAGGTATAAAAGACTATTTTTAAGAATAAATTTTTTCAGACTTTTTGATGAGAGGGTTGTTTAGTGTTAGAACATTTTACACAACATAGAATGCTGAATGAGATGCTAAAATTACTAAATAAATCGTAGTAATTCTTCAATAGAACCGTTGTGAATAAATCTCAAATGAAAATACTGTCGAACCTATAATTTCGAGCTTCTATACATCGAAAATCGATAAGTGTTAAGCATTTTTTTCCAAGTGCCTTGAATTTTCACTACAAAACTTTTTGCTCTAAATCGAACAAAATTTTATGTATTGGAGAACTTTCCAATTTCAACAGTTTTTACTCAAGAACGAGAACTTATTTGAATATCTTACTAAGGAGGAAATATTAGACTGTTTTGATCAAGAAGAGTTCAAAGATGATTACAACGCAAATAGATAAATTGAAAAATCCATCAAGAAAAGAAATAATAGAAACATTCTAATCGGACCAACACTGCTTAAGATTTATTCCTACCATTCCTGAATTTCTCTAGCTGCTATGACACCTCGTTGTACAATCTCACCGATGCTATATCTGGATCGCCATCTTCTTCAGTTCTGAAAACACTAAGGATGCCTAAAAATAAAATAAACAACGCAAACTTTAAATAGAATATACAAGTATCTTTCATTTATGAAAGTAATTTGGAAAGTAGGATATAAAAAAATTTAGGCCCTAAAGACTTAACTTTTCTATCATTTGGGATGAATTAGAAGAAGTTTGCTGGAGTGCTTAGCCTACTTGGGCTCTGACCCTCTTTCGGAATGGACTCTGTGAGCTAGTTTTTCTTTGGTTTTTCCTTTGCCCAGAAGTTAAAAGTATAATAGAGGTTTTGCTATAAAAATGGGAAATGTTTGAGGAAATTTAAAGAGATGGCATTTTTGGAGGCACTTTACTTAAAGACGTGCCTTCCTATTTGGGAGCAGCCTGTATAGTTGAGAGGGAGATTTGATGGTGAATCATAAGATTAACTAGCTGTACTTGCTGGTTAAGGCTGAATTTTGATTGACTCACTGGAAAATGGTATTAGTAAAGTAAAATCTTTTTTGGTTCTGGTATGACTATTTGTAACATACATTCCCTTTAAATTGAGGGATTTATTTTCAGAGTTATGAATATTATTAAAGAGGGATTTTCTGGAAATTTGTGTAATGAATTGTTTAATAGAGGTATGGTTTAAATCAACTCAGAATTCCAACGTTTCACATACAGCAGATAGCACCAGTAATTTGTTTGAGGATAGAACTTTGAGCTTTGTCAATTATATTTGCTTTTCTTATTCCTGAGAAGGCCCAGAGAAAGGAGGCATATGAAATGATAGGTCTGAAATTAGACTGTAGAGGAGCCTTTTGTTTATTCGATTTCATTTAGAATTCCGAGAAATTAAGGGATAGAGTTTACAGGTTCTGCTACTTTTCAATCAGTTGATTGATTATTAATTAAAGTCATGCTAAGAAGCAAAACGAAGACTATTGGCAGAATACCCAAGGGGATCGAGCTCACCCCAAAGGGCTTGGAGGTGCAAGATGCACCCCCACTCACCGGAGACAATCATCCGCGCACTCAACATTTATTGGAAAAAAGTAGAGTACATGTTGGAGCAAAGAACAAAGGAATAAAACATACCCCTGAAGAAAACATAATCAAGAAATTTGTTGACAGATACAACATAGTTCGGACGACGTTCATTTTTGACGTTATCGTTCAAATAATTCTAATTTTTCACTTTTCACTTTTCTTTTTTTTTTCTTTCTCTTTTTGGAATGAAAATTAATCTGCACTCTCTTGACGTCTGGATTTCCTGGTAATAACGGATGCTGATATGAAACATTGAATTTCACCGGCAGACAGACTCCCGGTGACAGAGCATACATAAACACACCAAAAGGAATATTCAAAAATTAAGAAATGAAGCACTTGACAAGAAAAATAAGCATACATACAAGGTACACAATTGAAAGCACACGAAACGGATAATTGAAAATTTAGAAATGTAACCTAGCATTAAAACAATTATGAAATTTGTTGGGAAAGAGCTATAGGGGGCGGATCTCGTAATTTTGAGCCTCGGCCATGTGGCGATTACAATACTTGATCTGGGTCCTCTCTCTCCAAAATACCACATGACTCCTAAAGGAGGATATAGAGCCGTGACAGTTTCAACATGAATCATTCCTCGCAACACGGTGGGTCTAAAGTAACTTCAGAATTCGAAACCACAGTATGACGAAAATAACGCCAGCCTCAAATCCGGGACCAATTATAATTAAGTTAAGAGCAGATATTTAACACGAATCTAATTTTTAATATTTATTCCCGATTCGGATTCAGTTTTATTGTTAGTAAGGTAAGTAGAATTTTCAATTATAATCAGTGGTTAAGAACGCGAATAGTAATCACTCCACATTTAGTATCATGTTATGATTTTAGGGTCATTCTAAGAATAGAATTAACAATTGTTTCATTTTTTTCATTTATTCATTCTCGATGAACTCAGAATTTCAGAAATGAAACTGGGGTGTTACAAGATATTTGGCTTCAGTCATGTTATGTGACCTTTGCGTAGTAGAATTGCTTTCAATAATCGTAAAATAATGTATCGGGTTTTAGGTTTCCACATGCATAGGAAAAAAGTGTTTTCTTTCTTACTATTTTCGTCTCCGTTTCATTAAGTAAATTTATTTATTGAGAAAGCAGAGTCAAATCTTTTCCCGTCGTGTGTGATCACTCTCTCTCTGTATATATGTATATGTATTTATATATATATATATATATATATATATATATATATATATATATATGTGTGTGTGTGTGTGTGTAAAGTAAAGGACTTTCTATTAACTATAACTATTTAATTAATTTTTAAAATAACAGTCGAAGCCAATTTCACCTTCATTGAATTATTTTATTGTAGCAGAGAGAGAGACTATTTCCACACGGCGGGAGCTACACAACTCCGCTGCTGGATACAGATTATGAGAGCAAGAGTGAGCAAAAGAGAGCGTTTTTCGCTATGTTTCTTACTTATATATCACGGAGATTTCTCTATAAACGTCAGTGACCATGTGGTATGGGTGGAGGGATTTCGAAAGAATCTAAGTGTCTAATAGTCTAATAGGGATTATCCCTACATGTCTGAAACGTGGAGAAAAGCTGACTTTGCAGATTTTAAGAACGCGTGATTGCATAAATTAAAGTTAAAAAGGAATCGCATCAGGAAATAAGAATGAACACTATCTTTTAAATGAGAGAATGGGAAAAATTAAGAAATTAAATTATTATTGTGAGAAAATAACAGGAATTAAGTTTAATCATAACATATATATATATATATATATATGTGTGTGTGTGTGTATTACACAGAATAGAAATACTTATAAATTATGACATATATGTTACGTTTGAAACCAGCACCTGTAACGGTCTTCTTTCATTATTTAACTCATTACACATTTTAAAGTTCAATTAAATAGAATCTAGGTTCAAAACTCGAATTTCAGATAAGCCAGAGATAGACAACAGAGTTAATTATCTAACAGCACAGAAAATATGCCAGATTCCCCTCTCTTCTTCTGGAATTCCTCTTATTTCAGTTAATCCTAGTTTATATGCAAATAATAAAGTCTTAGTTTACCAGATCGCTCGTCCGGATTCAAACATTTCTTGCTTGTAACGAGTGCAACTCCTATTACTCAAACTAGGAGTTGCTTCTAATTTTAATATAAACGATTTTTTATAATGGTGCAATCTAACTTAGAGATATATATCATCTTATTGTTATCCTCGAACTCACTCTTCTTTCCTTTCGATATTATTACCCTTATGCAACACAAACTCTGATTCAATTCACTACATTTCATTTTGGTTGGTAAGGAGTTATTGTTTCTTGCAATTAAAATTACTAAAAAATCCTCGAGGTTAGTGAAGAAACAATTGCGAATAGCCCAAAGTCCCACAGCCACTTTAATTAACCATTTAATTCTTACATTTCTGACAATAATTTGTCAGAAATGCAAGAGATAGCTCTCTAATATTTTCAGTTTTTATTCAATAAGTATTTACAGTTAAGACAACGATCTTTTTCAATCTCCTACATAAAATAAAATGTAAAACAATATTTATAAGTAAAATAATCTACCCCTTTGTTTCCGTTCGCTAACAATTAGTTTTAGAGCAAATTTATAAAATGTAAAGATCGAAGAATGAGATAATAAATTAATTATTTTTATCTGATCAAAAATTTCTTGTTAATTTCGTAGAATGGCTTAGAAAACTTTTTATAAGTTGAAAAAGCAAACTGTTTGAAAATGAAATGACAGCATCAGATTATATATTGTGATAAGGTTCCATTAATAAAAATTTACATTGTCATTCAAAGAAGATGCAGTCTTTTTATTTCGTGGTGATTAAACTTCCTTCTATAAACAATGAAGTAACTTTTATTTCTTAAGTAAGAAAATTAGTATAACTTTCAATATTTCTACGTTGTTTCTAATTATCGAGAATTAAAAATTCGCAAGCAACGATTTCTAAACATAAGAA
Organism: Nephila pilipes; assembly: GCA_019974015.1. NCBI lineage: Eukaryota > Metazoa > Arthropoda > Arachnida > Araneae > Nephilidae > Nephila > Nephila pilipes. The sequence continues at coordinate 228,978 of BMAW01056918.1, read as the reverse complement.
ATTATGCGCCGTTTGGAATTATCGTCAAAATATCAACATGCCAATTTTTAATTTTTTTCCCATTTATAATTATTTAAAGCTATCAGGACATGCGAGGTATTGTGAAATAATCTATCTAAGACTCCTGTTTTTTGTGATATATATCTTTTCCTATTATTAGAAGAACATAGATTTGCTGTGTGCCTAATATAATGATGTCTTACACATTCTATAGGAATCGCAAAATTAATGTAATTTTTGAAATTGATGTTTTTTTTTCTTGTTAAAAGGGTTGTTTCTCCTCTTAGATGAATATGGATATAATTTGTAAAATATATTTCCTTTTAGGTACCATTTTAAGGAAAACTGTTTCTCAATTTGAATCCAAATTTTTTAGGAACCAATAAGAGGTACTAATGCATATAACGACTCAAAAAAGTTTTTCTCTAAGTAATACCTAAATTTTAAGAAATAATTTTTCATATGGATAAAAGAAAATATAATAAAATGTCCACAGTTACTAAGTTCTATAATTTATATATATATATATATATATATATATATATATATATATATATATATGACAGGGTACCCATCAAAGTTTCTTGCCCACCTTTTAACTTCGGAACTGCTGCTGCTATATTTCTAAAAGTTGCTTCTAGGTATAGTAAAATAGCCATGCGCTACTGAAGTTATAGAGTATCATCGATTTAGTTCGAAAACACAAATTGAGGGCATTAATGCGGTGAATAGAATGGTTAAAACACTCGTTTCTTTTGTCGTGACTTCTTACGCTGTAACATAACGAAACTTGAATGGAATTAGAAACGATTTTCCTTCAGGAGAAATACGACACCACAATGTGGCACAGTAATATCCCTTGAGTTTCTTAATCAATAGGACCACGATTCAAAACCCGATGGTTGCATTCTTATACTGATTGTATTTATGAACATTCAACAATGCGTATATCGTTGAAAATAGTGTCGCATCAACTCAACGCATCTTACGTTTGGTATTTTAAATATTTGTAGTATGCAAGTACGTAAGAAACGTCACACCTGTTCACTTGAGACAGCTATAAAAGAGACATCTTCTATAGATTGTAGGATATTGATGCTCATGGTCAAAGAGTAATAGCTGACTATTGTGAGAGGGTTTTACTGTGCAGTGAATAAGGACGTAAGGTGGGATCAGCAGCGAAGTTCTACCGGCAACATTTCCCTACATGCCCGCATACTTTTCATCAAACCATCCTAATTGTTGTAATACGTTTAAGGGAGACAGGCTGCGTGACTATTCCAGCTCGATCTGGCAGACCAGCTAAAGTAGAGCGGCAAGTTCAATCGGATGAGATATTATTATAAGCCCTTGCGTATCCGAAATGCTGCACAAGAGGATCAGTCAACACTATGGCCTCTCCAATAGTTAGATTTGTAAATTCCTAAGCGAATTAGGCGCTCATTCATACCGACCAACTCCAGAACAGGTTTTAGTGAATGAAGGTGCCGAGCGACGCAATGCATGGTCAGATATAAGTTCAGCCAACATTCTTGGCAGGTATAGTGTGGGCGGATGAAGCATGTGCTTAACGCAATGCCATGTACAATAAGCAAAGCACAATGCGAATAATGGGAGTTGGAAAACCCTAGATGTTTTACCGACGTTCGACATCAAATGCGATTTGTTATTAACGTTTGGTGTGCAATTTACAATAACAAGCTTATTGGTCGAATCTGCCTTTGTTTAATCTTAGGAATCTATGATTTATTTAACATGATGGAGCGCCTGCTCACAAGTCATCTCCATTAAAGCAGTACCTCGTTAATGAATTCGGGAACCAATTAATTGGATATTGCAGTTTCGATGAGAAGCCTGTACGTTCACCTGGATTCCAATGATTTTCCCTGTTAGGATACCTGAAACAGAAGGTGTATGTGACCCCTCCAAAAACATAGCAGGATCTTAAACAACGCATTACGGACACTTGTGCCAATGGATCACGCTCTGTGATCCAAAGTGTGCAACGTGACATTCGAACGAGGATCCAAGTATACATTGCAGCTGACGGTGAGAAGTTTAAACACCTCAAAAAAGTTATATTGTTGTAACTAGTTGCATTTGTTTCTTTCTCCAATCGTTTTGTCACATCATAGTGTAGGAAATAACAAAAAAAAAAAAAAAAAAAAAAAAAGCGCATTTTAACCATTCTATTGTTCGCATTGATGCCCTCAAGGCATGTGTAGTGTTCCCATCCCCTCCGAGGAATGATTCATTAGCTTTCGCTACGCGGCTCTGGCCGTACCACCCACGAGGAGGGAGGAAGAGTGTTTTGTGAAGGCAGTTGAAGGTTTTCGTAGCATAGGAGCAGTTAAGTAGACCTCCCTGGTAATAGGTGGGACTGCTACAAACCTATTTTAATCTTCAATAAATGTTTTGTTAAGGTTTTAAAAGTCGTAACTCATTTCATTATATCTTCGAACTGCAACCAAACATTTGTTATGCTTGAGTTTGCATCACAAAACTCTCTTTCTAACCTCCTCGCCGGTGGTACTCCCAGCACCACGTAGCTGAGGCTTATGAATCATTGGTCGGAGGGGACCAGAACACATCTCTCCACCAATCTCTGACGCTATATTTGCTTCTAAATTTAACTCTGCAGTTGAAACTCCTAAAATTAACACTTAAAATATTCACACAAAGCAAAATTGGTTCATAATCATTAACACTAAATGCACAATAATAATCATAATAAAGAGAAGTAATACTTAAACACGAACACTATTACCCATTACAAATTATCAAAAATCATATTCATTATAAAACATCAATTAATATACACTTCATAATTTCAAAATGATTCAAATTAATAAGATATTCTAAATGCAAAAGAAGGGTAAGAACACTTGAAATTGCACAAATAAACATATGAAAAAATCAGAAGAATGTCCACACGTTAACTTGAAAGCTGACATTCCCGTTATGCAAATTGAGATATTTCTGCATGCAAAAAGAAAACAGAGTCTATATATTGGTTTAAATTGTTTGGATCAGTCCCAATAATGTAGTGCAATGCATTTTCAGTACTTTGTTGTACCCTCCATGAGTCTATTCGACGCTGCATATCCAGGAACAGAAAATCGTGGGGTACAGCCTAATCGCTTCATGAACTCTTGCGTTAACTTTGAAATGAAATTGGTACCCATATCACTGTCAATGACATTTGGAAAACCTGTTGTCATAAATATCTTCATTAGCTCGTCGAATGTAGTTTTGGCAGACAACGATCGAAGAGGAATCGCTTCCGGCCATTTGGAATGCTGGTCTACTAAAATTAGACATTATTTGTGTTTTCTGGTCAAATGTGGATCAATATCGTCAATTTTATCAACAGTCACGACCACGAAAGATAAATCTGACATAAGAATAGGGGTTATAGGTGTTTTTTCCGAAGCTTTCTCTTGGCTTTTTAGTAGACAGTTATTGCAAGATTTACAATATTCTAAAATGTCCTTCTTTCAATCAGGCCAATATAAATTAAAACAAATTCTTTCACTGGAGTTTTTAAATCCCATATGACTTCTAAAATCAGATTCGTTAGCCAATTTTAATACTTGAGGTCTTCTAATTTTAGGCAAAACCAGTTGTGACACCTTTTCCCGAATTACTCTAACTTCGTGGAATAATAGATCATCTCTAAAATAAAAATTCCCTTTTTTTTCCAAGTAAAATGTTTTCAAACATCTTTCAACGTGTCACATCTTAACTGCTGTTTTCTCAATAAAGCTCTTTCACTCATTCGATTTTGATATTCCTTTTTCTCCTACGTGGGAAATAATATTTCCAAACATAAGTATTCTTCATTTCCTAATATTTGCCTTCCACTCTCTGCTTTCCCTTAGGTAATAAAATCAGACTTCGGTCCACCACAGCAATATTCATTAATCTCCATGATGATTCATTGCTTGCTGTTTCGTTTACATTCTAGTGCAATAGTTTATTTATTTTTAATGGAATGATAGCTTGATCTTGGAATTTATTCGAGATAGCAGCTAGCACTCGGATAGGTTGAGAAAAGGTTTGTTGTTCTTGTTGTTTATCCATTATTCAACGCTGAAAAGAGGGGCTCCTATTTTTCCGACGAATGCGATTTTTAAAATTATTTTTCCTTCCTCATTATTTTTGAAATGAGATCTGAGTTCAACACAGTTATCATCGATCCGGAATCAATTATAGCTGTTGCAATCTTATCGTTAATTTTTCAAGAATGATTTGTTATCCATCAATTTCTGTTTTAATTCCACGCTCTTTCAGCTATCGTTATTTATCTCACGTAAGACGTATATCAAATCCTCCTTTTTCACATTCATAAACATATATTTATAGATCAATTCTTTAACATACACTTTCTCAAATGTTTCATCTTTCCAAACAGCATCCCTCATTGCCATTGCAATCATGTTCGAAAAATTTTCGATGCCCATTCCTTGGGCGAAGAATTGCAAGTCCTCAATTATTTTTCCTTTTGCTAGGAAAGCCATTGCGGCTCGCAAATCCACGGAATCAGAATTTTCACAAATTTCCCTCAATTCCGAACAAACAAAAACTCACTATATCCTGGCAGACTGCACCAGTGTAATGTTTGGTTGCGGTTTGAAGACATAGTGAAATTTGTTACCACTTTTAAAAAATTAACAAAACCTTTATTAACGATTAAAATAGGTGTGTCGCACTCCCAGAGAGGACTATTTAATTGCTCCCATGCAACGAAAATCTTCAACTGCCGTCACAAAATTCTCTTTCTCCATCGTCATGGGTGGAACTGCCAGCGCCTCGTAACAGTGGCTTCTGAATCATTGCTCGGAGGGAAGGGGAACGCTACAGTGTGTTTTCGAACTAAATCTATGATATTCTACAACTTTGTAAATCACTTTTTCCCCTATCTCGTTTCACTTTCGAGAAAGGAATGCTGACTTCGCAGTATCCCACCAAGAGGCTCCGAAGGCAGTATCATTCAGTAGCACAAGGCGGCTTTACAATACTACTTTTATGAATATAGCAGCAGCCGTTCTGAAGTTAAAAGGGAGCCAAGGGACTTTACAGAGCTACAGACGCCTATATATATGTATATACTATATGTATATATATATATATATATATATATATATATATATATATATATATCTTTCTATATATACTTCATATATATATATATATATATACCATATATATATATACTCATGTGTGCTTGTGTGTCGTATTATTGTGTGTGTGTGTTGTGTGTGTGTGTGTGTGTGTAATGATCAAACTACAGGAAATAATGGGTACAAGGCTCGTTTTAAAGATGCCTAGGGATTTCTGGATTCAATATGAAGCGGATTTTTTAGAAGATGACATTTGAATTAAAGCATATAATATTGTAAAGAATACTATAGAGTTAAAATACAATTAAATTGATTATACATAAAAAGAACTATCAGGTCCTTTGCCTTTCTCTGTGGTCGCACTCTTCCATCTAGCTTGCTTGCCGTCTCTCGTGCTTGCGCTTTTAACCAAGAACCGATGACACAGCTATCTGGTTTCATTAAGGCGTCTCAAATGTAAAACTCCTACATATATATATATATATATATATAATATATATATCTCATAATATATGTAATAACTTTACGTATATAATAATATATATATCTTACATATATATATATATATATATATATATATATATATATATATAATGCTGCGTAATTTTCAAGTCATTGGACTATTCATTCATAACTGTTTAAGAGTTGTTTGGAGTGGAGGTGAAGGAAGTAATAAAGGGCGTTACCAAACTTATGAATTCTTCCTGCTTGCTAATAGAAAAAGAAGTAAAATCTCACCAGAATTCCCTCAAACGTATTTTTAATGTGCGCGTGTAACCTTCAGGTTAATATGATTATTGTTGGGGTTACGTTGCGTCACTGTTTGATGGCATGTTTAAATCTATCCGTAATACTTTTTTTAATAAGATAAACTTTGTTCCATAAAATGCCCTTGGTGACACACTGCACGGAGAAACAAGCGTACTCAACAAAAAATATAACCATGCCTTGTGATTATATCAAGAAATATTTTAAAAAATTGTATTGATTAAAGATATTTTCGGTTCTTACTCAGAAGAATCCTTTTATATTTTGTATAGGTTTTTTGAACTTTGGTAACTTATCTTAAAGATTGACCTCAGTTTGTCAAGTCAAATGAAAGGAGACTCTTGAACAAACTATTCTCCTAATTTCCCCACATCACACTTCTGCACTGCGGAAGCCTAGTGGTCATGGTCGCTAACACATCGATCAATAACTCTGGACTAACATTGAAAACAACACTTTTTTTTGCAAATTTTTTTTTGATCTCAACATAACACCTTTTAATTAATCACCTTTTAAGTTGATACAATCGATTTCAACACTTTTCAAAACTTTTTTTTTTTTTCATGAAATCTTTTTTTGTTGATATAAATAGCGATAAACAGCTTTCTGAATCATCGACTCGTTGCTTTTGTTTTGTTCCATCAAAGAAAGCAATCGCGGCACCTTGGAAATATGTTTTTTCATGAAGGATGATAAATACTTCCGTATCTGTCATCTCAGCAATCCTCCACGGAGCTTCTTTACGATGTTTTTTGTTAATTTTTGTCATTTTCACTCCACATTTTCCGGTGCAACGGCTTCTGATCTCTACCCGAGCGTTCCGCGTCATTTAATCGGTACGACCACGTTTAAACTCGACAAACCATACGACCAGATATCGTTGCTTTTGATGGACAGAGTCAGGTAACCTTTTTTCAATCCATTTGTTTCTACAGCTTGCATTCGTTTTTACCCATTAAAAAATAAATGTTTTATCTAAGACACGAAACTCGGTTTTCTCCACTCATTTAACTTCCACGTTATTACATAGGACTGTAAGACCCAACAGATTGGCAGAGATCCAAATACTACATACGGCTGTTTAATCTCAGGGACTCGAAACCACTACTCGTTGGAAACAATGTACCGGCTATAAACTTATGATCTTGACCACTCGGCTGCAAGGCAAGGTGTTGGTGTGAAAGTTAAGAAATTGAGGTACCTCTCTCATATGTTGTCACTTTACCAAGGTTCTGGTTACTAGGTCACTTAGCCAATACCTCTCAGTGACGTTTCTGAATGCGACGTCAACTAAACAATCCATATACTAAATCAATCTCCTTGAGAACTCGAGAAGTTTAATTTTAGAATTAGAACAGTGACTCAACACCTTCACGGGGCTAAAAATAAGAGAGGCTCCGTGACGTTATAACTATCGTCCTAACCAACGGCCCTTGACTTGCACTATTTTAATGGTTTTCCTTAATCATAAACGCTGTGTCTTTTTCAAATCTTTAAAGTTTTTTCTCTCACATTTTAAAAATTTCAGTTGAACCAATTTTTTTTATACAGGATTGTTTGGATGACATTGCTGATATAATTTAACTATAATTGATAAATTTAATTGATTAAAACTAATTATTTAAGAATTGAAATTTTGCATAGCCAAGTCATAAATGGTTTAAATCATCTCCGTTAAAATTTGTAGTTTGCTTTTAATTTTAGAGTACATGGCTTAGTGTTAACATAATGCTTAATTATTCAAACATTTTACACATCAATTTATTTCAGTTGTTGTTGAATTAATCATCAATAATACAAAATAAATTATTAAAACTAATTATTGAAAGAGAGAGAGAAAATCAGAGATTTCTGACTCTATATTCCTTTTAACTTAGAATTTAGGGTCTCTAAAAATTATATTAGCATAGGTCATGAAATTGAGAAAGAAAACCCATATTTCAAGAAACTCTTTCTTTAACTTGGGTGTTATTTTTTTTTTTAACTGCGGTAATGTGAAGTTTTATGTCCTTCCAGCTGTTCTTTAAAAGAATAATATTGCTTACAGTTTTATATGATTACAGTCAGTTTACTATGGTGCTTAATTTGGAGTTCAGTTGGATCTTCTACGTGATTTTTAATTCTTTGGATTGGTTTTTTGTAGTGGTTTAAAATACTATATTGTTTTCCGAAGTTCTGGCCACTAAAAACTTTTACAGTACTATCAATTGAAACATTATACTTAAAATTTTTGGAAATATACTATTGAGTACAGTTTTAATGTTCTTTAATAAAATGAATTTTCTAGAAGTTCTTAGCGGTAACTTCTTTTTTTATCTTTCAATTTCAAATGCCATGCAGAAAGTTGGTGTCTTTTTTGCCCTGTAATGTTTTATTGGCAATTTCAAGAAGTAAATCATTAAAAGCAAACTATTAAACGTATAGCCTTCTAAAACCAAAAATAGATTTATCAAATCTTTGAACTAATCAAGTTATTGAGGCTTCAATTCATTTTAAATTTTCGTTTTAAATGTAACATCAATTTTGCTTCGGTTTCTAAGTTCTTTTAGCATCCCATTTAGGAATATTTCTCATTAAAATTTTCAAATAAAATAATATCTGTTGACTCTTCTGCTTTGAATTTATGCAATCTCAACAAAATATGTTGGTACCTTCCATAAAACTTTTGTCTAAACTCTTCTTTCTTGTCGATACTGGTCTAATTCAATATAATCCCTCAAAACTGGACTTTTTCTTCTTTGAAAGCAACCTGTAGCAATTTAACTTTACAAAAAAAATATCTCCTAAAAGTTTTCAGAAGTTCTTTATTACTGTAATATCAAGTAATTCCAAGTGGTATAAATATTTATTTTTTTTTTTATTTTAAACATTTCAAATCTGCAGGGAGGAGGTGCCAGCTCAGGTGGCTCATGACCCAAGTTCTAAAAAGAATTTCGAGGTTCATTCATGGTGCACCCTCTGTGCTTCCAGGTGCGACATTAATAAAAATTGACTCAATCCATTGATCATGCAAATGTGTAGCCTATAGTAAGAGTTCTAACTATTAGATAAATGAGGAAAGCAATGCAAAATCATATATTTTTCTTAATTATATTACTCTGAAAGATAAGTAATACATAAATGCAAAAGGGAAACTATAAAGATGTTTTCCAGTATTGATATAACTTCTTTTAGTTCATATAATTTCTAAAACGATACGTATGGCTAACATAAAACATCCGAGGTCGTGTAATTGACTGTGCAGCTGCCCAAAATGCTGTTTAAAATTCAGAAGCAGTGTTGTAAATGTTTTGCTTTTCAAACTCCTAAGTAAAAAATCATTCGGCATATAAATTGATTTACGAAAGTGCGGTCGTGTAACATCAGATCTAATCTGTTCCGTGGGCGAATATCCAGCTGCGATGAACCTCCGTGTGAGCTTTAGGCTGGCTGGAATAAACTTGCGGCAGATTCACTGCACTGATTCACGGTATGGGTATCTTCTATGCTTTTTTGTGTTTGCTCTATTGATCATTCTTATTGGTTTATTTTTTGAAATGTAATTCTGGACTCTTATGATGTTTTTCAATGGCCCTACTAGGGAATGTCAAAATTAAGGTTGCAGGCCAGCTTACAGATTTTTTTCTCGGAAAATTTATTGTTTCCTGATTTTTTTCAGAGGAAAAAAGACTTGCTCTTATAATCAATAGTATGGTTGGTTACCGGACACTTAACAAAATAAATATTTAAAGAAATGTTTCAGTTGGATGAAGAGTTAGTAAATCACACATCCATCTAACTTACTATAATTTCGTTACCGTACAAGTGGAGGCGCTGTTCTGATCTTTGAGAAGGTGGGAACATCGATGATGTGCAGGATCATCAGTTATCACCGGTTGGCGGGGACATTGTGTTGTTGTGTTATATGGGCTTTTAGATCGAGATGGCGTGGTGGACGTACCGGTTTATTATGGCGCTCGATCAAGTTGGCATTGGTACGTGCTGCGTTAACTCGGCGCGTGTATGGCCTATCGACAAACGAATGGGTTATATGTGCTGATACCGTTCCCATGCGGTTGATGTCGCCGTGAGAGGCTGGCTGGATTTTGGTTAATCGTTTTCGGCGTTTTGGTCTTAATCAAACATTTCTGCAATTTCTTTTCGGCCGTTATTGGTCATGAGAAATTGAATGATGAACCTCATAACCCCTTCGTCACTGCCGCTCCCCAGTGAGTGAAAACTATTCCCATTAGAGCAATGAACTGAATTATTATGCATTATACGGAAACAAAATATTATCTATATTGGGCGTAGATGTTATTTATTAGAAACGGCCCCGCTGATAAGTGGTGTCATCAATAAACGGCACAAAAAAATTTACCCCTGATTCGCAGTTTACGGTGCTGCTAGAGTATCGCCATTTCATGGTTGATAAAGAAACTGCATTCATTATTAAAACTGGAAAAAGAACAGCAATGTCAAATCAATGGATTTGCTACAATCAAATCTTCTCGAAAGTCAACAATATCAATATCAAAAGTAATCGCAAGCTTCCTGGTATGGAATGGATAGAGATCTGTAGCCTTCCTGGAGGGAAGTTGAGAGAACGACAGATTGCTTTACCCCAGTACCACTGTGACATTGGGCTATTCTTGGTTTCTCTTCCTGCAGGACTTTTGGTGAGATTACAAGTTGCTTTTTTTGCAAGCAATCTTTGCCCAACAAAAAAAGAAACGTGATTATGTAAACTAGGTAGAAATAGAGTAGCGGGTGGTTAAATAATATAAGCTCAGAGCTGAAAGTAGAGAGAGAGAGAGAGAGGAGAAGTGAAGCTGGAAACTGAGGATTATAGATAAGCGGAAGGAGGTGGAAGAGGTTGAATTAAGGTTCGATTAGGTGGTGCAGACGTTCCTTTACTACTGTTTTTCAACGGTTGAGTCAAGAGTCTGATTTGGTCGAGGAAGGATTAGTGGTAAGAGTCTGTTCGGATTACTATTGGTGGGTTAAAATTTGAATTTGGCAGAAATAACCTAGCAAGGGCATAGGTGAGTTGTTTATGCAGTATTATAAGTTAATAAGTCCATAAATTTTTGATTTCTAATGTCTCTTTGAATAGTTAGTAGTGTGTGTCTTAGTGTTTTAATAATTGAATCTAGTTATGGCACCCAAGAGGATTTCAGGTCAGAGCGGGCATCACATCACAAAAGGAGCTACACTAGTCAGGTTTCCCATGCCAATACCTCATTTGCTACGGATACATTTGATCTGCCACGTATAACGCAATTAAATAATTCGAGATAAAAACCATCGTTTTTTTTAAACAACGTTATTAAAAGGCGGCAAATTTTTATTTAAAAAAATTTGAAATATTAGATTAAACTTAGTAAAAATCTCATCTCTCTCTCGTCTTTAAGATCACTCTCTTAATTCAATATATTTTCATACATGGCATGAATTACTACACAAATTATGTTGTGAAGTGTGGAAATATTAGATAAAACTTGTCTCAAATGTCTAACTAAATATTTTAGGCAAGTAAGAACGATTCCCAAGAACAGAACTCTAGTTTGTTTGGGAAGTTGGTTAAATTAACGATCAAGAAAATTTGATATTTTTAAAGTGTAATACAGAAAAACGATGTAAAAAAAAATGGCAATTCAGGGTATTGGGTCGAAGTGTGCTTTGGATGTAAAAAAAAAAATCCGACATTGTATGGAATTCCGAGTCCTATTATAAAACCTTCACGGTTGTGCGTATTCGGATGGTCAAAAATAGGTCAGCAGTCGCGGAGTCATGAAAAAAAAATTCATTATAATGTGGAGGCGTTGATTTTTCAAAGGATTTTCACTTGCGCGCCATTTTATTTACAGTACTTCGAGACCCGTTGTTTATGATATGGTCAGGGTATATTGAAGATAAAGGCTGGGATAAAGATGTTCACTGGCGGCACAATGTCAACACATATCAGTTATAATGCACGTTTGCAGGCAATGCGGTTTACGCACGCACACACACGCACGCATATATATATATGTATGTGTGTTTGCATTGATGTCGTATCCTTTGATATGTGCGTGGTGGTAATAATGGTTCAGCTCTTAAGTTTGCTGATAGATTTCACTTTCAGGTTACTTTAAGTTTCCTGTTCTCGATTTCTCTAAAGTAACCTTGTAATATGTATGTATATATGTATGTAATATATATATCAACTCTATGTATATACTAATAATATGTATGTATGTATGTATATGTATATATATATATAAGCAACCTGATTTGAATTTCAAAGAAGGCAACGATGTTGCTTGCAAAGAGTTAAAATCAAATATTTGAATTTGCTACTGACCATAATACATTTTATTTCTAGCAGTTTATTGAGTAAAGAGTTGTACATAAAACAACATTAAATCATTGACTTCATAAATTCGGAAGTTATTTATGCACAATTATGTTGATAAAAACATTAAAATGGAACCACAATCTGCAATTACCAAGGAAATATAAAGGTTTACTTTTCTCACTATCACTTAGAGTTATCTGCTTAAGTGTTATAATTTAATTCTCAGCATCAAAACTTACCTTGGAAGGGTCGTGAGATATAAATTGCGTATGCATTAAATATATTTGAATCCATTTGAGATTAATATCTATCACAAAAAAGAAAAAATGAAATGGAACCATCTCCGGTTTAAAAAAAAAATTCAGCAGCGAGGTTGTGAGAATTAGGTGGGTGCACATTACTAAAAGCAATCGTTTACTAGAAAACAGCAGAATTATGTTCTATCCTCTGAGTGGTGCCAAATAAATGTGACACTGATTCATAAGTTATGTTTGATTTGGTGGCCATTTTCTACTTATCAAAATTGTCTGCAGAATGTTTGGTTGCCACCATTGATGAAGCTTGAATTCCTCATTAATCACCGAAAACCAAACATCAACGAAATGCATTAGGAAGCTTTCGTTGAAATTTTTGCAAAGGAGGAAGTGAGAGGAAAGCTCCTATCGAAGATTTTGGGATGCGAAAAGATATTTCGGTGGTCTTTTTTTGCTTGTCAGTTTGTAGGATGTGGTTGTTGCGATCTTGTATTTGACGATAGGAGGTTCGGTTGGCAATTCTTTCTGTCCTCACAAATCATATCAAATTAATCTTTTGTTGTGATGTATGTATTGACATCTTAGACAGGGCAGTTTGCGTCAGGGGTATATATATGTCTAAACCTTGTCATCCTATTCTCCTGAGTTGTCCCTTCAGAGAGGAGAGGTTTCCTTCTTCCACATAGAAAGTATTCTGGATGATGAAAGCAGTTGACCTTGATAATGAGGAAGCGAGCTACTTATCTTTCACTCTGAGCAAATAAGCGTTTTTGACAAATACATTATACAATCAAGACAGCAAAAATTTCTTGCCGCTGATCGTTATTATGGCAATTTGACGCTTTACTAAGTGTTGTTGAAGGAGCAATCATGAGTGCGTGGACTTCTTAGAACAATGACTTGGATATGCAATTTTTTCTGGATTTATAGTTTAATAAACGTCTGCTGTCTCGAGCTGAAAGAGATAATGTTGAGTCCTCTATTTATCTCTTTTGTGGACACGCTTCCAAGTAGTCCTTGTCAGCCTTCTCGATACGGATCAGTGTCATGGATTTTTCCTGAAATTCTACAGAAGACACTGTGTGTACATTAGTCTGCTTAGCCACCAGCGCTTGTAATTGGCCCTGCCTCTAATTCGCTATATCTTTTCCCGTCATCCTAAATTTCTGTGGAGTACTCTTATCTTTTACGGATAACATGAGGATGCGATGATATCTTATCGTTACTTATCTCTCATGGGGCTTACGGAAAATATCGTTGAAATTTTACGAACACAATCATCGACAATCCTTCAGTGTGTTTTTATCCATTCACAGTATCAGTTTCCTCAAGACTTTGCTCAATATACACTTAAGTATTCGATTCTGAATACATAATTCGGCGCCATAATTAGTATCTTTTTGGTTTAATATAGTTTGCAAAATAGACTTAATTTTTCAAATTATCTTAAATTTTCCACATCTAATCCTTACTATTCACCTGCACTAAATAGATTTGACATTTACACCAACCCTAAAGCCAAAATTTATTTTGGTTGACGATAAATCTTAATAATTTCTCATTATTAAATTTGACTTTTTTAAAGTTTTCTTGTAATGCATCAAAAACTAGATCCCTACAAAAGAAATTTAAATCGTAATTACGAAGGCTTCTGTTGAAGGACGATTTAAGAACGATACATCAATCAGCACAGATGGATTATGGTCAAATTCAGGTTCGATCTCTTTCAGGGGAATTGTTTAAGTGCTGCTCACGTATATGTTCCTTCAAAATTTAATGATTTGTGATGGGTAATTTTATGTATCATTCTTTCAGACTTGATGAAATGCATATTTGAGATGCACGAATACCGGTTGAAGACTTAAGATTTAATGGAACAATGTTCAGCCAATATTGAATGTGGAGCTAACAGATTCTGTAGGATGTATCACTTTAAATATATATATTTTCCAAAGGATTGAAAATTTCTTGTTCTGTTGGAATCTTATTATTATAAATCTTTGTTACGATTCACGATTAATTAATTAATAACAATTATGCATGATGTTCATTGTGTGTTGACATTAGTTCAATAAAATTTCCATTGGAATTAAGAAATTGGGTTTAGGAGTACTGGAAAATGAAGTATGAGGCAACTCATTGAACATTGTCTATCAACAGTTTCAACTATTCTCTAAAATGAATTCCCTATGACACTTTTTTCAGCCTCCAAAATTCTTAGCCTTAACTTTTTTAGGTCAATGGACACGGTCTTTTGCCTACTGGAACAAATTCACGGGGTACCAATTATTTTGATAATCTCTTAGTACCTGGTATATAATGGTAGGTCTCTCTCAACTAGGGTTCATCAAAGCAGAGCTGGCTACGATGAATTTGGCTGCAGAAGCCAAATTTGTTTGGCAATCAGGCGTGGAACAAATCAAGAAAATGCCAGAGTCAGTCATAGCATGTTTAGCTTCATTTAATAAATGGTATAATAATAATAACACCAACCTCTTAGGTACTTGGTCTGTCGACGAAGCAGATAATTTGAACCCCTGTATGACTTTAATTCCCTTCTTTGATAAAAATATTTTTTTAACTCCTACACATTGATTTGCTTGATCATATTTATAAGTTCTGTACAGAGTTAATAAAATATAACGAATATTTAATAGAAGACTTTTTTTACTGTGATATGTAGAATTTTTTATCACTACTAGTTTATTATAAAAACAATAAGAAGTATGTTAAAGGAGTTTTATAGAGGACTTCTTGTGCCACTATTGACAACTTTCATGGCAGCAGGTCCACTACAATGACCATTAGGCTGGCCAATAGCCTAATATCAAACAAATTCAATTGACATACAAAAGTATTGCAGGCCGTACAATGATATCATAGCTGTCATGCGAAGATATGAGGTTGCATTACATTATGATTAACGTCAACGGAGGCAAGACCAATTTCCAAAGGCAGGACGATAATAGAAGGTTCTTCAGCATTGATTAAATGATCATTCTAGAGAAAGGCCTGTATTTCTTCTGAAGATTTTCCGGGTGCCCAAATTCTGCACCTATTCACACAACTGTTGCTAAATGCTTCGATGGTTTTGCAGTGACACATAGACTCAGAGGTATGGATTGTGCTGGAAGTTTGTGATACAATGACTTTTGCACAGGATTTTCAGCCTCAGAAAACATTAATATCTGAGATAGTACAAGATTTGTTTTATACTTGCGGGGTGTTAGGGAAGAAAGGTTTTCTGCTGCATGTCTTGAGCCAGCCTGCAACACAAACCAAATTTACACTGGGCTCTCTTTACAAACACTATGAGAAGGCTCAACTTGCCATGATTTCAAGTAAGAATGAATTTTGGTCTAGTATGAAAAGGAAGTTTTAAGATATTCATTCCATCTAAAAAATGTCAAAAACTTCAGTCAGTGTTTCTGTCGATGGAACAATGTGGCATTAGAGGTTACACTGTAGTTGGGTGTATTGCTGCTTTGTCATTGACACTGGCAAAGTGGAACACTGAAATGGCATCTCATCATATTATTCAATTTAGCAGAAAGCTTTCAGAAAATGATACCTAAAGGTGTGGACCTTGAAGCCCAGATCATGTAATCAAGCAATTTAAGGTTCCTCTGTCTAAGTGGAAGCCATTGGCCTGTATGGGATCTTCAAACGATCTGTGAGAAACAGGGTTTGAAATATTCACACTATGGAGACAGGAGATACAAGGCTTTATAGCGTAGAAAGACACTCATAGGGAAGATGGCATGCATCTGCTGGAATACATTGGGCATGTTCAGAAAAAAGACTAGGTGCCAATTACAGAGCTGAAATCAAAAAACAGAGAGTTTATCTGGGTAAAGCCCCTTTGGAACAGTTTAGTGAATTGCAATTACTATCAGGTGCTGTTCCGATAATGAGGCAAGCGTCTACTCAAACTCAACCAGTCATTACCTGACATGATTACCATTGAACAATAGGAAGAAACCATGCATGTACAGTACTATTAGGGGGAAAAGAAAGCTGGGCCTGTTCGTCAAATGATCGACCCAATATCAGCTGACACTGTCATGCAGCCAAAATAGCCCAAAGAAAAGCCTCAATATCTTGCATCAAACTGAAATACTAAGAAATATAATTCTGAAATCTCGACAGCACCCAGACATGTTCCACTTCTGTCAAAGTGCCTATAGTAGAACTGGGAATGCAATGATGTTTAATAGTACATTATTTACTGGCATAGGGTGCTGAAAAGAGGTTTTTGTGGTGCTTAAAAAATTTTGCGTCTAGTGCGTTGGATACTGTATCATACAGTTTAATGATGGAGCACAAGAAGGTTTGTGTAGAATTTTAAGGAGGCTTAAATAAGGTTATTTTACCTTAGAAAACCTACAAGGCTTTGACGGTTGTCGGTACGATGCTGACGTCATTAATTTTATCAAATGTAAGCAGCATCCAGAAAAATGCAGAGCTCTGGAAAAAAAATTCAATGTATTAGAGAGGTGAAAAGAAAGGTCTGATTTATAAATTAAATTCATTTAAATATCATTTTGTTACGTTTATTATTAGTGCATTTAAGTTTGTTTTGATTTTTCACTCAAATGTGGTTTTTCTCAAATATATTTATATATATTTATAGATATCAGAAAATTAGATAGAAATTAATTTACAGAGATTTTAGAGTGTCTTCTTCTTCTCAGTGATTTTCCAAGAACCCTACCAACTGTTATAAAATTGACATATTTTTTAATGTAAAGTTATAAAATCATGTCTGCTGTTGTAACTTTTTTTTATGATTTTTTCATTGTTGTTGAGTTTAGAAACACCATAAATTGTTATGTCTGGGTGCACTAATGAGTTCCTTGTTGCCCCCCCAAACTCATTAGATGGATATGATATAAAGATTACAGAATAATGATGTTTTGTTTGCTTTTTTGGGTTACACATGAGCATTATTCAATGGCGATTTATGTATGCCTCTTTTTCACTGTGTTTTCCTGCAAAATTATTTTTTGACATGTTCTTCAAATGTGTTTCTCCATAGTTTTGGGGTTATATTTTAGCATAAAAATTTTTTTATAACAAATATCAATGTATTTCAAAATTTTCTTCAATTTTTGAATACCTTCATCAACAATCACGAAGGTGAAAAACATTAATAAGATTTTTCAAAGTCCTTCAGATTTTATTGCCTGCTTGTTACATTCATGTATTTAGGTTTAGTCATTATTTGTTGTGTTTTGGGCTCACCCAGAGCTTAAAGCTATGAGATGGCCCCTGAAAGACAAACTATACCAAACTAACAAGTACAGTTTATATACAGGGAAGAATTTGCTGCCACGAGCTTTATGTCCTGTGGCGATCCAGCACATCTTCTGTCAGGAATACTGAGTCCTACCCAATGGAACTTGCTGGGAGAAAAATTGGAGAAGCAGGAGGACTACACTGGACTATCTTGCACATCCATCCCGGCTTACATTCTGAGCTACACTAGGTTTCCCTTTTGGCTGTTCCTCTCTGGATCGTTTTAAAGGAGAAATTACTGAGTACAAGAAGTGAGAAGAAGATTCAGTCCACCCAATTTCATCCTTCAATTTATCTTTACCAGATGGGAAAGACACATTGGCCATTGGAAAAAGTAGATCTTAAGTGGGACCATATGGAAAATAGCATTGAAGGCATCAATTTTTTGAGAAATATCTATTCTTTTAGTCAGATCTTTTTTTAATAAATCTAAACCTAGGTTGGTCCATTCCTCTTGGAAAGCTTCACACTGTGAACTTTAACCTTGGGAATTTCATCATTTCCCTGCTGTAGGTGTTTGGAATATCAGTATTCTCCCGACAATTTGTTACCTCATTGACTATATATGTGAGGGTGTCATGCTGGGCCTTGGAATTGTTAAATAATGCAGCATGAAGCACTTGGGAGGACTGTCAGAATACCCAACGAAAAGGACTGGCTCACCAAGGGCTTGAGCTACCTGACCAGCCAAGCTCAGAGACAATCACTGCCACTCTGTTGTCAAAAGAACCCACTTGGATCTTCCACACTAATTTTGAAATCAAATTAAAATAAAGGTTCTAATGTATTTACAGAATGGAAAAATATATAAGCTGGCAAGGAAAAAAAACATTGAACACCTTTAAAATGATGCACATAACAGGTTCTAAATAACTGAGATAAAGCATCACAAAACTTGTGGGATAGAAATAATCTGGTAAAAATGTAAACATGGAATTCTCAATTCTAGCTGTGTGGGAAAGCTCTTAGAAATATTAAAATGCCTCAATGAGAAATCTAAGCCATTAAAAAGAAATTGGGAATTTTACGAAGACTATCAAGGCTAAGGATTTTAAACGGGGATCAATGTGAGGTTTTAGGACTAAGTAAAGTTTTGTTTCAACCTGAATGTTTAAATGAAATTCTGCAATGGTAAAAAGACTTGAAAAACTAATCTAGATTAGCCTCCACACACACAGCAGACCAGCAGAGTCTCTCTAATCCATTCAGCCTATTTAAATAAGAAACTCAAGGAATGCAGCCACTCACACACAGTTAGGAAGCTGCAGCCAGAAATTTAGTTCTAGATTTGGCTATACAGGGTTCAGATCTGAGTGCTAAGTACATATCTATAGTTGACTACAGACCTCCAAGATTCAAAAGAAGCTTATTTTTTTAAGGTCATGGAGTGTGAGGGAGGTGGTAGGGACATTCTCTCTCTGCACTCAGGTGGCAGCAGAGTGTTTTGCAGGAATTTTGAATTTCATACTCATGCATCCTGTGTAGTTACTTCAAAATCAGAATGGATGTAAGCTATTTTTATGCCGATATTAATAAAAAGTCATTTATTTCTAGTATGCCATTAAATGATGGGCAAACTTTGTCTGGCTTTGAAGCTTTTAGACGGAAAATGTTGAGTTTTTTGGGCAAGAATGGCCTGGAAAGCTAGTCCTCATTCGTTTAAATACTTCTAATAAGGCCCCTTACCACTGTATCTCCCTGGTGGTACTGCAATCCCATTTTCAAAGTATTGTGATTGTTCTCTCACCCTTAAACATGGGTGGAAGGTCAGGGACGGCACTTTGAGATGGCGCTGTCTCAAACTTACACTGTGCCAATGGGACATGGGGTGCAGTGGGATAGGCTTGAGATTTTAATTTGCCATCGCTTTAACTACGATTTGGGTCTTTAGCATCCAAGTCAGGCTTGTGATCTGTGAAGACAGCTTCTTCAAAGTCCCGTGACCATGACCTGGACATACCCAAACACCCTACTCATCAGAACTCAAGAAATTTGTCGAAGATATTATCCTTGTATTTATATGGTGGGGAAGAAAGAAAAAATTGGGTTAGTAATTAGGGTGTAATATGCAACCTCACCTTACACCAGTTTGCTATTTAAACAAATTTAAAAGCCAGAATTGAAAAGAAGATGAGTTCAAATTAACTTTTTTTAAAAAATGGGCAGAACTGATGCTAACCATTTGTCAGCACTCATAGGTGGTATTGAGGTGACGTGCACATCTCTTTTTAAAAGAACACAATTTTGGTCCCAAATAACTGTGGTTGTTTTTCCAGATCTCATATTAAAAATTCGAGTCCTTTTTATCTTTTTTTGAAAACTTGTTTGAATTTTAGTTTCTATATATATCTTTAGAAGCCAGTTCCGGCTGTTTTAATATCATGATCTTCCTTTGTGCGGAAGAGCTCTTTTTTGCTATGGAAGTGATCGAGGTGTTTACTTTTATATACCATTTTCATATATAGAAAAAATTATACTTAATATATACAAATATTCAATCAGAACAAAATAAAAAATATTCCCAAGAATAAAATAAATGTCTGAAACTTCTTCTTTTTTCTTATCAAACCTGGCAATAGTTTGTTGTGGTTGTGTTTACATCTCTTGATTTGGTTTTCCATATGCTGAAAGATACTACGATGTTGAAGTTTATTTCTTCTCATTTTATTCTCACTAGGGCCCAAAACTAAGTTAAGAATATATCATTTTGAAGCATAAAACGATCAGTTTTATAGCAATATATTTCAAAATTTCGGAAAATAGCCTGTGCTTCTGTTTCAGTTTCTAGTGCCAGCTCTCAAGTTGAGGTAATGCTAATTTATCAACACCTGAAAAATGTCAGTTCCAGGTTGGGAGCAAGGGTACTTCAATCTTTAACATATTCTGAGACTTTTATAACTTTCCTCCCAATTGTTTTAACAGTTGGAATTATTTGATTTAAAATTTTCGTGTTCTCCTTTACTCTAAAATGTAGATACTTTCAGCTTTTCTTTGGAATTACTGCTAAAAAGTTACTTATAATCTCCCTTTAAACAAACATCAGATTCAAGTATAGTATGCAGCAGATAGGCAAGGTTTTGCAAAATTGCCCCAAATTATATATTCTAATTTGAATTGTCGAAATCTGCATACAAAAAAATCAGCCAAAGTTTTTGAAAAGTAGTTTAGAAGTAGCTGAATTGACTGAAGAAGCTGCAACTGAAATGTGGAGGAAAAACAAATTCCCTTCATCTGGCGTTGTGCAATGCGGTGTTTCCTGTTGATGGGACAGGCAGCGCCGTATCTATGAATGGGTGTGTGATGCTATATCGGTCGATAGCAGGAGGTCCCTGGCGTAAGAAGTGTAATAAAAAATATATATTACTTTGTTCATTTGTAAAGAAACTTGAGAAAGGCAAAGAAATATTGAATACGGAGTCACACGAAAGGTTAGTCCCATATCAACATCGGTGATGCATAACTGCCGGATTTTCTTCAAAACAAATTGCGAGGGGCTTCTACGAACTTTTACCGCTGGTCGAGAAAAAAACCTATGAACCTATTACCTCGAATATTATAGGAATGATTCTCGAAAGAAATACATAGATATGAAAGACACCTATGGAATAAACAGTACAAAAATATGAATGTATCGTGCCAAAGTGGGCTCTGAGAGAATTAAAACAAAACCTGAAGGCCTGTCATGGAGTGAAAGAATTAACTGATAATTTTATTATGGGCTTCAAGAGTATTATAGGTGCAATGCATAGCAATGTGATAAATTCGATGATTGCGGCTTTTTTATCACTGCTGCGTCAAATGATGGCTCAGTAACGGTCAGCCGAAGGGTAAAGAAAGTTGGTGATATACGGCGTGGGGTGTAAATGGAATAATTTGGTGTATCAAATGAGGGTCTTAAATAAAAATTAAACCACTATATTGGAAATTATAAGTGTAAATTTTGGGTAAATGCTTACATGTGGATGAACGACATAGATGATGCTTTCTTTCTGGTATATAATTTATGCGAAAGAATTCCGAAAAGAAATATTTAGTACTCAAACTGTCAAATCAGATGCAGTTAATCAGTTTAATAATGAGATTCAATAGCTGTTTTTGAAAGATTTTTTAGCTGAAGGATGAATAATTAGAATCTGAGCTTTTACTTTTACGAGAACATAAACTTGTTGAATATAATGCAGATTAAAGAGAATCTATGCGTATCTGGATCCAAAAGAAAAAAAGGAACACAGAAATTTTTTAAGCGGTTTTCAAAAAAAAGAAAGTATAATTTAGTAATTTTGATGGTAAAGATGAACTATAAATCTATAGTGCGTTTTAAGGATAAGTAAGTGTTTTTCATGACAGATTAGTTCATCATTATTTTGTCTTTCTCAAAATGATAAGTTTTTTACATTTTCATTGCTACCAAAAACCTGGCCTCAAAATATAATCACATCATCAACCTGAAATTTCTTATAAATGTTACTTGCAGAATAGATTATCATTTCAATTTTTTTGTTTGTTGAAGTTTTTTTACTAGTGCAATAAAGGAAAAAATTACAATGACTTTAAAGAAAACTTCAGTGTCAGAGAGCCTCAAGAAATATAGTTCTTCATTAAAGGGAAATCAATATAAATATCTTTTTTTTACTATTCAGTTACAAAATCATTAGTATCTTCTTTTGGGTTTATTATCATTTTTTTGGGAAAAGTCACCAAGTTTTGTATATTTGCACTAAAATTCGCTGTGGCAATGTGCATGTCACTAACAAAATTTTCTATTATTGTTTTTCTGATTTTTAAGCCACAATATCATAAATATCAATTTTAAGGCCCAAGAATTCTGAATTAATTCAAGAAATTGTCTTCTGAGGGTGCTTAACTACTGTTACTTTAAGCAATTTAAAATAAATTTAATATTAATTCCAGAGACTAGGTGTTTGATGATGGCTTTTTTTTCTAGATAAATGAAGATTTGACAACTGTAGCTGTCGATTTGTCTCACCATCTGACTTGAATTCATTATGTACACTGGACACAAACCTGCAAATAGACAACAATTACTATGGGTAGATCTGCATCAGAGAAATGGATGGACCTACTTCAATGAAGCTAACTGGCAAGAAGTTTTGAGTTGTACTCTCTAATGGATTCATAAAAGGAGAAACGATCAATGGACAATAACTATATGGTCTGTCTCCGTCCCCTAGTAGAGTACTTTTAAGAACAGCCCTTGCATGCAAACTAAAGTTTCAAATAATACAATTTTTCATAAAATTAAGATTTGAAAGCATTCGCAGCAATGGGAAGAGCGAAACCAGCAATTAGTCAAAAAATAATTCAAAAAATTAAGATATTTAAACTAGTTAAAAAAACACTAAAATTGAAGAATTATAGTGAAAATATAAAGCAATAAAAGGACACAAACCAGGACAGCTAAATTTAAATTTTGTAAATATATTAAGTTTAGAAATTTAGGGGCTACAAAGCTGTAGAATGCTCTCAAATGGATACAGAATATTGAAATTTAAAATTGGAAGAATAACTTTAATATATTGCATTATTATGGTTGGTCAGAAATATAATACTAACAGAAAAAGTATCAGAGAAAAAGGAAATCATGAAGTTCAAACTCCTAGGAGAGAGAGAGAGAAGAAAGAACACTAATAAAGGTTGGGCTCAAAGATTCAAAACGGGCAACGAAGTAAAAACATTTTCGACGGGTTCCAAGCACCTTAAAGGACATGTATCAGAAAAATGCAAGATTTCCCAAAGAATGGTGTAAAACACTAGTTTTATCCCGAAACTGGAAAAAAACATGGACTTAAAAAAAAAAAGTTCGTCTACCAAGATTAAATTGAACTCCATTATTCTCCTGATCTATCGACAACAAAATTCAGGACTAGTGATAAAATAAAATATTGGTGTTTCAATTATCAGCTGGATGTGGCACAATCTACAAGCCAGGGACTACGCGTATTTGTTTGAAACAATAGATTGTTAGCAGTTCATGGTTTCTTCATTTACCTTCATTGGTAGAGGAATCCTGTTCTGAGTTCATGCTGTTTTTAATTAGAAATAAAGAAGTATTAAAATATGCGGTGTTTAAATTTATCCTTTGCTTTATTAACTTATAAACTATAAATAATGGTTAATGAGATAGAAATTTATGTAAATTTGGACTTGAGGTTTTCAGTAATCGTTCTGCAGATTTGTGTGTCTGAAGACACTTTTAGAACGATCCTGTTCGATTCCTTTAACTTTTTCAGTAAAAGAAATCCGGAACTATATGAAAATCTAGTGTGCATAAAAGCGGAATATTTGTGCTACCGATATAAATGTCCATGAGACTTACTAAAAAGTCAATTCAGAACCAAAATAAGGAGTCTAACTTTAAGAAGTACTATATATATATACCTGCATATACACACATACATGCCATATATATATATATATATATATATATATATATATATATATATATATATATCTGAGAATGTAGAAAATGTACTATTAATTAATTAAAATCATATATTTAAAATACAAATTAAAAACTTACAAAATTAAGGTAAAACACCATGCGTATTAAAGATTAAATAAAAATGAGCATGCA
>BMAW01056918.1:162366-204596 GCA_019974015.1 Nephila pilipes | reverse complement strand
CCACTCTTTCCCTACACGACGCTCTTCCGATCGGACCCGGCCGTGGGCTCCCCAAGCCGTGTGTGTGTGTGTGTGTGTGTAGAATCCAAACTACAGAAATAATGGGTACAAGGCTCGTTTTAAAGATGCCTAGGGATTTTCTGGATTCAATAACAAAGCGGATTTTTAGAAGATGACATTTAATTAAACCATATAATATTGTAAAGTATTTACTAAGTTAAAATACAATTATTGATTATACATATTAAAGAACTATCAGGTCGCACGCCTTTCTCTGTTGGTCGCACTCTTCCATCTAGCTTGCGCTTGCTGTGCTTAAGTCTCTCGTGCTTGCGCTTTTAACCAAAAGAACAAGTGACGCTATCTAGTTTCGTAAGGCGTCTCAAAATGTAAAACTCCTACATATATATATATATATATATATATATATATATATATATATATGCTGCGTAATTTTCAAGTCATTGGACTATTCATTCATAACTGTTTAAATTTGTTTAAGAGTGGAAGGTGAAGAGGAAATAATAAAAGGGCGTTACAAACTCCATGTAATTCTTCCTGTACTAATGAAAAGAAAGTAAATCTCTGAAATTCCCTCAAAACGTATTTTAATATTAACATGTAACCTTCAAGGTTAATATGAGATTATTATTTAGGTTACGTTACGTCACTGTTTGATGGCATGTTTAATCTATCACATGTACTTTTTTAATAAGATAAACGTTCCATAAGCCCTTGTTGACACATATACACAGAGAAACAAGCGTATAACAAAAATATAACCATACTTGTAACGATTATATCAAAATATTTTTAAAAAAATTGTATTGATTAATAAGGTAATATTTTCGGTTTCTTACTCGAAGAATCCTTTTATATTTTGTATAGGTTTTGAACTTTAGTAACTTATGTTAAAAGAATTGACACTCAGTTTCGCTCAAAGTCAAATGAAAAGGACTCTTGAACACTAAACCTGTCTCCTAATTTCTACATCACGCTGCTACGGAAGCCTAGTGGTCATGGTCGCTAACACATCGATCAATAACTCCCGAGACTAACATTGAAAACAACATTTTTTTTGCAAATTTTTTTTTTATTCATCAACATAACACCTTTTGTTAATCACCTTTTAGGGTGATACAATCGTTCCAACGCTTTTCCAAAACTTTTTTTTTTTTCGCAAGAAATCTTTTTTGTTGCGAGTAAATAGCGATAAACAGCTTTCTGAATCATCGACTCGTTGCTGTTTTTGTTCCATCGAAAGCAATCGCGGCACCCACTTGGAAAAAACCTTTTTCATGCTCAATTTTTCATGAAGGATAGTAAATACACTTCCATATGATATCTGTGTCATCTCAGCAATCTCACGGAGCTTCACTTTACGATGTTTCATTATAATTTTTGTCATTTCACTCACATTTTCCGGTGCAACGGCTTCCACAGGTCTACCCGAGCGTTCCGCGTCATTTGTGTCGGTACGACCACGTTTAAACTCGGCAAACCACCGACAAATCGTTGCTTTTGATGGACAAGAGTCCGGGTAACATTTTTCAATCCATTGTTTCGCTTGCACGGTGTTTTTACCCATTAAAAAATAATGTTTTATCAGAACACGAAACTCGGTTTTTCCCATTTTTTAAACAAACTACAAAACGACCTTACTCCAACCTCGATAACTCAGCTGTTTCTGGTCCGATCGACTTAAAATTTTGACTCGTTTCAAGCAAAGGTTAGTACTCTAGAAAGACCTGGTTACTGGTTTACTACGAGCGCCATTTCTGGGTTAGTCTCGGGAGTTATTGATTGAAGTGTTATCTCAAGACCTGTGTTTTTAAGTCGAGTCATGTGTTCGAGACCTGATGTCACTAACACCCGTCATGTAGTGTGGCTGGTGGTTGTTAAATCTATCGGAGTTCCAAGATCTTCAGTTGGGAAACTGGGAATAGATTGATTGAATGATTGATAGGTGTCACAGTTAGAAGTAACAAGATTATTGGTGATGATTTCGTAATTTTGAACAATGATCAACTGAGAAAAAATGACTCTTGAATTTTCTCCACTCATTTAACTTCCACGTTATTATACATTAAGGACTGTAAGACCCAACAGATTTAACAGAGATCAGCCCACTACATACGGCTGTTTAATCGCATCAGGACTCGAAACCACTACTCGTTGGAAACAATGCCGGCTATAAACTTATGATCTTGACCACTCGGCTACCGAAACCCGAGTGTTGGTGTGAAAGTTAAGAAATTGAGGTACCTCTCATATGTTGTCACTTTACCAAGGTTCTAGTTTACTAGGTCCTTAGCCAATACCTCTCGTGACGTTTCTGAATGCGACGTCAATAAACAATCCATATATAAATCAATCTCATGAGAACTCGAAAGTTTAATTTTATTTTAAATTAGAACAGTAGAACTCAACATTCACGGGGCTAAAAATAGAAGGCTCCGTGACGTTACTTAACTATCGTCTAAACAACGGCCCTTGACTTACTATTTTTAATAGTTTTCCTTAACTCATATTGTAACTGTGTCTTTTTCAAATCTTTAAAAGTTTTTTCTCACATTTTAAAGCATTCGATTGAACCGAAATTTTTTATACAGGATTGTTTTGGATGACATTATGATAATTTAACTATAATTGATAAAATTTAATTGATTAAAACTAATTATTTAAGGAGTGAAATTTTACGCCAAGTCGCCAAATGGTTGCCAAATCATCCGTTTAATAATTTATCGTTTGCTTTAATTTTAAGTACATGTAGCTTAATTCATTAACATAATGCTTAATTGAGCTAAACATTTTACACGTATTTATTTCAGTTGATACATTGAATAATCGTCAACTAATAAAATAAATTATTAAAACTAATTATTGAAGAAAATCAATTTGACTCTATATTCCCTTTTGCTTTTAAAATTTAAGATATAAAAATTATATTAAGCAAAGTGTGAAATTTGAAAGAAAACCCATGTTCAAAACTCTTTCTTTAACGGTGTTATTTTTTTTAACTGCGGTAATGTGAAGTTTTTTTTATGATACATTTAGCTACACTGTTCTTTAAAGAATATTGCTTACGAGTTTTATGATACAGTCGAGGTTTATATGGGTGCTTATTTGAGTTAAATTTAGATCTTCTACGTAGATTTTAATTCTTTAGGTGAATTTTTTTATGAGTAGTTTTAAATACTATGTTATTTCGAAGTTCTGGCCACTAAAAAACTTTGAAGTACTACTCAATTAAAACATTATGCCAAATTTTGGAAATATACTATTGAGTACAGTTTTAATGTTCTTTAATAAAATGAATTTTCTAAAAGTTCTTAGCGGTAACTTCTTTTTATCTTTTCAATTTCAAATGCCGCGCGAAGGATTGGTGTCTTTTTTGCCCATAATGTTTTATTGAAAAATTATTCCAGAAGTAAATCATTAAAAGCAAACTATTAAACGTATAACCTTCTAAAACCAAAAGCATTCAGATTTATCAAATCTTTTGAATAGTTTCAACTAATCAAAGTTATTGAGGCTTCCAATTCCATTTTAAATTTTCGTTTTAAACCTTAACATCAATTTTACTTCCGGTTCTAAGTTCTTTAGCATCCCATTTGAATATTTCTCATTAAAATTTCGATAAAACCAATATCTGTTATTTCTTCATGCTTTGAATTTATGCAAATCTCAAATATGTTGGTACCTTCTAATAAAGGAAACTTTTGTCTAAACTATTGCTTTCTTGTCGATACTGATTAAGTTAATTCAATATAAGTCCCTCAAAACTTCGGACTTTTTTCTTATTTTACTTTGAAAGCAATATATGTAATTTAACTTTACAAAAATGTCTCCTAAAAAGTTTTCAGAAGTTCTTTGTTACTAATATCAAGTAATTCAAAGTGGTATAAATATTTATTTTTTTTTATTTAAACATTTCAAATCTACCCAGGGAGGGAGGTGCCAGCTCAGGTGTCAGGTCTCGCTTGACCCAAGTTCAAAATTTCGAGGTTCGTCGCCAATTACCCTCGTGTTGCTTCCAGTGCGACATTAATAAAAACCAATCAATCAATCAATGATCATACCATCATGTAGCCTAGTAAGAGTTCTAACTATGCGATAAATAGAGACTTATTAAAAATAATATATTTTCATAATTATATTGCTCAGAAAGATAAGTAATACATAAATGCAAAGGGAAACTATAAAAGATGTTTTCAAATGTTCGATATAACTTCTTTTAGTTATACATATAATTTCAAAACGATACGTATATTAACGCAAAACATCTTGAGTCAGTAGTAATTGACTGTACAGCTGCCAAAATGCGCTGTTAAAATTCAAATTACTTTGGGGGTAATTATTTGAAATGTTTTACCTTTTTCAAACTCCTAAAGTAAGAAATCGCATTCGGCATATAAAGTGATTTAGGGAGCCAGTCGTGTAACATCAGATCATCTGGTCCAATGCGACCGATCCAACTGCGATGAACCTCCGTGTAAACTTCCAAACCAGCTTTCGTGAAATAACTTCCCGACGAATTCACACTACTGTTCACAGTATAAGTATACTTCTATACTTTTTTGTATTTATGTATTATTGATCATTCTGTGCTGTTTATTTTTGAAAATATGAAATTCTGGACTCTTATGATACATTTTCAATAGCCCTACTAGAAGTGTCGAAATTAAAGGTTGCAAACCCTTTTTAACTTACCGTTTTTTCTCGGAAAATTATTGTTTCCCACGATTTTTTTTTTCAGAAGGAAAAAAGACTTGCTCTTATAATCAATAATATAGATTTGAATTTTCAGACACTTAACAAAATAAATATTTAAAAATGTTTCAGTTAGACAGAAAAGTTAGTAATCACACATATACATCCATCTCTTTCCCTCTATCGCATTCATTTTATTCCATACAATAGAAAGCACTATTCTATCTTTGAAAAGAAAAGTAGGAAACTCAATATAATGTACAGAATGCTCGGAAATTATCGGTGGCGAGAACCTTAATATTGTTATGACCTGTACAAACTTTTAAATCAGCTTTATTGATAGCATGTGGACATACAGACACATACTGCGCTTTTCCAATCGGTGCATTGTGCATGCTGTGCTCCTTTCACGTACTAGCCTATATTGGAAACAAATTTATAATGTACCAATACCTACATTTATGCGAACTGATAATGCGTAAAAGGCATTTTAAGCCTTTGTTGAATAATGTTTTCAACATTTTTTGGTCTTAATCAAACATTTCTGTTCTTTCTGACAATTATTGGTCGCGAGGGTGAATGATGAACCTCAACAACCCCTTCGTCACTGCCGCTCCCCGGTGAGTGAAACTATTCCCATTAGGAAACAATGAACTGAATTATTATGCAACATTATACGGAGGCTCAAAATGTATCTATATTGGGCGACAGATGGTATTTATTAGAAACATTTACGCTACGATAGAGTGGTGTCATCCAATAAACGGCACAAAAAATTTACCCCTGATTCATAGGTTTATTTTTGATTGCTGCTAGAGTATCGCCATTTCGCGTGGATTCGATAAAAACTGCATTCATTATTAAAAACTGGAAAAAGAACAGCAATCAAATCAATGGATTGCTTCTAATCAATCTTCTCCGAAGAAGTCCAAGCAATATCAATATCTAGCAAAGTAATCGCAATGCTTCCTGGTATGCGAATGGATAAAGAATCATGGCCTTCCTGGAGGAAGTTGAAACGACCGTTGTACAGTACCACTGTGACATTGGGCTATTCGCGGTTTCTCTTCACTAACTCTGGGGACTTTTAATTGAGATTGATTGCTTTTGCTAAGCAATCTTTGCCCAAGCAAAAAAGAAACGTGATTATGTAAACTAGGTAGAAATGAAGTGAAGCGGGTGAGTTAGGAAATATATAAACTCCGACTGAAAGTAGAGAGAGAGAGAGGCTGAGGGAGAAGTGAAGCTGAAACTGAAGTTATAGATAAGCGGAAGGAGGAGTGGAAAGAGAGGTTGAATTAAAGGGTTCGATTAAAGATTGTTGCAAGACGTTCCTTTACTACTGTTTTCAACAGTTGATCCAGAGTCTGAGTTGCAGTCGAGGAAGGATTAGTGGTAAGAGTCTGTTGGATTACTATTGGTGGGTTAAATTTAGTTACTTGAAATATTCCCTAGCAGGGCATAGTGAGTTGTTGTCATAGTAAATATAAGTTAATAAAGTCCATAAATTTTGTTCTAATGTCTCTTTGAATAGTTAGTGTGTCTTAGTGTTTTAATAATTGAATCTAGTTATGGCACAAGAGGAAGTTCGGGTCGAGCGGGCGTCACATCACAAGGAGCTACACTAGTCCCGTTTCCCATACTTAATACCTCATTTTACATTCCTAACACGGATACATTTGATCTGCCACGTATAACGCAATTAAATAATTCGAGATAAAAACCATCGTTTTTTAAAACAACGTTATTAAAAGGCGGCAAATTTTATTTAAAAAAATTTGAAATATTAGTTAAAACTTAGTAAAAAATCTCATATCTCTCTCGTCTTTAAGATCACTCTCTCTGCGTAATTCAATATATTTTCCATACATGGCGCCAGATTACTACACAAATTATGTTATTAAAAATTATTGAAATATTAGATAAAACTTGTCTCAAATGTCTAACTAAATATTGCATTGTTAGGCAAGTAAGAACGATTCCCAAAGTTTCAGAACTCTAGTTTGTTGGGAAGTTGGTTAAATTAACGATCGAAAATTTGATGACACACACCAAGTGTAATACAGAAAAACGATGTAAAAAAATGAGGTCCATAGTCGGGTATTGAGGTCGAAGTGTGCTTTGGATGTAAAATCATTAACATGGAATTCGAGTCCTAATTATAACAAAAACCTTCACAGTTGTGCGTATTCGGATGGTCAAAATAGGTCAGCAGTCGCGGGTCATGGAAAAAAAAATTCGTATAATGAAGCATTAATTTTTTTTCAAAATTTTACTTGCGCCATTTATTACAACACTGAACTAATTGTTATAATGATGAGTATGTGAAATAAAAATAGAATAAAAATGATGCACAGCACGAATAATAACATATAATTACAAATAATAATACATTGCAAACAATACGGTTTACACACACACACACACACACACACATATATATATATATATGTGTTTGTGTGTGTGCGTGTGTTTGTGTGTGTGTGCGTGTGTGTAATGATTCAACTCTTAAATTTGTAATAATTTCACTGAAATTTTTTTTAATTTCCTAATTTTCTCATTCTCTAACTTAAAAATAACTTATATATATATATATATATATATATATATATATATATATATATATATATATATATATATATATCAGCAGCCTGATTTGAATTTCAAAAGGCAACGATGTTGCTTGCAAGAAATTCCTTAAATCCAAATATATTTGGACACATTTGCTACGATACATAATACATTTATTTCTAGTTATTATTGAGTAAAGTTGTATAAAATATACAACAACATTAAATATTTGACTTCACTTTCAATTCGAAGTTATTATTTATCTTCAGGTCTCGTGATAAAAACGTAAAATGGGCTCCCACAATCTGCCATAACAATACAAGAAATATAAGGCGTTTACTTTTCTCACTAGTCTGCGCAAGTTATCTGTAAGTGTTATAATTTATTCTCAGCATCGAAACTTACCTTGGAAGGGTCGACGTGAAATGAGATATAATTGCGTGATAATATTCAAATATATTTGAATATTTGAATTAATATCCCACAAAAAAGAAAAGAAATGAAAATGGAACCATCCTCAATTTGCAAAAAAAGTCAGCGGCGAGTTGTGAGAGGTGAGTGAATTTTGGTACTAAAATAATCGTTCGAAAAACATGAAATTATGTTCTATCCTCTGTTAAGTGGTGCCAAATAAATGTGACACTGATTCATAAGTTATGTTTGATTTGGTAGCCATTTTCTACCTTATCAAAATTTGTCTGCGAATGTTTCCAGTTGCCACCATTGATGAGGCTTGAATTCCTCATTAATCACCGAAAACCAAACATCAACAGAAATAAGTAGGGGCTTTCGTTGAAATTTTTGCAAAGGAGGAAGCAGCGAGAGGAAAACTCCTATCGAAGAATTTTTGGGATGCGAAAGATATTTCGGTGAATATAACTTTTTTTCTTGTCAGTTTGTGGGATGGTTGATCTTTGGTGACGATGGGAGGTTCGGACAGCAATTCTTTCTGTCCTCACAAATCATATCCGGTGTCTTTGTTGTGATGCCTTACGCAACCAAGAGAGCAGGAAGTTCTGTTTCAGGCCAGTAATTAAAGCTTTTTTACTTCAATCGCCGTTGCTGAAAATTGTTGCCGCAAATTTTACATCCAGTACCGTCATGCATTGATTGTGGTTTGTGCAGTTTCCTTTGACTCCGTCGATTGTCTGTAATCGAGATGGTGGATCCATTGAATGTATTCCCTAGATTCGTTTTATCAGAAGCCGTAATTTATGTATTGTTGTCTCCGTTAGACACTCAGAGGCAAGTTTGCGTCAGGAGTATATATAACCAGTAGCTCTAGGCTATGCTGTCATCTAGTATTGAAGTCCTGAGTTGTCCCTTCGGGGGGGGAGGGAGGTTTCCACATCTTCCTTCCACATAGAAGAATGGTCTGGATGAAGAAAGCAGTTGACCTTGAGTAATGAGGGAAGCTTGAAGCTACTTATCTTTCACTCTGAGCAAATATTGTCCGGCGTTTTTATTGAAATACATTATACAATCAAGACAGCAAGAAATTTCTTGTAGAATCAGTTATTATGGCAATTTGACTTCTTTAAGTGTTGTTGAAGGGAGCAATCATGGAGTTACATACGTGGACTTCTTAGAACAATGACATTGGATATTATACAGATTTTTTCTGGATTTATAGTTTAATAAACGTCTATGTCCTCGTGCTGAAAGAGATAAATAACGATTCTCATTTATCTTTGTGGACCTTAGTAGTCCTTGTCCAACCCTTCTCGATACGGATCCAGTGTCCTTAGTTTTCACAAATTCTAGAAGACACTGTGTGTTACATTGAGTTCTGTAGCCACCAGCGCTTGTAATTGGCCTGCCTCTAATTCTTCATCTTTTCCCGTCATCTAAATTTTCATGGGTACTCTTATCTTACGGGTCTTTTATGGGATAAGATGATATCTTATAAATTTACTTATCTCATGGGAGAAACACGGAAAATATCGTTGAGGAGTACGAACACACAAATCATCGACAATCCTTCGTGTGTTTTTATCCATTCTACAGTATCAGTTCCTCAGACACGCTCGTATACACTTAAGTATTCGATTCTGAATATTTGCATAATTCTTCGGCGCCATAATTAGTATCTTTGGTTCAATATAGTTTGTAAAAATAGACTTAATTTTCAAATTATCTTAATTTTACATCTAATCCTTACTATTCTACTTTACCTACCTAAAATAGATTTGACATTTACATAACCCTAAGCAAAATTTATTTTGGTTACGACGATAAATCTTAATAATTTCTCATTAAATTTGACTTTTAAAGTTTTTTCTTGTAATACCATCAAAAACTAGATCCCTACAAGAAATTTTAAATCAACCAATTACGAAGACTTCTTGGCCAGAAGGATTATTTAAATGGAGATCTTCCAGAACGATACGTAATCCTTTCAGATAGTTAATAAGTCCGTAATTGGATTCGATCTCTTTCCAGGGAATTGTTAAGTCCTTTCTCCACGTATATTTCCTTCAAAATTTAATGATTTGTGATAGGTAATTTATATGTATCATTCTTTCGAACGATGAAATGCATGAACGCTTATTTGAGATGCACGAATATAGCTTAAGAAGACTTAAAATTTAATGAGTTAAATATTAGCAATAAGTGAATGTAGACTAACAGATTCTAAGAAGGATGTATCACTTTAAATATATATATTTTTCAAGGGATGGAAAATTTCTTACCATTGATGGAATCTTATTAATTATAATCTTTGTTACGATTCACGATTAATTAATTGAAATTAATAACAATTATTGTGATCGTTCATTGTGTTACGACATTAGTTCAATAAGTACTCACGTTAGGAGTAAGAAATTGGGGTTTAGGAGTAGGAAAATGAGTATGAGGCAACTCATTGAACATTGTCTATCAATAGTTTTCAACTATTCTCAAAATGGTCCCTAAGTATGACACTTTTCGTATCCAAAAATTCTTAGCCATAACTTTTCAGGTCAATGAGACGGTCTTTGCCTACTTTGGAACAAATTCACAGGTACCAATCTATTATTTTGATAATCTCTTAGTACCTGGTATATAATGATGAATCCAGGTCTCATCAACGAGGACAACTCAAAGCGAAATGGCTACGATAATTTGACGCTGCAGAAATAAAATTTTGTTTTGGCAATCATTGGTTTCCAAATCAAAAGTAAGAGTCAGAGTCATACTTGTATTTGCTTCATTTAATAAATGGTAACACTCAATAATAACACCAACTTGTCTTAGGTACGCGGTCTGTCGACGAAGCAGATAAATTTGAACCCCCCCCCCTGTATATGTTTCATTAGTATGTCTTTGATAAAAATATTTTTTTTAACTCCTACACATTAGTTACTTGATCACGTATTTATAAGTTCTGTACAGAGTTAATAAATATAACGGAAAAATATTTAATAGAACTTTTTACTGTGATATGTAGAATTTTATCTTACTACTAGTTTATTATAAAAACAATAAAGTATTCAAAGGTTTGGGGAACTTCTTGTGCCACTATTGACAACTTTCATGGCAGCGAGTCCACTACAATGACCATTAGGCTACCATGGCCAATAAACCTATCCAAATTACAATTCAATTGATAAAAGAGTATTGCGAGCCGTACAATGATATCATAACTGTCGACAAGGGTATAGGGATTTTGCAGCTTGCAGTACTTAAATTAACGTCCAACAGAGGAGCAAGAGACCTCCAATTTCCGACAGGACAGTAATGAAGGTTATGTAAACATTGCGTAGTGATTAGCTGATCATTCTGAAAGATACCAGCATTTCTTCCTGAGATTTTCCGGAACAGAATTCTTTTATATTCAGTTTTACAACTTTGTTGCCCCAAATGCTTCCACGATGGTTTGCTGTTACATGAAGACTCGAGGTATGGATTGTGCTGAAGTTTTGCAATAAAATGTAAGCATTGTGACTTTTGCACAGGATTTTCCAGCTCGAAGAAAACATTAAACTATCCTGAGATAAATGCAAGATTTGTTTATGCCATGAGACAAATTGGGAAAGGTTTTTCTGCTGCATATAAATTATGTGCAACATTAAATTTACCCAGGCTCTTTAAAACTGCATACACCAATCATGAGAATAAACTTATGTCTGTGATTTCAGAAGTAAGTGAACTGTGAATGCAAAAGGCAGCAAAGGAAGTTTTGAATATTCATTCATCTAAAAATAAATTAGCTGAATGCGGTGTTTCTGTCGATGGAACGTGGTAGCGTAGAGGTTACACTTCTATGATTGGGTGTGTTGCTGCTTTGTCAATTGACACTGGCAAAGTAGTGGAACACTGAAATAATGTCATCATATTGTCCGAACTGCAGAAAGCTTTCGAAAATGCCTAAAGGTATTATATCTGAGACGCTTGAAGCAGATCATGTGTGTCGAAGCAATTTTAAAGGTTCCTCATTAAAGATGGAAGCTGTTGGCGCAAACAGGATCTTCAAACGATCAATTGTGAAACGAGGTTTGAAATATTCACACTATTATGGAGACGGGGATTCTAAAGGCTTCCTCAGCGTGAAAGACACTCATGGGAAAGATAGCGTAACTAAACTGGAATGCATTGGGCATGTTCAGAAAAGACTAGGTGCCAGATTGCACAAACTGAAATCCAAAAACAGAAGTTTATCTGGTATGGGTAAACTTACTGATTCGTTTATTGACAGATTGCAAAATTACTATGGAATTGCTGTTCGAAGTAATGTAGGCAATCTACTCAAACTTCAACAGAACGTCATTGCGGCATAGTACCATTGTTCATCGAGAAGAAACCCATGCATGTACAGTGCCCTATTGGGGAAAGAAAGCTAGTGTTATTATCAGCGAGCACTGTCATGCGGCAAATAGCCCAAAGAAAAATATAATGTCTTATCAAATGAAATACTAAATGTAATTAAATCGACATACTTAGAACTGTGTTCTAAAGAACTTCTGTCGAAGTGCCTTCATGGTAAGACACAGAATGCCAATGAATGTTTTAATGGTATTATTTGGCATAGGGTACCGAAAGAGGTTTTTGTGTGCTTAAAAATTTTAAAATCTGGTGCGTTGGATGCTGTCATACAGTTTA
Organism: Nephila pilipes; assembly: GCA_019974015.1. Taxonomy (NCBI): domain Eukaryota; kingdom Metazoa; phylum Arthropoda; class Arachnida; order Araneae; family Nephilidae; genus Nephila; species Nephila pilipes. The sequence continues at coordinate 192,230 of BMAW01056918.1, read as the reverse complement.
ATGATGGGTACAAGGGTTGTGTTGAAATTTTAAGGAAACTTAATGTAACGCCAGGTTATTTTACCTTGAAAACATACAAAGACTTTGACAGTTGTCGAATTTTTGATGCTGAACGTCATTGAACACCAAATGTAAAGCAGCATCGAAAAATACTAAGAGCTCTTAGGGAAAAAAATTAATGTATTAGAAGGCAAAGAAGGTCTGATTTATAAATTAGGGTCATTTTAAATATGTTTTATTTTGTTTATTATTAAAAATTGCATTTTAAAGTTTGTTTTTGATTTTTCTCAAAATGAGTTTTCTCAATATATTTACATATGGCAACATAGATATCAGAAGAAAAAATTATGAATGAAATTAATTTAAATTTTGCAAGTGTCTTCTTTATATAATTTTTAAGAACCCCTACTGCTTTCATAATTATAAAATTGACATATTTTTAGTAACAAAGGTGTAAATCATGTACTGTTGTAACTTTTTTTATGATTTTTCATTGTTATTTGATTTGAAACACCATAAAAATTGTTGTAATAAGATTTTCATCATAAAAGTTGTAACAGCCCCCCAAAACTGTTATGATGAATATGATAAAAGTTACAGAATAATGATATTTTTGTTTACTTTTGAGTTATGAGCGTTATTCTAATAATCAATTTATGTACTATTTTCACTGTGTTTTTCACTCCAAAAATTATTTTTGTTTTAAAAGCCAATTATTAAATGTGTTTCTCATAGTTTTAGGTTATATTTTAGCATAAAAAATATTTTTATAACAAATATCAATGTATTTCAAGAAATTTTCTTCGAAGGTGTACGAATACCTTAATGTAGTCACGAAGGTGAAGAAAACATTAATAAGATTTTTTTCAAAAGTGCCAGATGATTTTTTTATTGCCATAGCAATTACATTAAACCTTATTTAGAGTTTAAATAATTATTTGGTGTCGTTTTGAGCTCCTTGAAACAAAGCTATACTCTAAGGAATGGCGCACACAAAGTAAAACTGTTCCACCAAAACTAACAAAGTGGTTATATACAGGGAAAATTTTAACATAGCCACGAAACTTTATTAATATAACCAGCGAATAATCAACGCAATATACTTCATAATCAGAATAACGCAAGATCCCTCACCAATGGAGTAACATAGGAAAAATTGGAGAAACTTCAGAGGACTACACTAGACCATCTTACTTATCATCCGAAGCTTGCATCTACAAACTACCACCAGTTTTCCCTTTTTGACGTTCTCCTCGAGGATCGTTTAAAGGAGAAAGTGGTTCACTGATACAAGAAGTAGAAGAATTGATCCGCAATTTCCGTATTCTATTTATCATACATGAATGAGAACACATTCCAATACATTGGGAAAAATATGCAAATCTTAAAGAACAGGAATATATGGAAAAATAAGTGAAGCGTAATTTTGAAATGTATTATTTTGGTCAAGATCTTTTTTTAAAACAAATCTCGTGTATATTTGATCCATTCTCGTACTTAGAGCTTTCTGCACTGTGGAAAAACTTTAACAGCAATTTTCAATATTTCTGTAAGTTATTGACATTATCAATAACTGATACCTCCTACACGGTAAATTTGACACTCATTATTTATACTCATCGAGGTATCATGACCGGAATTGTTAATAAACGTCACATTCAGAAGCAACAGGAGGGTTATTGATAGAATACCCAAAGGGACCGAGCTCACCCAAAGGGCTTAGAGCTACAAACCGGCAACTCGAGAGACAATCACCGCCACACTCAGCATTTATTGATAAAAGAACATAGGATATTACATAATTTTGAAATCAAAATTAAATAAAGTTTACAATGTATTTACAGAGCAGAAAATATACATTTGACAGGAATAAAAAAAAAAAACAGTAGGAATTTTCTTCCAAAAATACGATGCATAACAGGTTAAATAGCACAATTCAAAAGCATCCACAAACTTGTGGATAGAAATGAAGTGTTAGACAAAAATATAAACAAGATATTCAATTATAGCTATACAATAAGGGAAAATATTGAAATATTAAGAAATGTAATAAAAATCTAAAACAATTAAAAAAATTGTTGGGTAATTTTACGAGCTATAAGAATACAGGATTTCAGCTTGAGATAAGTAAGGGTTTTCCCACACGGACTTCAGTAAAAAAGGTTTCGTTTCAACAATAGGACAATTTAAATGAAAATTCCTGGTAAAAGGGCAAAAGAAAAACCCAATGGTCAGCACCTCCACACAGCAGACAACAGAGATATAAATCTGTATTTTTCAAATTAAAACTATTTAAATAAGAAATAAAGGGACCATGACCACTCACACACAGTTAAGAAGCGTGTAATAAAACCAGAATTTATGTAATTCTCAGATTTGGCTTAGGAATACAGGACTGAATCTGAGTACTAGTATAACAAGTTGACTACCAGACCTCCCAGTTAAAAAGAAGCTTATTTTTTTAAAATTATAGGTATATGAGACCGAGGGGTAGGGACATTCCTCCTCTCACCATCAGTGACAGCGAGTGTTGCTGAGGAATTTGAGATTTCCTTATAATAATCTCAGTGTAAGTTGTAAAAATCAGAATGGATAGCTAATTTTTTAATGATATTAATAAAAGTCTATTTATTTCTGGTATTATACAGTAGCGTAATTGATGGTAAACTGTCGGAATAAATAGAAACTTTGAAGCTGCGAGAGACGGAAAATAGACGGATTTTTCCAGGCCGAAATCTCGGCCTGGAAAACTGAATTATAAGAATTCACAGTTTAAACATGTCGACTTTATATAATATCTCCTGGTGGAAGATACACTGCAATCCCATTTTCAAAATTGTTATTGGTGATTGACCTCGCCATTGTGAATTTCGATTAAGTGAAGAGGACGACGCCTGAGATGGCACTTCCATCTCCAAACTTACACACTGTGCCAATGGGACAATGGGGGTGGGGAGACTTGGAACCTCGACAGATTTCATTTGCATCAGCTTCGCTACACGGTGGGTCTTTAATGACATCAGAGCTCGAGCTTATGAGTCTATGAAGACAACACCGGTCCTTCGAGTCCGTGACCATGACCACTAGACCACCGTGCCCACTACTCATCAGGGGAACTCAAAGTTTAATGAAATGTTATCTTATTTAATAGTGGGGGAAGAGAAAAGTGGTCAGTAATTAGGGTGTAATATTACCTCCAACCTCTTCACCAAAGTTTCTTTATTTAATATGGAATTTCACTTGAACCGAAGAAGATAGTTCAAAAATTAACTTTTTTAAAAAATAGATGACGTTGATATGGCGTTAATGTAACCATTGTGTACTGTAAATTGTTAAGGTGACAGTACATCTTTAAAACACAATTTTTGGTCAAAATAACTATTGGTTTTGTTTTTGATCTCATATTAAAATTCAGTCTTTTATCTTTGAAAACTTGTTTGAATTTCGTTTCTATCTTACTTTGAAGCCAAGTTACAGCTGTTTTAATATCACTTGATCATGAATTTCTTTGACCGGAAAGGCTCTTTTGCTAACCGGAAGTGATCCGAGGTGTTTACTTTTCTCTTTCCTGGTATTTCATATGAAAAATTATACTTAATATACAAATAATTAATCAGGAATTAAAATAAAATATTTAAGAATAAAAATAAATGTATCTGGAAACACATTTCTTCTTTTCTTATGTGTAAAACCTGGCAATAAGTTTGTTGTTATGGTGACATTGTTTACATCTGTGATTTGGTTTTCATGCTGAAAGATTCTACAGTGTTGAAAGTTTATTTCTTCTCATTTTATTCTCCTTTTTAAATTTAAATAAGGTTAAGAATATCTTTGGAAAGCGTAAACGTCAGTTTTATGGCAATATATTTCAAAATTTCGGAAAATAGCCGTACTTCTGTTTCAGTTTCTAGTGCCAGCTCCTCAAAGTTGAGTAATGCTAATTTATCAACACCTGAAAAAATGTCAGGTCCAGAGTTGGGAAACAGAATTTTCAATCTTTAACATATTTCTGAGACTTTTGCTCAACTTTCCTGCCCAAATTGTTTTGCTCAGAAGGTTGAATTATTTGAGGATTTAAGGTATGGAGTGTTCTCATTTTACTCTAAAATGTAGATGCTGTGACTTTTCTTTGGAATTGTTTCTTCAAAGAAAGTTGTAAATGCCCCTTTAATAAACATCAGATTAGTATATGGTATGCGGCAGATAGGCAAAGGTTTTGCAGGTGCTTACAAATTATGCTCAACATTAAATTTGTCTAGATTGTCGAAATCTGCATACAAAAATCAGAAAGCAAAGTTTTTGAAAGTGGTTTCAGAAGTAGCTGAGGAATTGATGAAGAGGGCTGCAACTGAAATAGCGGAGGAAAAACAAATTCCTTCATCTGGCATTGTGAAATGCGGTGTTTCTGTTGATGGGACAGGCAGCATAGAAGCTATACGTCTATGAATGGGTGTGTTGATGCTATATCAGTCGATAACGGGAAGGTCCTAGACGTAGAAATTATGTCATCGTACTGTTCGACATGTAAGAGGCTTAAGGAAAGGCAAAGAAATATTGAATACGAGTCTTTGAAAGTTGATCACATATGTCAGTGTAACTGCACCGGATTTTCTTCAAAAATGGAAATTGCAGGGGCTTCACGAACTTTTCTTCGGTCAGAAAAAACCTATGAACTTCAATACCTCGAATATTATGGAGACGGTTACTCGAAAGAATACATGAATGTGAAAGACACCTATGGAATAAACAGTGCAAAATATGAATGTATCGTGTATGTACTTAAGAGAGTGGGCTCGCATCTGAGAAAATTAAAATCAAAAACTAAAGGCCTGTCAGGTAAAGGAAAATTAACTGATAATTTTATTAATAGGCTTCAAAATTATTATGGAATTGCTGTCCTTAGCAATGTTGATAATTCAAATGCAATTGCAGCTTTTTATCACTGCGCGTCAAATGATAAGAAACCGATACATGGTCAATATTTGAAAGGTAAAGAAAGTTGGTGATACTTTCAGCGTGGGGTGGCAAATGGAAAAATACTAGAACAAAATATGTTGGTGTATCAAATGAGGTCTTAAATAAAATTAAACCACTATATTTGAAATTATAAGGTATAGAGAATTTTGAGTAAATGCTTACATGGATGAACGCAAAACGCAAATGAATGCTTTAACGGTATAATTTGGCAAAGAATTCCGAAAGAAATATTTATTTCACTCAAAACTGTAAATCAGATGCAGTTAATCAGTTTAATGAAAAATTCAATAGCTGTTTGAAAATTTTTAACGAGATGAATATTGAAAATCCTGGCGTTTTACTTTACGGGGGTATAAACATTTAGACAAATGCAGAATTCGAGAATCTATGCGTAATACAGATCCAAAGAAAAAAGGAACACAGAAAATTTTTAAGCGGTTTCAAAAAGAAAACAATTTGTGTCACGATGGTAAAGAAGGTGGGAACTATAAATCTAGTGCGTTTTAAGGATAAAGTAAGTGTTTTTCATGCAAACAGATTAGTTTAATGTTATTTTTGTCGTTTTCTCAAAATGAGTTTTTTTACATTTTCCATTACTGCAAAACACAATACCTCAAAATATAATGCATCAATAAACCTGAAATTTCTTATAAATGTTTATACATAGAATAGATTATCATTTCGATTTTTTGTTTGGTAGAAGTTTTTTTATAGTGCAATAAAGGGAAAATTGCAATGACTTGCAAGAAAACTTCAGTGTTCAGAAACTCGAAATACCATAGTTTCCTTCGTAAAGGAAATCAATATAAATGTCTATTTTTTTACTATTCAATTTACAAAATGTCAGTATATTTATTTTGAGTTCAATTATCATGTTTTGGGAAAAGTCTTAATTTTTGCTTATATTTGCATAAAATTCCTTTGTGACAGTAAAAATATGCACTAACAAAAATTTTCTATTGTGTTTTTCTGATTTTTAAGCCACATAATATCATAAAATATCAATTTAAAGGCAAAATTCAGATTAATTCAAAAAATTGTCTTCGAGGGTGTAACTACTGTTACTTTAAACGGTGTCAAAATAAATTTAATATTAATTCAAGGGCTAGGTGTTTACAGTGGTAGCTTTTCTAGATAAATGAAAATTTGACAACTGCTTCTTCGATTTGTCACCATCAATACGACTTGAATTCATTATCATACACTGGACACCAAGTACAATAAGAACAACGAATTACTATAGATGAATCTGCATCAGAGAAAGCGTGGATGGTCTCTTCAGCCGGAGAAACTATGGCGCAGAAGTTTTGGGATTCGAAGGGCGTTGTACTCATGGATTGCATAGAAAAAGGAGAAACGATCAATGGACAATACAACTATGAATTATTTTCTCTCAAATCCCTGACAAGAGTACTTTTAGAACAGCCCTTGCATACCGCAAACTAAAAGTTTCGATAATACAATTTTTCGCCAATTAAATTTTACAGAAAGCATTCGCAGCAATGGGAAGAGCGAAAAACAGCAATTAATTAAAAAATAATTAAAAAATTAAAAAATATTATGACTTTGAATATTTTAACTAGTTAAAAAAAACACTAAAATTGAAAATTATAGTAAATATGTAACAATAAAATTTCGTAAGTTGCGTCACAAGCGGGAAGCTAAAATTTAGTACAATATATTAGAGTTTAAATTTAAAATTTCTAAAGCTGTAAGAATACTCTCCAAATGAATACAGAATATTGAAATTTAAAATTGGAAGGCAAATCTACTTCCAATATTGCATTATTGCTGATTTGGTCGAAATATAATATTTAACGAAAAATATCGAGAGGAGAAAAATGTGAAGTTAAACCTCCTACTGAGAGAGAGAGAGAGAGAAAGAACACTTGTGACTAAAATAAGGGACGACAAAAGAATTCAAAAGCAGGCGGCATGGCAAGAAATAAAAACGTTTGCAAGACAGGTTCAAAGCGCAACAGGATTCCATGTATCGAAAAATACAATTCTTAAAAGAATAAGACAATGTAAAACACTAGTTTATCCGAAACTGGAAAAAAAAACATGGACTTAAAAGTTCGTCTCATATTTCAAAGATTAGAGTGAACTCGTATTCATCTGATCTATATCGACAAGCAAAATTCGGGACCTTCAGTGATAAAAGGAAATAAAATATTGGTGTTTTCGATATCTGGCTGAATTATTGGCACAATCTACAATAGGGACCGCGTATTTGTTTCAGGAAACAGCAGATTGGTAGCGGATTCATGGTTTCGGGTTCATTTGCCTTCATTGGTGAGGAATCCTTACTGTTCTTCAGTTCATACTGTTTAATTAGAAATAAAGAAGTGTTAAAATAATGAGATGTTTAATTTAAAAAATGCTTAACATTTATTAACATAAACTATATAATAATGGTTATGAGATAGAAATTTATGTAAATTTTGGACATGAGGTTTTCAGTAATCGTTCTGCCGGGTGTGTGTCAAGGAACACTTTAAGAACGATCCTAGTCAGGTTTCCTTTAACTTTTCATTAAAAAATCCGGAACTATATAGAAAATCTAGTGTTATAAAGCGAGACGATATTTGACTACCGAAATATAAATGTCATGAGACTAAAAAGTCAATTCGGAACAAAAGAATAAGGAGTCTAACTTTTAAGAGAGCACTATATATATACCTGCATATACACATACGTATATATATATATATATATATATATATATATATATATATATACAGAATGTAAGTAAATATTACTGTTAATTAATTAAAATCATATATTAAAATACAAATTAAAACTTCTAAAATTAAAGGTAAACACCGGCAAATATTAAAGAATTAAATAAAAAAATGCAGTAAATTATATCAAAATAACAGTACAAACATTTATTCTATATTAAAACCATGTAAAATATTGTAATAAAAAAAGCCTGAATTTCCTGAAATACAAATGATACTTAAAAATAAATTTTAAAAAACATATATAAAATATCAATTAAAAATTAAAACTTAATTAAATATTTAACTTCCCAAAACATATTATGTCTGAAAAGAAAAGAAACCAAATAACAAAAAACAGAAATGGAGACAGTATAATAAATGTACTGTCCCATACTTTGGAATAGGACAGTATTAAATATAAATTAGTATGTGTGTTTACACACACATACACACATATATATGTAATAGACATAACAACATCTACGGATATATCCAACAACATTAAATTATTAATATTTATAGGGAAAAAAACTAAATTTTTAAGAAAATCATTAAAAAACAAATTAAAGTTTATACAAATCAGTTAAAAAATTTCCTTAAGAAATCAGTCCGTCTAAAATTTAAATCCTCAAAAACCCAAAAACCAAATAATCTTTGGGGAAGGGCATTTTCTCAGAGACATCGAGGGGATGTTATTCTATCCCGTGCCCAGAGGAGGGGGAGGGAGCAGTTGTTGACCTTGAATGCCGCAGCGGTGTTTCAAACCCTTATCCAGTGAATCCTAAGGAAAGTTTACCGGTTGCTTTTTGCCATGCTCTAATCAACAAGGCATAAAAGACGTCTCACCTGGCTAGTTAGTAAGACGTTTTAACTTCTGGCGTCTTTGTAGAAGATAATCGCTGCAAATTTTTTCTGGACCAAAATGTTTTTAAAAGGAAGCCAAGTGATAGAAAAACAAGAAATTTAAAATAATGTAAATAATGTAATTAATACGGTTCCATACTTTGGAATAGAATAACGAGGGCTTAGACGCGTAGTTACAGATCAAACCATCACACTTCAAAGAATTACATTATAAAAAGTGATATGGTAACAAACCAAAAATAAGGAAATTATATATATATATATATATATATATATATATATATATATATATATATATATATATATATATATATATATATATATATATATATCAGTTCACTTCGTTATATTGGTATTATAATAATCCAAATGAATGCTACTGAAGTTGTATTATTGTTAGATTTATCTGCTTAAGCATTCAACAACAAGAAAATCATTATTTAATTCCCTCCCCCCGATAAACAAGTCCATTTCATCATCAGAAGAATTAGAATTCTGCACACAGTCAATTTTATTTCATCCAGAAAATGATGATACAATTAATTTTTTATTAATATTAATAAATGTGATCTTTTAAGGGATTTTTCATTTATTAGGTTTTTTTCTCTTTTTTTTTTTTTTTTTTTTTTTCTTTTTGTGATTTTAGTAATGTTTAAGAACGCGCTTAGCAGTGCAATGTATCCTACTTACAAAACTGTTACGTCATTCCTTGCTTACTCAAAATGAGATTGTAGAATTATTAGATTCCACGTGACATGTGGAACCATAGCTCATATTTTGATAGTTTTTTTATTTATATAATTATAATTCCTGCATTTAAATTAATGCTAAGATCAATTTGTTCAAAACACTCCAGATCGTTACATAAAATCGATAAATTTCTTGAGACAGTAACATTTTGTCTAATTTTAATCAGTTGTAAAACAAGTTATAGAATAAACTTATCCTGCTGTCTGAATAAAACTTTCTCTCTCTCGTATTCTATCAGCAATGATATAGACATTTCAATCAATAACTTAATTTCAGTCTATAATGTCAAATATTTCGATACTATTGACGTCGACAGCCTTGACCATTATATTAATATATAACTGTTCATAATATAAGCATTATGAACAGTTCAGATAGTATATACTATCTGAAGCATTGTGTATTACCAAGGGACATATAATGGATAGCATTGTATTAGTAATATATATCAGCACAGTAAGTTGCATTGACTCGTTTATTACAATTGATTTTTAGCATTCAATATTGAGAAAACAGCTGAATGAGTATAATATCTATGTTATAATGGAGCATTAATTTAATTAATGTTGAATTTATAATAGAATGGATATAGATAGATATTGAAGGATCATAATTTGTACTCAAACAAGTTTGATTTCTCAGAGAAAATATGCATTTCGCTAGAAGTTGATAAAAGGCTTAAATGACTAAAATTTTAAAGAATTTTCAGAAGTTTAAGATATGTATAAATCAAACTAAATATTCCGTATTGAAAATCTGACACAAACTACACAAGCGACGCTATAAACATATGTAACTTAAAACGCAACAATTTAGATTTATCTTGGAAAGGAGCCACATGATAAAGAACAGTGACAGCAAAGGTAAAAGGAACAAAAAGTGTACTATGCAATGTGTTGCAAAGAACAAATTTCGCCATCATTGTTGCTAACTTCTTAAAATAATTATCAAAGCATTCAATTAATTAATTAGTTGGAATTAAATGAAATGACAAAATGAAGGGTTGTTCAAAATGATTCATTCGATTTCCAAATCCCATATTTTCAAAAATAAACGACACAAAATGATAACTGATACAAGAATACAAAGGTAAAATATAGAAGATTTTTTTTCAAGTTTTTAGTAAAACTTTATTTAGTTACACATATATTATCAATTCGTTATATAAATCCCTGTCCCACACCTTGTTAAGTGTCAGTGGTAATTGATTGTTCAACAGCAGAAATTCGTAGCTTAAGTCCAAATAATTTTTTGGCTAATGATGGCGCATACACTTTATCTTTACAAACTCTCAAAAGACAAAATCGCATGGGGATATCACGTGTTTACATAAGGGGATTATCATCAGGTAATTTTTGAGGCCATCTGTGTAACATCGAATCATGGGATCCAATGTGGTCAATCCAACTGCAAGGTAGCTCTTTGAAAGCTTCTAAAAGAGCTTTCGTGAAATAGCTTCACGGAGAACAAAAGAGGGCCATCTATTTCTCGCAATATAAAACTTCCATAGTTTTCCTGTGTATTCATGCGTTACTTATCAGTATGTGTTGTCTTATTTTTTTTTAAATTCGGAATTTTGAAATCGGATGAATCTGTTTCAGTAACCCTGTATTGAAGTGGACAATAATATTATTTTCAGGTATTAAAATGAAAGTAAATGATAAACTATTAAATTGAATATATCTAAATGCAATTATTGCTACTATAATTTGAATTGATTTTATGTATGTTTTTTCCATCCATTAAAAAATTAGGAGAAATTTATACTGATAGTTTAGAAAATAAAGGTAATTAATAATGGAAGCACGCATCACAAACATATACACAAAACCTTTTGCGATAAAATTTTGAAAAGTGCTCAGTAAGTAATTTCTATTTCATTGACTAATATTTCCTTACTAATTAACCCCTTTGGAGGCTAATTAGTAAAGTGATGTCTAGATTGACTACAATAATTGATTCATGACGAAAATAATATGTTTTTGTTGATCTCAAGGAAGAAGTATATAATCAAATTCTCAGGCACAATTTTAGAAAACACTTTTCAACATATATGAAATAAGTATGATTGATGAATAAAATATTGAATTGATTAATAAGACAAAAATAATCGAAGGATTTTATTTACAGGAATTTAGGGTGTATCTAAATTAAGCTTTATGTTTATGAATAGCTTCTTCACAAAAAGAAAACGAGTTGCTAGGATCTTATGGTAAGATTCCGAAACTGATACGGTTGCCATAGTAACATATAAAAAATGATCGATTTCTGATTTAGCGCCGTCACTCTTTGAAAATGAAATATAAGTAGAACTATTTTACGAATTAATTCTTAGTTTGGTATCTAGATACCTTAAACAGTCTTCTCCGAGCTCGAAAAAATCATATTTTGAAATCTAAATCATAACAAATTTATGAATCATTATCTTTATTTTGAATGACACATATTTTAGATTAAAATTTCCAAAAGGACATTCGTAAGTATCACATCAAAATGTGTTCTTAAGTAGCCTTTTATATATAGTGTAAAAGGCTATTTAATTTTTAAATCTAGTAGAAACACACATTTTCTTTTTCATTTTACTTCAAATTTACTTTTACTTTTGAGTTTGAAATTTAATTCAATTTCTGTTCAGAGAATAAATGTTGTCAAGCTCGTTTAAGCCGCAATTTAGGCAAACCGCGGATTAAAGTATTAAAATAAATTTGGCGACATTACAAATTGAAATGCCGGTGTGTATTTTCTGCGTTAGCTCTGTACTCATTCGACATTGTTTTTAATTATTACGGAAATAAATTAAACGGATATAAAAATAATTATAAGTCTTAAAATTTTACCATAAGAATGGTCGAATATAATGTAAATCTCACTGACTGCGAGATTATTGAAAACAAACATTTTGAAAAAAATTAAAAAAAAATTACTCTAAAACTGGAACATTTCACTTACCGAGAAACAATGATTCATATAGAATCCAAACATTCAAATAAAAAAAAATACAAATAAAAGCTATTAAGATGGTCCACACGATATTATATCCAACATTTAATTAAGCCTCACAAACACAACATTTTGTTCACCTCAGCTTAGTCCAATTTTTATCTTCTCTATTTTGTTGCTGGCGACGTGTGAAAGTTAAGAGAGGTGGGTTCCAGCTCACGTGCTATTTTTGTCACTTCACCGGGATTCAAAATTACGAATTTCGTCGCCAATAACCCTCCAGTTGCTTCCAGAGCGACATTAATAAGACCAACCAAACCTCTATTTTGTGACGAAAATCACTGTTTGCCTTTCAAGATCAGGAGAATTGTGGATTCTGGTTTTGTAAAAGATTATTGTACTACCCCTCTGCTTCCATTTTGATTCGTTGGGCCCGCATTTAAATTTTTTCCTCGAGATTTTCGTTTCTCTCATTGAAAGCATTAGTTTGATATTGTAAATTCGAACTTTGTGACTTGTTTATCCCACGAAGTATAAAAGAAAAAGAAAAAGAAAAAAAAATGTATTAATATCTGCTAATAACAGAAGATCCTGACACCATCCAAAGAAAAGGATTAATATGAATCTCATAAGCTAGCTATTTTGAAAACGCGAGTTAAACGGACTCTCGAGTTAACATAATTCGACTGTATCTGCATAAATGTCGAAAAACGAGAAATATTTTTGAAAAGTGAAGAAAACAAAAATATTTACCAATACCATTTATATACGATATATTTTAGTTTAAGAGGGATTAAAAAAACATTTAACCACCTTTGCAATCGTACAAAAATAACAGAAGGAAACTTATATTGATCTAATACTCTTTCAAATCCCTCGAAATTGAATTACATGAGGATTAAATGTAAAAAACATTCCCGCATTCGCTATGCTTGTTCGAGTCGGTGCCGATGCTAACACGGAGGGATTACCGAGCCCCGTACCTTGGAAATGCTAATACTTTTTATGGTTGCGTTAGAATGTTTGGCATTTATTTGATTAGAGGATTCCTTTGGATAAAAATAGGACAGACGGGGTATTACGAAAAAGAGATGTTCATTTAGTAGAAACCTTTAGGCAAAAGAGAAATAACATCCCTACTTCGCAGAATAAAGTGTTCTAAAAAAGATTTAACGTTTCGAATCGATTTTGGAATAAGGTTTCTCTGCATTTTAAATGTCAGAAGTTATTGCCCGAGGGTTTTGTTGGTTTGCTATTTTGTTTACTTGTAAATAATTAATCCCTGAATGCTCTTGGTTATTTCTTTAATTTTGATTTAAAAAATATCTGAAATCAATAATTTTTATTCGCTTGTGATCAAATAAATCTCTAAATGCTTAAAAAAAATCCCTATATTATTATTAATTGATCACTAAATGTTCATGGATTTCGTAAATTGTGATCGAAAAAATAGCTTAGAAAATCATTACTTTAAATATTACCTTATATTAAAGTCTTGTTTTCTTGTTGCCAAATAAATCTCTAAATGCTCAAAACAGACCCAAAATGCTGTTAATCAATTCCTCAATGTAAAAAGATATATTTCATGAATTTTGATCTAAAGAATACCAAGATATTGAGAATGTAAAATGCAATCGAAATGAAGTTCTTCAGTTCTTGCTAATAACTTAAACTTTCTAAAATGTGTATTGAAAATAATGGAACAGTGTTAAAAAAAAAGTTGGATTACTTATGCATCGAATGATGATACAGAGGGATTATTTTGAAATGAAAGTGAATTTTCTGATAACCAGATTTTAATGCTTGTTAAACATATTAATTTTTAGGGGAAATTAAGAGGGTCGTTCATTAACTTCTTAGAAAATCTAAGAGGTGATGCTCGTAGCATCGAAAATGGTTTGTTTTTAGTAAGCAACATGACTCACTAGACAGTTGTCCAAGACTCAGTTGTTTCCATCATATGTTATAGTTTCATTTTTGTTGTCGATCGAAGTGAGAAACTTATGTTTTTATAGAAAATTGAAAACAAATGAGTTTCGAACATGGATTAAACACTTATATTTAAAAGGTTTAACGCCGAAAAAGATCTAAGCTGATATGGATGAAGTTCATGGCACATCTGCTCTTGTTTTCGCAACAGTAAATGAGTTCAAACGTGGCGGTACATCCACAAGAGATGAACGTCCCTCGGGGCGTCCAGTGGAAGTGGTTACATCTGGAATAATTGACAAACTACACGATATAGTTTTGAATGATCGACGAATCAAAGTGCTCGAAATAGTCAAGGCCACTAGTATACCGCGGTTTTTCAATTTTGTAGGAAAAATTACGTGTGAAAAAATCTTGGCAAGATGGGTGCCGCGTTAGCTCTCAGTCAAAAATAAATGCAATCTTGTAGTGGACTCTGGGGCTATTTTAGTGCTCTTCTCTGAGGCTATTTAGTGTTCTTTGCAATCATGATGAACTTCTGCATCGATACATATGTGTGGAAGAAAGGTGGGTATTCTGTTTTTCACACTCCAGAAACAAAATAACAGTCAAAATAGCAGTGTTTTGAAGGCTCCGACGTAAGCAAAGACCGTGAAATCGGCAGGCAAGAATCGAAAATTGTTTGTTTTTAGTAAGCAAACTGAGTAGACACGGTTTTTTTCAGGATGCACTCGAAATTACTCCGATTACATGGAAAAAGGAACTCAACCAAACGGAGAGTATTATGTGTCGCTATTGCACTGGTTGAGCGAAGAAATCAAGAAAAAACTTCCTCATTTGAAAAAGAAAAAGATCCTCTTCCATTAAGACAATGCACGTGTGCACACCTTCCAGTATCTTTTTTTTTTTCGAAACTTAAAAAAATTTCTCGGTGGACAAAGGGTAACGTCAAACAAAGAGGTTATCGCCCAAACGTATGCATATTTTGAGGAGCTTCCGAAATCTTACTATTTAGAAAACTTTAAAAAGGTGGAGAAAAGTCTGGAAAAGTGTATAAAACTAAAAGGAAATTGAGTTGGAAATTAAATCTTTTGATTTTCTACTGATTTTTGAATGATCCTCGTATTGAAATAAATTTTTTCTTATCAGACTTACTTTTTTACATCCACTGTATCACATGTATCACATTGGATTAGAAAAAAACTATACATTTGTGGTACAATATATCACAATTGTAACTTCAAAATGATATGCACTTTTGCTTTATATTTAGTTTCTACCAGTTATTTTAATTCACATTTAATTTTCTGTAATTGAATTTTTTTTTATCTAATCTTACGATAATTGGTAAAACAATTTTCATGTCGGTGAAATCATGCCTAATTTTACGGATTATTTCGGTTGTGTGGCTTATTTTTTACCCATTATTTTATATTCTACAGAGTACCTAATTTTCACCTTAATAAATATTGAAAACTTCTGCAATTTATTTATATCCACATTTCTTATTCCGGATTTTCTGACAGGTTTTCTTACTACACAGAAGAAATGAGGCATTAACTACCTTTATCCTTATGTTTATTATATAGGACTATTAAATTTTTATTAATATTTTTAAAACATTTCATTGAACTGAGGCAAATGTGTGATTCTGTGAAGCTAATTCTTTTACAGGGTGTCTAATGAGAAAATGCGGTAGCATAAGGTTATGGTAGCGAACTCGCGGCCGGTGGTTTTCGTCGAGTCGTAGATTCGAGCCTTGATGCCACTAAAGACCTGCCGTGTAGCCGAGGCTGATGCATGTTAAATCTGTCGTAGCTCAAAGTTCATCCCTTTGGCGTGATGCAGGAATTCGGAGAGTGAGTGTGGCAGCTAAAGTGTCGTCCTCGTCATTTGACCGAGGCTCAAATTTACGAAGTCCGTCGTCAACAGCCTCGTTTTTCTTCTCAGTGCGACATTGATATACAATCACAAGTTCGTCTGTATTGGTAGGATCATCGTGATGTTTCAATGCTTGTATGACAATAAAGAATCCGTAATTTTTGATCATGACTGTTGGGAGGTTGGCAACACAATTTGATGTTCCTTTTAGACCCTGCATTTTATCCCTCCTTCTCATCATTCATCTCTAGGTTAGAATGGTATCGGGGTTTTTTTTACGGTTTATGACCGATATCATATGTCTTTTTTTTTTTTTTTTTATTTTTTATCGAAAGCCTCTATTAATACCAGGCTTAGTTCGTTTATTGTTGAAGTTTTTCAATAGGTTCTTTAGAATAGCATTTCCCTTTTCAGTGCTTAAAATGGATTTTTCCCTCGTAGCTCTATGAAAAAGAAAAAGAAATAAATCGACAGAATCAAAATTCTCTATTGTAGGAGTAGAAGGCAACGTATTCAGGACCATTCTTCTCCTTAATCCGATACAAAGTTATAAATGGCACAATCATTTCGATACGGAGGGAGTATTTACACTAACTCTTCAATAATTTACATCGACTGATATACAGTGAGTTTGGAATTGGGTATTAAACATGAATAGGAATTTACATTTTATTTCTTTAACTTAGATTGTTTTCGTTTCTTTACACTTTGGAATAGATTGTGTGGCTGCGATAGCCTAGTGGTCATTGTTTCGGATTCGTGGCCGGAGGCTTTTGTTCAGTCGCGAGCTCGTGCCTTCGCCGCCAAAGACTTTCAGTGTAGCCAGGGCTGATGCCCGTTAAATCTTTCGGGGCCCAAAGTAATCCCTTTGGCGTGGTGTGGAAGTGAGGAGAGGTTGGTGCCAGCTCAGGTGTCGTCCTCGTCACTTGAACGTGGTTCAAAATTACGAGGTCCGTCGCCAATAGCCCTCGAGTTGCTTCTAGTGCGACGCTAATAAAAGCTAAACTTGGAATAGATTGTTAAATAGTTTATCTAAATAAAGAAGAATACTCGTACTTCTCTTTGAATGTAGTTGCAGTAAAATTATCTCAGAATCTGGATGTCGTAAAATAATTTTTATTTACAAAAAGAGTACTACTTTTATGTCTAAATTATTTGTTTTATGTCTAAAATGTTTGTTTATTTATTTGTGGATTATTTATTCTCTAGAGGTTTGGAAGTTAACCAAGAGAGCTTTCTTCTGTGAGCATTACTCATTGATTGAATGTTTATTAACGTCGCACTGAGAAGCAATACGAGGTCTTGTAGTGATGCTTATCGTAATTTTGAACTTCGGTCATGTGAGGAATCTGACATCTGAGCTGGCACATCCCTTGCCAAATTTCTCCACCACCTCACGGGATGACTTGAGGCCCAAAGTCCTCCCTTTGGCGTGGTGTGGAAGTGAGGAGAGATGGGTGCCAGCTCAGGTGTCGTCCTCGTCACTTGACTGTGGTTCAAAATTACGAGGTCCGTCGCCAGATGGACAGTATGATTAACAGATCTTCCGTAAAAAAGAAACATGTACCTGAAGCACATTTAATGAACAAGCACATTTTTTGTAAACAAACTGAGACGTGTGTGTTTCTGAAGAATTTCTTTAATTTATCTCTATTATTTACATAAGTATTAGGGAAACTTTTTATACTTCAATTAATGAGAATCCTTTGATTGCTTACTAATTTAATATTTTCTTGTGCGATTTGGATTGTTTTTTAACATCGCACTCAAAAACAACACGAAGGCGATTGGCGACGGAAATCGCTACTTTAGATTAAAGTCAAGTGATGAAGGTGACATCTATAAACTGACACGTCCCTTTCCAAAATTTCTACACCACGCCATGGAAAACTTACAGCCTCACCGATTTAACCTGTATCAGTCACTTTTAAGGAGACAATATATATTACATAATGTAACTAATAATAAACAAAGCAATAACAATATTCAGAAAAATACAGTGAGACATTCAATATATTAGAGTTATATTATGATTAAAATTCGCCTTCTCACAACATGATAAAAATAGGCGATGATACGTAGAGCTTTTTAATTAACTAGACAAAAAAAATAAAGTTAATTGTGTTGAAGCCTTTAACCCTTCCGGGCTTTGGTCTTCTATCTGGCAAAATTGTGACATTGAGCTTTCATTCTACAGTCGCTTAAGAATATATTAAAAATTCAGCAGCTTAAAATAAAATAATGGAACTAAAAAATGGACACACCGATGTTCAAGAAGTTAAAAAAAATTTAAGAAGAAAAATATTCAGTTAATTAAAGGTTAACTCACAGCATTTTGTGCTGATGAAATTTTTGCAACGACTCAGCAGGTAAGCAAAGAACGCGCCAAGTTTGGCTATTCATAGGGTTGCCAAGAATTCCTGTCAGCTCTAACTATTAGCGCCAACTCCACTGCGCAGTACACAGGCATCGAACATTTTTTGATTGGAAAAAGGCTTTCATAAGGTTATTTGTTTTTAAATAAAATCTCAAGACGAATATTGCTGGTAAACGATATCCAATGCAAAAATACACAAGATTTTTTTATGGATCATCCCTTTTCGTATTTCAATAATCAAATAACTTCAACTATTTACGTGAGGTAATAGAGCAAGTAAAAAGAGAAGGTAAGTTTTAAATCGCGTTTACAGTATCAATTCGCAATGTAACTCAATTACCAAAACGATGACTTATTTTCGTACATTTAATAAAAGCATTTGATTTTTTTTCTAAAAAATAAATAAAGTAAAAAAAAATAGAATCGAATTTATTATTTAAATAAAATTGGTGAAATGCTCCTAAAAAAATGAATTAAAACAAATTACAATTTTAGATGGGCATGAAAACAGTTGATTACAAAAATATAAAGACAAATTTTGGATTTGAGAGCTCAAGCAAAATTACAAAACTTTTCTCATCACGAGTTTTCCATAATTTTCTTGAATAATTATTCTAATTCTTACAATTTTTCTGCCATTCATTAATCTTCGCATGCACTTGTATGGTTTTAAACCATACAACCGAAACCCCTAAGAGGTTTCATAATTAAGTTACAACAATTAACAAATGTACGCATACTAATTTGTTTATTTTATGTATAAATTAGATATAATTAGGCATTTTATTGTTACAAAGCTTGCTAACTTGAATAGCAAGTGCGATAAAATAATTTCCGAACTCTAAAAAAGTTTAATAGCAAACTTCTTGTCTCTAAGGTAATGTTTTATTCAAATTGAGTTTTCTTAATTGTGTCTGACTGAATAATAAATTGAAGAAAATCTAAAAATTTTGCTTTAGAACTCGGTTTCAATAATTCACTCATTAACAAACATTCAGACCTTTAAAACATATGACGAGCATTTTAAAATTTTTTTATTTCATTTAGTTGATATATTTTTCTTTAAAACTTTTCATCATTTTTTTAGTGTTTATGAGGGGGTTGATCCTTGAATAATTTCTATTAATTTACGTTTCTGAGTATTTGAAAATCGTGAGTTGAATCGTATTAAATATATGCTACAGGAATGTAGTCTATTTTAATACTTCATTTTATGATAAACGTCGTACACATAAGGAATCCCTGATTTTTTTTTGACTCATAATTTGGAAAAAAAAATGTTTTCCTCAAAGATATTTTTTTTTTATTTTTAAATACAGATATATATATATTTCATTCCTAATGTTATGTATACTAAAAGTTCTTATATTGACAATTCGTGAATTCATTATACCAAAACTACAAACATTAAAGCAATTATTTTCATGCTACAGGTCAACAGCACTTCTAACATAATGTTGAAAGGATTTTGTACATGTTTTTACAACAAAAGCTTAAAATATACACACACCTTTATAGGAGGCAATTTGACAATTGATTGACTGATTTCTTTTGTTGTCACACTTTGAAAGAACACGAGGGCTATTGGTGACGAACCTCGTAATTTTGATACCCGAGTTGGAAATTCCCTCCCACACCACGCCAATGGGAGGATTTATAGCCTCGACAGATAGATTTATCCTGCATAATTCCCGCTACACGACGGGTCCTTAGTGGCATCAGGACTCGAACCAATGACATGTGCCAATTGCAAGCTCCTGACATTCACAACTAGGCTGGTGTAAACACTTCTAGAAGGCAAAGCTGAACTCGTTCGTGCATATTTTGCGAAACGCCTTTCAAGGGGATGCGAGTTACCTGTTGTATTCTTTTAGAAATACCGAACATTTCACATCATCTATCGTTAGGGGATTATTTTCAGAAACTGTGCTATTTAAATATTGACACAGAAAAAAAAAATCAGAGAATGTTCAAATCAGAGAAATGAGGTTCTTGGTTTTAAGAATGCTGTGCAATACCCCTTACGAGTAATGAAACCATGAATGTGTTTAATTCTTTTTTTTTTCGATCGAGACTCATCTGAAGAAATCTTTGTTCGCCACACTCCCCTGATCTGAGCACTGTCTTACTTTTTTTATACGGGGATTTTAAAAACGATGTTTATGAAAATAATTCCTAAGTAATAGATTGTTTGGAAATATATATCACATTATATTATACACTGCTGGCTATTAAGATTACAACACAAAGAAGGAACAATTTGATGAACGTGAAAATCACATGAAAGGAAGAAGAGGTTAGAATAAGCACATGATTATTTTTTCAGCATATTTAGACGACGCTGGAGGGAGAAACGACATCTCACGCATTGCATGAAAGAAAAGTTGTTTAGTGAATTTCTCATTCGGAATGCACTTTGTAAGATCGGAGTTTGCACAGAATATCGTGTTAGGCCTCGAATAAAAAGAAGAATAGCTTATCAGGAAGTATGGGGAATTCGACAGATGCAAAATGGTTGCCTATCGAGAGTGTGGATTATCGTTCCGTGATATTGCCCGTCACACTGGTCGAAATCCAACCTCTGTTATGCGAATATAGAATCAATAAGCTCTTGAAGATCCTAGAGCAGCGTATATTGTTTACATATAGTAAATTCAGCACGAGATTCATATCAATCAAGTCACCCCCAACATCTTGAAATGCGTTTCACAAAATATATGCAAAAGCGTTCGGCATTGCCATTTATGATAAAATTGTGGATATTTTGAACATTTATTGTATATGTAGTCTCAAAATATTTATTCTACTTTATATTAGAAGAGCATTCAAACATTAACGTAGAAATAATCAATTTAAAGTTTTTTTTTTTTTTTAAATTTTGTATAATAGTCAGTATAGGAGTGTTCAAAACACTATTATAACATAATAATCATCAGATTCATCTAATTCCTCATAATCAAGAATATCAACTAGTTTATTATCTTCATCAGGATTATGAGTACTCTCATCATAAATTACATCATCATCAGTATCCTCCAAGTTGTCGATTATAGCTCGTTTTTAAAGGCTTTATTTTCAATGTAGAATCCACTGTATTCACTGTTTCAAGTTAGGAATTTTGTCCTGTCTGGATGCGTACGAATGAATCGAATAACTCCATCAAAATAGTGATGAGAAATGATTTTTTTTCTGTCACACGAATTCTAATTTCCAAATCTAAGGCGTATTTTATACAAATGTGCTAACAATTAGTGGCTAATTTTAGTGGTATTTAAAATTGTAAATAGAGAGTTTTTAAGAAATTTCATTTTACTAAGTGATAACTGTGCGTCTGTTTCAGCTTAATTTATAGCTACAGTAAGCTCTCTTTAATCTGATACATTCGGGACCATGAGCATACCAGATGAGCAATTCTGCAGGAATATTGCGCGTCAGAACAGTTTTAATGAGGATATTAAAGATATAAATAACTTATATAGGACTTGTTAACTTATATAGTGATAAACATTGTTCATAGGTTTAAGTAAGTATTAGAGGTGCATAGTTTTTATTTTTATATCTTTAACAAAATGCAAAAAACATAAATACATTTCATTTACCTAAGAGAGTTTAACTTATAACATCTGCTTTATATATACTACCATCAACATTTAATCAATAAATTTATACACTATATTACAGTTACTTTTC
Organism: Nephila pilipes; assembly: GCA_019974015.1. Taxonomy (NCBI): domain Eukaryota; kingdom Metazoa; phylum Arthropoda; class Arachnida; order Araneae; family Nephilidae; genus Nephila; species Nephila pilipes. The sequence goes on along the minus strand of BMAW01056918.1, from coordinate 170,096 downwards.
TAACAATCGTAATGATAAAATAAAATAAAATATTCTACAAGTAACTTTAAAGTTATTTAATTTGATATACGTTAGAGCTGAAACTTTGTAGCTTTTCCTCAGCAGCATATTACTTCTGTTATAATAATTAGATTCGTTTTGACAAACTGCAATATGAAATAATAATCAAACTTTTGTTATTCATCGATTAACAATGCTAGTTGTCTCCATTTTGAAAAAAAATCTGATGTTTATTTAACCTGTTTTCCAAATGACTCCATAAATGTTCTGCAGTATTTAAAACCGGAGATACAGCTGTAATTTAAAAAAAAAATTGTACAACAGGACATCCAAAATTGTCTTTTATTTAAAGTCAGATCGTTTGATAAAATTTGTCCTATTGTGTTAGGCTCAATTTTTTAGCATTTTGATTTAAAAATTCTGCTCAGGATATTGATGTATGAATACTGAGTCATTGTGCCTTTTATTACAACCACTTTTCTGACCACTCCAGTTTTTATTCGGCTAGGTCTACCTGGAAGAATTCGTATATCTCGAAGAAAGGCAAGGTGGTTTGATTAGAACTTGCTAAAACCATGTTAAAAATGTTTAGAATTCTGAATGAATGTTACGCGTATTCTTGTTGATAAATCAAAATTCAATCGATTGAGTAGAAATTCCAGAAATTTGATGCATAGAAAGCCAAATACGCAGTTTGAGGAAAGAAATAGAGTGACAAAGTTAAATCACAGTGGAGGGGGAGTGGTGCTACGTGGATGTATGGGAGCTTCAAGGGTCAGAAACTTTGTTGTAATCGAAAACACACTGATCTAATATTTATAGATTGATATCCTGAAAAGAAACTTTCGTCAAAGCACAGAAAAAATAGATCTTACAAATAGCATAAATTTATGAAGATTAGGCTTCAAAACTTTTGTCCATGAGTATTTGATATTAGAGAATACACTATTGTCCAAAAATCATTAAAACTACGACTTCGTCTCCGGATTTAAATCCTTGAGGATAAATATGGAATCATTCGGAAAACAGGTCAGCGTAAGTTTTCTTTCAAAATGGAGATGTAGGCAGTGTTAAACGATGAAGACCAAAACCTCAACTATGGGAGAAAATCTAAAAGCGAATGGATCGATTGATGCTGTATTCGAAAATGGCCGAATTAAAGGGAGATTACTGTATGTGCATTTTGGTTATTCTTATAGGTAAATTTTAGCAGTATAGTATAAACTTAATTAAGCTATTTTTGTGAATTCGAGTTTGAGTCAACACAAAGTATAGTGAACTGAATGTAATCTAAAGTTTTGTTCGATACAGTCCCCTCCACATAGATAGAAAGAAAAAATATGTTTGTTTAATTATGACCCTAAAACTTACACCGAAATGAGGATGAAATTCTTAAAACATAATAACTTTTGTTTCACGTTATTCCCCTCCTTCATCCAGGTGTCAGTGTTGAAAGTTATAAAGATTTCAGTTTCGAGGAATTAATTTGCTAATATAAGTGCCCCAAAAGTCGTTAGACCACTTAAAATTAGAAGATATTTCTACAACTAAATTAATTAATAATTTTTTCTTCCAGATTATTAAAAACTGTTCTTTGGAAAATAAATATCGAGAAATTCACGGTTGAGCAACACATTAAAATAATAGAATTTTATCTTGAGACAGAAAACACATTAACCTTCAGTGGCGAAAAGTATCGAGAAATATTAGAGAATTTTATACGCCCTGCAGTCGAGATTATATCAGAGGTATAGTAGCAGCAAGGAGTCCGATAACTAAAGACTAATTTTTGGAAGATCTTTTCAAAATTCTGAAATATCAAGTGGTCGTCGCGCTCACTTGAATTAGCTCATCCACACTTCTTTTTCTTTGTTGGTATTTCAAAAATGGTCTAACGTGCTTAATGAAATTGCAGAATTAAGCGTTATGACAGGTAATGATTTACTCTTAAAAAGAGGCGCATTAGTGTAAAGAGCAGAATGATGCTTTCTACTAATAAAAGAACAAATGTGAATTATTAAATAAAAAAAAATATTTCATTTAAAATGATTTAGTGACTTTTTTGTCGCCCTGAAATTATATTAATAAACACGTGTAAGAAACCATCTAATTTTGAGAACCCTATTTTCGGCAAAATAAAGATTTATATTACAAGTTTAAATATTGTAAATAAACGATTCATGTCTTGCAAATGCGTTTTGCTTTATAATATTATTATTGAGCTAATAATTTCAACAACTATACGAAATCTCGCAGTGCTGTAAAATTAATACGATGTTTTTCTCACTTTTTTTTTTTTTAACTGAAACCTTTTTTCTATAACAAATTTAATCTCTTAGTCAACTGATTCGTCTTTCCCCAGATCATCCATAATGGATTAGAAGAATTTTGAAATTCTTTCCTCTCTCCGTCTTCTTTAATTCTGGAAAAACAAAATTAGCTTTGGAGAACCCTTTTAACCTCCGTAATTCTTTAATTCTCTTAGGATTTGCCGCAGGAATTGAACCAGAAGCATTTTCAATCTTGTTAGAAAGTTTTAGATTCATTACTTGAATGCCTTTCTCTAACAATCGAAAAACTAAACTTGAATTCAATTAAATGGTATATATTTTGGTCATTCATAAAACAAAGAGAGTCCCTTGAGATCCGAATGATCAAGGTCGCTGTTTCTTTCATTCTTGGGCTTTGATAATCTATTGCAGGTGACGTCATTGTCACTTGACTGAATAAGGAGGTCCATTGCCAATAACCCTCGCGTTACTCCCCAGTGCAACATAAGGAACCAGTCAAAGGTCAAGAGTATATACCTACCATCGTTTTAGTGGGATCGTGGGTACGACTCCAGTTACGGTTAAATACCTGTTGTGTAAAGGGGTGAGGCCCGTTAAATCTGTCGAGGCTCAATGTCTTCACTTTGAGAAAGTACAGAAGACTGAGGCGCCAGCGCACATTGTGTTCAAGTCTCACGACTGCTGTTCAAAATTACGAAGTTTGTCACCAACAATTCGTAGCTTTTAAATTATTACGATAATAAACAATCAATCAACATATTTCGCTTTATATGATGGATGTGGAGCCTCAAGTCCACTTTCAAGTCAGAAATGGAGACTTCAAATGCATTGAAAGGTTTGCGGTAGCCTAATATTTGAGACTGATAGTTCGACAGTGGCCGATGTTCCCTTCAAGTCATAGATTCAAATCCGAATCCCACTGAAGATTGTAGGATGAAATAATTATAAAATTACTTTCTAATTTGAGCCAAGTCATATTTTTTTCCATTTAAGCTGTTCAAAGTAAGAGCTGATTGATGAATCCAAAATCTCTTTATTGCAGTACTTTCAAATTTTAGGCTTATTTTTTCCTTCGTGTTATGCAAATGTAGGCCAGCGCATCCACTAAACAGTTCCCCTCAAAAAATAATTACATCTTTCCCTAATTGTTCTTCTTTCTTTCTTAATTCACAAGAAATCATTTTCAGAAGAAAGATTCTCTGACATTAAAAGAGCACTGCATAAAATAATCTCTCATCACAACGAAATAAACAATTAGAAAAGAAACAAAAATTATTTATAACAATTACAACACGTTTAAAATAAAGAAGACTAAATATATTGCTTTGAAATACTTAAGATAATCTATCTGCGTGAAAGTAAGTAGAAATTACTTAGAATTATCATTACATTCACGAAATCAAAACGGTTGGTAGATACGATCTTTAAGTCCATTTAAGGAAAACTCATAATTTACTTTTGTGAATTAAAATACATTATATTCATCAATTTAGTTATTACAATTGTGGAAAAGGTTCAATAGCATAAGTAAAAACAACAAAAATATATTATTTAAATAGGGGTTTACTATAGACGTCGATTTCATTATCTAAATATTGTGTAATATTTCGAAGTGTCTCGATTGTGTTTAATGGTAATTTATAACAGACGGAATTATGCACGTTCAATACATCATAATGATAGCGAGTTGTCTCTTCTGTATCCACATCTCTCATAACTTAATAAATCAATGAATGTCTCTTAATCCAACTAGACCGATTGCACTGAATGCTGGGAGAAAGGGAACCGAATCAAAAATATTACAATTCTTTTCAAATAAAAGTGGATCATACTTGGGGTTTAACTCTGCTTTTATTTCATTCTTTCAAACGTTGTGTCTATAAACTTTAATTTCAATAAGGTTTCGTGACCTCAATCCCCCATACAATACTCCTCAATTCTAAAAATCTTTTCAGAGAAAGTTCTCTTTCTAAAACTCCACGCAACTACTAAATTCATTTCAGTTCTCGTAAAATAATTCTTTCATTGTTCCTCGAAGGTTCTGTGCTGCCACCGTTGATTGTGGTCAAGTAAAATTCGGTAAGCAATGAGAAGGGAATAAAGTAATTAACCTGACTCGCAAATAGCAACATACCACTCGCATTACGAATAGTGAAACTGCACTCCACTGTCGCTTAATTACGATATAATTAAATGCGGACCTCTTTGGACGACAATCCCAAATGCTACCCATAAGTTTGTTTCCTGCGTTTAATGCTGGATTGTAAGGAATAATGTATAGCAGCAATGATGACATGTTCCAAAGGGATTTGAATGAAGTGCTGTTCTATTTTGGGAATGAAAGGAAAGATTCTTTAAATAAATAGGAAGGAAATTAGAGTAAGCCTTTTGTATTCCTTGGAGAAATTGAGGATTTATTTGTAGGGTATCAATATTGATCGAATGTCATTAAATGGCTTTAATTTTAGCTCATTGATGTTTCTATTTTTAATTAAAAATTAATTAGTACAGCTTTAGTTGCAATGAAGCTTCTTTACACTGGTGAAAGTAGAACGTAAGGTTCTATTATTATCATTTAAATGAAAGTATTTTGTAGGACGTCTTAAATATAACACTAATAGAGATTTTGTAGTGATTTTTGATAGTTATTTAAAATTTCGGGTATCTGGCACACCTTTAATGTGTAAAAATTAACTTAATTTATGCTAAGTTTAAATAATTCTTACTATTTTAAATTAAATGCAAAGGAAGTTACATTTTAACATTGATATATTTGAATACGTATTTTTTTATGCAAAGATAATCTCATTTAGAAACATAAATAATTATATTCCATTAACAGTTAAATAATACATTAATAATAAATATCCTCCATAATAGTTATATTCCATTACTAATTAATATCCTCCATTAATAGTAAATAGCTATATTTGTATTTGTAAGCTTTCTACATATATTTAGGCACATATACTGGAAACAATCTGCTGTATTTATAATTTTAAAACTTTGCGAAATATTCTTAGACATGTATAACTGAACATACTATATTTTCAAAATTTTAATTTATTAAAAAAATTTTAAAAACAAACTCTCATTTTATTATTAAGATTTCCTTAGTTTTTACACAAATACTGTTCATGTGCTAGTGTTTATTCGAATAATAATTAAGTTCACTGTTTAGGAATTAACATTGATTTATAATGTGTAAAATATAAGCATAATGGATAAAATAGATCTTGAAGAAAGTGTATCAAAATTATGATAAACCACATTTAGAGAAAAACACAAACTCCTGTATTTTCCCTATTGCGTGGCAAGTTGGCTTACAGTTTTGATATTTTCAATTGTCTAGCGTTCTATTCACCAAACACTATTAAAAATACGTCTATTTATAAGCTCAGATATTTCTATTTAGTGTGTAAAAGTAAAAAATTCAAATTTTAAAGCATTAAAATCTCAATTACCTTAAATAAACATTTGTACAAATATTCCTTTATAATATGTGATGTGAAAGATAATTAAACAAGTATTGAAAATCACACCGATGTATAATATTCGATAAGATTATATAATATGTATCTATTTTTCTAATCTTTCTTAACCATCTTTTCCTTATATATATATATAATATTATTGAATAATTATGTTATTGAATTTAAAGTCTTATTGACATTATTTTTTAAAAAAATATATAAAGGAACTCTGTTCCCGGAAGCCTCGGACAAATAAGAAAGGGTGACTAGACATTCTATAAAATTTATTAAAACTTCGATCATAGTTAATATTCACTTATAAACTTTGCGATTGAAGTAATGGGTTCGTAAATATATGCCATTACACGTCAAGAAACTCTCTCACATCCAATAAATGTATAAGGTTTGCATAAAATAATGGTAGGTGTTCAGGACCCAAGATGCATACTGTACAGGAAGAAATGTAACAAAATTTACCATTCATTTTCAGTAGAATACGCGTTTTCATAGTTTCTAACAACAACAATAACAAAAATTAGTCTCGAAAGTCGCCGTTAAGAAAAAGCATGGCACAGCCAATGTAATATATGTGATAAATGTATACTTAAATATCATTTATCACACACGTATTTCAAACAGTAAATAACTTTTTTTTATAATAAACAACATTTAAATTGTTACATACAAATGTTGTTCAACGTGATTATCCTTCTGATGTGATGTTGCTTGTGATGATGGTGTTGATAAAAATATGGGACACCTGTTTGACGTGATATTGCTCTTGCACTATTGATACCCTGTGCATTAATCATCTCCTCCACAACAGCTGTTGCAACTTCTTCAGCTTGCTGCTGCTTGATTCCCTTGCATCCCCGGCTAGGTTGCACTTCAAGAGTTCCTGTAGATGCAAACCGTTCAATCAGTTTTCTATAGTTAATTACTTATGCTTATCTAAACTCTTCGTATCTTTCTTAGTCTCCAGAATTCACAAAGGTTAGCATTTAAAAGGCATTTTCCCTCCACTGTTAAAAGAGCTTTACTACTAAAACACGATCACTTAAAAATGCTATCGAAAGGCAATTCGCTTATGAATATTTAGCCTTCTACCAACATTCATTTCCTTTTATTTCTATGATATCTCTGCAAATTTCTTTCTTTGTCCTTGACCGCAGTGCCAAACTTTCACATCGTGGCATCTTTTGGTAATTTATTTTGTTTGAAATCGAAACCACATAATCTACTGCGTATGTATGGCAAGTTTCGTTACATTTCTCCCAGTAGAATCTGCTTCATAGGGTCAAGAACACTTCACGTTATTTTATGTTCATCCTGTATTTAAATTACTAGCTGGAGTACCCGTCCTTCTCACAGGTAAACTATAGAAATAAAACCACGATGAATAAATTATCGGAAGTAGAGGCAAATCATATGTATGTGAGAGATGTAATTAGCTCCAGAGCTATACGAAGGCGATATTTTTCCTTAGTGGAAGGGGAGGGTGCTATCTAGGCGTAGTCATCGTCACTTGACCGAAGTTCAAAATTACGTGGTCCGTCGCCAATAGCCCTCGTGTTGCTTCTAGTGGGACGTTGGTAAAACCAACCAAACCAATCCTTAGTTGAGGGGAGTGAAAGAGCAGAAAATTCACTCACTCTAAGAGTGAAGTCAAAAATTTATATAAAATCCACTTATGAATATTCTCCTTATGATATCACTACTATCTTTTTCAAAACACTAAAACACCTCCAACGTGTTTGGGGGACTATTTTAATCAAGGGTATGTATTTGTATAACGATGAATAGACCTCGTAAAATGATGTCCTGAATGTTAAAGCAATAATTAACATTCAGGTCTATCGTATAATTGGTCTGGAATAAAAACAATTGCATCCCCTTTAATTTTAAGTCAATTTCAAAAATTCAGATAGAATTAAGAAAACGCATTATAATGCGCCTCTTTTGAGAA
>BMAW01056918.1:146815-157366 GCA_019974015.1 Nephila pilipes | reverse complement strand
TATATATATATATATGTGTGTGTGTGTGTGTGTGTGTATGTATGTATGTATGTATGAAACAAAAAAAAAGAAGGGTTAACAAACAAACCAAGAATATAAAACGAAAAGAAAAAACAGATATTTATGGCAAAAATAATTGAATACGCAGAAAACAAGACAAGAAAAGCACATTCAGACTGGGGACTGAATTGTGGGGTTAAATATGCTCTATGATACCAACCATCCACTTGTGCAACTAGCGTGTCAAAAATTGGATTGTTCCAAAAAGTAAAATAAAATAAATGAGCTAAAAGGGAAAAGAAGAAGTAAATTTTTCCAATTACAGAATTTAGAACTGAAATTGAAAGCGAAACATATTTAAATCCACACTTGCGAAAGGACTGAAGTTTGATTAAATTCGATGTAAAATTCCAATTTTAAACAATAAAAAATAGGTTATGTATCTTAGGATCTTAGGACATTTTTCTGAAAAAATAATAAAGATATAAAGTGCAAAATTTCAAGAATATCTTTAATCATATACGAGATGTTCCAATGTGAATACCAATGTGATGATGTTAATAGAAATAATGATTACATTAGTATAGATAGTCTTCAGTGTTAGGAGCATTTTAATGCAGCTCAACAACAAAAGAAACCCCAATCAGACACAAACATCCAAAAAAGACTTACACAGAGCACCAATATTTATATATATATATTGGTACGTGTCATGACTTCTATAGCAATATTTTTGGTTTCCATTTTAACTTTCTTTTACTTTACCACAAAAATCTATTATAGCATATCACTCAAATACATCTACCAAACAATTTCTCATGTTTCAACTTTTGACCTCAGCTTGATATAAAATTTGATGCAATCGTTTCCGAACCCTATTTTTTCTCTCGCTTATTTGCTGTTATGTAAAACTGCGTCTCTCAGCGCTCTGTATGTGAATGTTAATTTCGTTCTTGCTTCTATGTTAAGCTGCTTTATGTTGTGTTTATTTGTGTAAAGTGTGTAAAGGAGATTCTAAATTATCATCGTCACAAGAAAGATTTCTACTATTTCTTGATGGTGTTTTCACGGACCTCTACAGTTTTAATTGAACGACATTGGTTCTCCCGCTGTATATATATATCTATATCTATGCGTGTGTGTGTTTGCGAAAATTTATTAGCAATCCTATGCGAAATTATTAGAATTTGATGAGTTTTGATATCTGGCAATTATCTTTGATATGTTTGTGAGAATATTCCGAAAACTTTAATAATGAATCCAATTTGCTTAACTTTTTATAAAAAATTAATTTTAATTGCGAAATATTTGTCTGTGTCCTAAAACGAGGATCACACACAGTATCTCTTTTGCCAGATAATTATCAAAAAAAAAAAAAAAAAACTCCTCATGCTGTGAAATATGCTTTACGCTATAGCTCAGATACATTGGATATTATTTTAAAAGAATTTTAGTTCCGTTTTTTACGAATTGTACTTAATGTATTAAATATGTAAACCTCATTTTGTGTTTCTGACTTTTTTAAATTTAGCTCTTCGAACATCTTCTTGCATTTTGCTTATTTTAACTTTTGTGATTTAAATATTTATGCTACATATAAGCCCTTATAGACTTATTTCTTGAATAGTAAAAAAAAAAAAAAAAAAAAAAAAAAAATTGCAGAAAGTGTGTATTTTTTTATTTTGTAGTTTTTTTTATTGTTTCCTATTTATCACATAAAGTTATTAATTAGAGATCGTGGTAGACTAGTGATCATGGTTTCACAGTCATGGCTGGCGGTTTTCTTTGAATCGCGGATTTGAGCCTTAGCCACAAAAGACCCGACATGCAGCCGGGGCTGATGCAAGTTAAATATGTCGAGGCCAAAATCCTCCCGTTGGCGTGGTGTGGAAGTTAGGAAAAGGGAGAGCCAGCTCTGATGACATCCGCGTCACTTGAACTAGGTTCAAAATTTTGAGGTCCTTCGCCAATTCCCCTCGTGTTGATTCTAGTGCGACGTTAGTAAAACTAAACTAAACTGAAATTAAGTTATTAATTAATAATCAGTTGACTCTAATTGAGCCTTTGATCTTTCATTGGTGTAATATTGAAACGGATTCATATATCTTTTTGTTTTATATCTTAAATAAACTAATTAATTTTGAGCACGAGACATTCGTACTTTATATTTTTTGAAATAAGATCTTACAGAATCGTTTTTTGTGAGTGTGACATCCACACTAAAAAATATGTGATGGGAACAAGCGCGACTTTAATAAACATTCATTTAACAGATGTTTTTTTTTTTTTTTTTTTTTTAAAAAAAAAAAAAAAAAAAAAAAAAAAACCCTTACCTAATTATATTTTTTCTTTGTTTTAGTAAGTATTTTTAAATTTTTGAGGCTCCGAGAATAAACCGCTTAAAATCACATTAAAATAATTTCAAATAAAAGAAGAAAAAATACGCAAACATAACAAGATTGAACTTGCGTGGACCGCAACACAACCACGCAGCTGACTACAAATCGGTGATCGCGTGTGTGCAGTTGTTAATATACATGGAAAAACTAATCATCATCTCAAATGGATCAGCGATTGAAGTTGATGACGATGATAATTGTGTGTATTACCCACAAAAATGTCGACTCCAGCGGCGACGCGCAACTCACGCAGTACATCACGCAGACTACACGTGAATGATTTGTAAATGTTCTAGCCCAGTACTGTATCGGATGTGGGTTTTACGTGTGTAGTAGTATAAAGTGGTCTAAGTAGACTTCAGGTGACCACTAATACGTTGTCGCCCGAACTATTCAGTGATTGGGAGTGGTTGAATTTATTCGCAACTTCTCCTAACCGGGAAACTAATGCTTCTTTGCGGTCTGTGTGTGTTTAGCTGTACTTCCTTTTTTATTGCTTTTATGGTATTCTGTAAGTACAATAATCTGGATCTTGGAAAGTAATTAATAATTCTGTAAAATTAATTTCAGTGAAAGTGGTTAAAAAAGTACCCGATTTGGGGATTGGAAATGGTGTGTTGAGTGTAAAAATGCCTTTTTCAAAGAAGCTCATGAGTGTTACATCCTTAGCAAACCAAAAACATCATAACCATAATATTTCCAGTTATTTTCGCCTTCTTTGGAGCAGATTTACTGGAATCAACATACAATTTTGATTAGTTTCCAGGATGTAATGAGAAGACCAATCCTCATTCAGGGTGACAATGCAACGCAAAATAACGACAAGAAACAATCAAGTTTTATTTTGACAGGAAATGGTTTTTAAGCCAAAACTAATATATGAATCAGTGTCAAATTTGTTTTAGCGCCGTTTAACAGAAATTAGATCCAAACTTACCTAAATAATACTACCTGTTACAAAAACAGGTACTTAGTAACCAACCTTCGTGAGTAAATGAAATGAAATATGGCTGATAGAGACCTTAACAGGACCTGTTGGATATAAACACATGTGTGATGATTGATACAACATAAACAGCTCACTCCACTAAGCCGTCAGTTAAATTACGGGAATTTGAACCTAGAGTAATTAAAAGTATTTCTGTTACACCTGCTCCCGTAAAGAAACCGTTCTAATTCTACAAGGGTATGTCAGAAGTTAAGGCTTCCTGTTTTATTCCATCATATCTATTACCCATATCCCCGCCATTAGGTTTTAATACTGCCTAAGAAGTTATCCCAGTTGCATCATTCGAAAATAGTGAAAAAATGGCCAAAATGTTCTAATTGCAAAAAGATAAAAAAATATTTCAAAATGACATAAAAGGAGTATTCAAAAGAGAATTTATAACTTTACATATTAATTATTTTCACAATGAAGTTATACATTGAAATTAATTTGAGAAATTAAACTTAATAGTTTTACCTAGTATGACAGCATCTGAAATTATGAATACCTATAGCCAGTTATCTCACTAATAAAATGAAATGTTTCTCTCTTTTTTGTGATAAATAAGCTACATTACGCTTAATGTAATGGGTGTCCTGCGAGGAAATTTATTTACTGGGTATTAAATAATGTTCACTATTAAATATCGATGTCAATTATGGCAATTTCTCGAGTTGGTGACGCATCTACTATTCAAATCAAATCCTCCGTATTTACCTGTTTCTTATTATTGTTTTTATAAGGAAAAATACCTTATTCCGGTTGCAGTAATCATTTTCCATTAATCGCGTGCTTGTGTGCTAGTATTTTGTTACTTCGCTCGAAACACTAGCATGCATATCTGTGCTTTGGTGACAAAGGCCAGGAAAATTCTGCGCATAGCTGCATTTTAGTGGTAATGGCCAGGAAAATTCCGCACATATCTGCTCTTATGGTGCAATTCGGTCGAAATTCCGATATTATTTATTCCGTCTGGAACAATCGCTGATTGATCTTTTTGGCATCCATTTAAAATTGAGAGCAAATTGAGAAAATAATTCAAAGAAGAAGTGATAGCAGTTATTCGGTTTTTCTTATTTTAAAGGAGAGGAGAGTTCTAAAGATTCCCCTCAGACTTTGAAATATATCGAGAAATTATTGAATTGTACGGTGTTGGTGTTATGAGTATCCTAAGGAGGCTATTCGTAGCAAGAGGCATGTTTACTCTCTTAGGAAGCTCTGCTATTACATGATACGGCAAAGCCCACATGCTCAATATCTAATTGTACGATAAATGCTTCAACAGGTTGGTTGGTTGTGTGAGCGTTGGCATTGAATCCTCGTGGGATATATTGCACCAAACATAAGACGAAGAATTTTACCCATATAACAGTAAAAAAAATATTAAATTTATACTCAGAGTAATGAGTAAAATGTAGATTAATAACTATATTAATGAGTTATAACAAATATCGTATAAGGAATTAAAAATATTTAGTTGGAAATTCTCCCAAATCAAGACAATTATAAAGATATAACATAAAATTTAAAACATTTAAATCGAACATATTAAGAAGTAGAGCGTTTAATTAGGATGTGTCTCACAATTAGGAGGCAAACATAATGTTTACACAAGGGGGAGACTTTCAAGTATAAGGGATTATGAGTCACTCCTGTGTGTCTAGTTCGTAGACTCAACAGACAAAACAATCATGTAAAAAAATAAGATAAATATGTATTGTCATATTGTGACGTCCAGGGTTCACTACTTGCACTTATTTGATCCATAAATGTCACTTACAGTTCAGTTACTAAATATAAATAGTTAAATACTTAGCTGAATATTTATAATTTTCTACCTGAAGGAATAGACAACATTTTATATATTTATTACGTCTTTTGGAGCAAATCTTCACGAGTGTTCTGCTAAATAATATTAAAAAGTTTTACTTGTCCAATTGGGTTTAAGTAAGAATTGAATCCGATTTTACTATCAGTTATAGCATAATCTTTCTCCACCATCTGAATTTCCTATCTACTCTTGTTTGCTAACTAATCGCAAGCCTTCTGTCAATCTTTCATCTTTCTCTATACGTCTCTTGCTGTAATCTTCCTTCTGCCTTTCTATCTCTTCTTATTCACCACGTTCATAATTTTAAAGTAAATTTATAAGTTTAATTGTTGGAATCAGCCGATATCTTAGACATGTTAACCAACTAATGTTTTAGAAGAAGGCTTAATAACCACTACAATATATGCTAGACTTTCATCCTTGCCTATCTAAACTCCTTACATTTTGATACCCTCGCTTATATCCTAATCATTAATTAGATAAATGTCATTATTAACAAGAAAAATTAATGACCATCAACACTAAGCGTATCCAAAATTCTTACAAATTAATCCTAAGAAAGCTGTAAATACTTCCCAAAGGATTATTAACAAGCAAACGAAATACATCAAAAGAAACATCGTTCGGTATCTTGGATCACTTTAATCTAGCGAAAAGTAATTTTCCAAGTCCAATTTCAAGTAAGAATCCATAAAGAAGCAAGCAGTTTATTTTATTTTATTTTTATGATGCAGAAATGCTACTTCTACCCATTAGTGTTTTTATCAAATGAAAACTTCTTATTCGTGATGTTCCGTCTGTACTATTTTTATCCAAAGAAATTTTGCAATCAAATAAATATCTAACATTCTAACTCCATAAAAAAAAGCTTCAATTTTTTTCAAGACGCGATTCTCGGTAATCTCCTGACGTTATTATCAATACTAACTCAAGCGAGCCATGGTAGAACTTTTTTTTTTTTCATTTAATCCTCATGTAATTCAGTTTTGATGGATTTCAAAGCATATTAAATTGGCTTAAATCCTCTTTTCTGAATTTTATCTTATTGAGTGGGTGGTTAAATGATTTAGTAATCCATTTTTATCTATAAAGTTTTATTTAATGCAACCATGTAATGACACTTTCTTATTTTGACCATTTCTCCAAAAAACCGTTACATATGTTTTTTAATACAGCAGGCTCTACCAGTTTGAATTAAATTATATTAATTCATTTCAGAATAAATTTTACCCTGTTCATATTTATTAGATTTCAAAAAAATAGCCGAGTTTGAAACATTTAAGAGATTGGGTAAATCCAGATTGATTGATTAATTGCTTATTAACGCCGCACTTAGAAGGACTACGAAAAGTTGTGACGGTCCTCGTAATTTTGGGTATATTCTTAACACATTCTGCAAGTCGCATATATATATATATATATATAACATATTTACATATACACTGGTATTGAAAATTAATAGAATTTGCATATTTTGAAAATTTTCGTAAAAATTATCGAATGAAATGTAAAAATACTGCTTTGGAACAAAGATGCAAAACTTGTACGACAAAATACGCAAACATATATGGGGCGGGGAGCGGAACTAGTCGAAAAACGGGATTTATAAGCTCGCGAGCCAAAATCCGAATTTTGTTCGCTGGCGCATTTCGCCGAATTTCTTGGTGCCTTTTTGCAGCAATCGCTTAAATTAAAATTCAAACAGTAAAACTGAGTAACCACCAACGTTTAGATGATGTAATGGGATGGTGAATTGTGGGTAGGCTTGAAGCAGACCAAATTTGCAGAGAATTTGACTAAACGCCCAGCGCCGTGTCGAACTTATGGAAACAGTTTAAGGATACAGGTCAAGACAAGGGCAAGGCCGATACAGGGCAAGGTCGTCCAAGAGCCATGATAGCCAAAGAAGATCATCATTTGTCCATTACATCCTGCGAGATGTAACAGGGATGCTACAAATTCTCATGTCTTTTATGAGTTGTATGCAGCTACATTAACAAAAGCTTCAAGGGTGACTGTTTCCAGAAGACTTTATGAGGGAGGGCTGTTTACAATAAGATATTTTGTTTGTGTTTCTCTTAGTTCTAAGAACAGAATATTCCGTTTACAATGATGCCGTTCTCTTCACTAATGAGTCCCGGTTCAGCCTAATCAGTGATTTTTGCCATTCTTTCATATGGAGAGAACCAGGGATCCGCTACCTGCCCTTCAATATCTATGAAATAGTCCATTACGACAGCGGAGGCTTGATGGTCTGAGCATCATGATCGATAGCCGCACAGAACATGTTTTTGAAAGATTCACTGTGACTTTTGAAACGTATAGGGATGAGATCTTGGAGCCTTTTCAGGGATGTGTTTGGTCTTGATCTTCTTTTAATGGATGACAACGCGAAGTCACATAGAATTCATCTGGTCGACAAATTTCTGAAAGTGAGGATATACGCCGGATTTATAGGACAGTCAGATCTCCAGACTTCATTCCTGTAGACCATGCCTGAGACGTTCTGGAGAGGGCAATTGTAAATCACAAGCCCTCCTCCCTCCGATGCCCATCCTAGATCTGAAAACAGCTTTGCTGAATGAGTGAGTCCAATTGCTACTGGAATTTAAAAGCTCCCGTATTTCCAGCATAAAAATCACTTTGCGAGACCTATATGTAAGGGGGAACCATACCCCTATTAACCCATTTTTTTTGTTTTATTCTGCAACTATTGTTTCATACCTTGCGCCTCCAACGAGTGTTACGCATGATCATGCGTGTGTGTTATAACTGTTGAATGGTTATTTTTTTGTATTAAATATACCCTACTTACACACCAAATTTCATTAAAATCTACCCAGTTGTTCTAAAGAAAAATCGACCAAATCGGAAAATCCCCTTAACTTTGAACACCAGTGTATGTAACATTAATAAAACAATATAGTTCAAATAAACATAAGAAATTTTAAAAATAAGAATTAAAATATTAGTACAATTTCTTGTTAAAATTGCAAAGAAATCTTCGAAATAATTTTTTAGATTTTTGAAAAAAAGTAAAAGAAAAGTAAACATTTTCTAATCGTAGGAATCTAGAAAAATATTTAAAAAAATTTCAATATGTTAAGCAATTAAGAAATAGATCAAGAGCCTGAAAGAATATCGGAATAAAATAGAAAAAAGATGAAACAAATCACGTTAAGTATAAACGGAGTCAAGAAAAATAAATAAAAATGCAAATAAATATTAACTAAACAATTACTTGCAGGCAGACCTTGTGATGTACCTTTATTATGTTTATAAATCTTAAAATTAAAATGTATATAATTTTCTTTCAACGCTAACATAAATAAGTGAATGTATTTTTTGTCAGCATTAATCTAATTAGTATTAATTTTTTTATAAATCTATGTTCAGATGTTTAATCAGATCCTCTATGTCGATAGAATTAAAAATATCTTCAAAATTATAGCTATAACACATCAATCAATAACTCCCGAGTTTAACATTGAAAACAACATTTTTTTTGCAATTTTTTTTTATTCATCAACATAACACCTTTTGTTAATCACCTTTTAGGGTGATACAATCGTTCCAAAGCTTTTCCAAATTTTTTTTCCCCCATTTTTTTTTCTCGCAAGAAATCTTTTTTGTTGCGAGTAAATAGCGATAAACAGCTTTCTGAATCATCGACTCGTTGCTGTTTTTGTTCCATCGAAAGCAATCGCGGCACCCACTTGGAAAAAACCTTTTTCACTTCACTTCAAAAAACCTTTTTCAGTAAATACACTTCCATATGATATCTGGGTCATCTCAGCAATCTCACGGAGCTTCACTTTACTATCTTTCATTATAATTTTTGTCACTTCACTCACATTTTCCGGTGTAACGGCTTCCACAGGTCTACCCGAGCGTTCCGCGTCATTTGTGTCGGTACGACCACGTTTAAACTCGGCAAACCACCGACAAATCGTTGCTTTTGATGGACAAGAGTCCGGGTAACATTTTTCAATCCATTGTTTCGCTTGCACAGTGTTTTTACCCATTAAAAAACAATGTTTTATCAGAACACGAAACTCGGTTTTTTCCATTTTTTAAACAAACTACAAAACGACTTTACTCCAACCTCGATAACTCAGCTGTTTCTGGTCCGATCGACTTAAAATTTTGACACGTTTCAAGCAAAGGTTCGTACTCTAGAAAGACCTGGTTACTGGTTTACTACGTGCGCCATCTCTGGGTTAGTCTCGGGAGTTATTGATTGATGTGTTACTCGTAAATATTATTAGAAGTAACGGAGGTATCAGAAAAAAATTTATTCTGTATATTAAATTATCTTTATGTGCATAATGTCAGAAATTACAGATGTTAATTTAACTTTGGTTTCAGGAATTTGTACATTAATAATAATCTGAAGAATGAAATGGACTACAGAACTGTTTGTGAAATGTAAATGAATTTAGCATCAATTCAACCAATGATTGAAGCGTGTCAGCTGCTTAAAAGGTAGGTTATGTTTCTGTAGTATTTTTTCCCGAACTTTTTATGATAAATTTTATAAATCTTTTGAATTGCATATTTAATGTATAATTCCAGTATATTTTCTCTAGAGACATTTTATCAATAGAGTTAATTTTAGTTGTAGTAGACCAGATGTGTTTGATAAAGTGGTAGGTAGTGTGTGTATAGTTAATAGATTTAATTAATTTTTTACACAGTATCATCTCTCGATACACATATTTCTCATTAAATACTTTTTTAATAAATGTCAACTGAGGGAAAGATTCCTAAATTTGTTATATTATTAAACCATAAATTAGTTATATTCATAAATTAGTTAACATACGAAATTCGGAGTGCATAGTTACTAAACTACGGGTTAAGTAAACCGCGATTTAAAGCATTAATATTTGCTGAGCAATAAAATAAATTTCAACATCAATATAAATTTTCAGCATAACGAACATTACAGAATAACTAATTCGAGAATTTTTGCTTGTTTTGCCCATTTTCGAATGATTGTTTATTAGCGTCGAACTTAGAAGTAACACAGGGACTATTGGCGACTTTGAATTTTAGCTTCGGTTAAGTTTCGTTTATAACAACTCCGCTGGAATTTCCATCTCTTAATTTCCACACCATACCAAAGATAGGATTGGAACCTCGACAGGTTTAACATGAATCAGCCTCGCTAAGCGGCAAGTTCTCAGTGACGTCAACTTGACATCGAAACCTAAGTTGATGTGCTCCTTCTCAAATTCATTCAAAAACACGAACGCAATTCTTGTCGAACGCATGAGCATTTTTTTAAGGGGTCTCAGGACTCTTAACGCTTGTCCGTGTATCGAAAAAAA
>BMAW01056918.1:92665-141815 GCA_019974015.1 Nephila pilipes | reverse complement strand
TCAAAAAATCAAAAATTTTGAGGTTTAAGGGTCCTGAGACCCCTTAAGCGTTTGCACTTTTTCAAAGCTGTTTTTGATTATTACATAAATCACTTGAACACAAATCCTATAGTTTAACGTACAGATAACACCAATGACATCGAGATCTAAAATTTTTATTTTTTTCTAGATCACGACAATAGGAAAAAATAATTCATGCAGGAGCATGTCACTTCCCACGAATGTTTCACTTTTTTGTGATCTATTTATACATTAATACATACTCACACTCATATATATATATATATATATATATATACTCAAGAACTCAAGAACACTGAAAGCTGTGCATCAAGAAGGGAGCTCTGGATTGTAATGAAATTTAATACACATTATGACACAGATGAGAGATTCATTTGATTCCAAAAAATCAAGACAATTAATCAAATACAGTGTGTACAATTTGACAAATACAGATCAACTTCAATAACATGTTCAACCGCCTTCTATATCAGTACATGCCGCAACATGGTCCGGTATTGAGTGGATAAGACATCGGTGGTTACCCTGTGGCAAATAGGCCCACAAATCTTGAACAACCACCTCTAAATCATATACAAAGCAACAAAGTGGCATCTGGGGTTTTAACAGATTTCCCAATTGTTCTAAATTGAATTCGTCCGAGGAACGGGTCGGCAATGGAAATGTCGGAACATGATGTAGAAAGTCCGGAGATACACGACCTGTAAGTGGAAGAGCATTATCTTTCTCAAAAATTGCCCAAGGAAGATCATTTGGGAAATGTCCCACGTGAGATTGAAGAATGGGATCAACATAATGCACACCTGTTAAGATTTCATATACCACAATTAGAGAGGACCATCTGTCAAATGCTATGGTCTCTCTGACCATTAAGCATGCTGTTTTGGTATTGTGATGCTCGACATCAAGGGTAGAATTCTATTGTTCACCAGGGGGCCTCCAAACCCGTAAAATATTATCATCTGTCCCCAAAACGATCCGAGATCAATGAGAATGAAATGTATTTGGACAATATGTCACATTCTATTTCTCTGCGGCCTATAATCATTGTAGATTGAGTCACTGATGCTTAGGTATTAAAAGCAATACACGAAAAAGGTGATTGTATTACAGATTCGCTTGCGCAAAACGTCTGAATATGGTTTATAGAACAACTATCATCCCTTTATCTGATTGTGTAGTATAACAAGCCACTGTAGTATACACGAGCGCGTGGCACACAATCCTTCGATCATCTTGCCTTATCATTTTTGTAGACTCGGTT
Source organism: Nephila pilipes (assembly GCA_019974015.1). Classification (NCBI taxonomy): domain Eukaryota; kingdom Metazoa; phylum Arthropoda; class Arachnida; order Araneae; family Nephilidae; genus Nephila; species Nephila pilipes. The sequence continues at coordinate 140,530 of BMAW01056918.1, read as the reverse complement.
CCTCCAGACCCGGTTCTCCGCACATGGGTACCATCTCATGTCCACTGCCTCCAACATGTTCTGACGACACACTCCGAATGATTGACCTGGTTAGGAAAACAGCGTTACGATCAGCCTGTGGTTTTCATATGACTGATCAGGCTCCTCTTAAACTCTCTAAATTGTTCGAAATATTTTGTCACACGTCTTCCCAGCATTTCTTCGTTTACAAACGTCCATGTACAGTCAGAATGTGGTCGTTACGCTTATGAATCTTTCACTAAGCACTGATTTATATAGCACTCACTTCCTGATTGTTGTGCCACTGCGGGGTGTGTAGTCATGCACATCGGCACCCAATTTGGATCATTTTTATATTGGATATAACTCCTCTTCTTTGAAAAGTTTCGCGATTGTAGCTCGTTTTCTTTTTGGCGAGCTATTTTCCTTGTTCGTGGGTGTATAGAAGTATATAAAAATACCTGAAGTATATCAAATAGAAGTATATCAAAAGTGAGCTCGCGCGGCACCCACTTTGCACAGAGCTTTCTCATACCCAAATATTCGTGAATGATATGATGTACACGTTTAGTTGATATCTTTTGAGTGTCTGCTATTTCATTCAATTTCAATTTACGGTCATTCAAAATCATTTTGTGGATTTTTTTAATGTTTTCGTCGGTAAAAACCTCTTTAGGGCTTCCACTGCGTTCACTGTCTTCGGTGCTCATTTCACCACGTCTAAACTTAGCATACCAATCCTTGATGGTTGATTTTTCTGGGGCTGTGTCCGGAAACTCGGCATCAAGCCAAGTTTTTGCTTCAACTGTATTTATTCCCTTCAAATAGCAATATTTTATCAACACGCGAAATTCCTTTTTATCCATTTTTTTCACAATAACAAAAGTTGCTTCACTCAAAACGCTGTAATTCACAAACTAATGATCCGACAGCTGTCAAATTTATACACGCAGCTTTTGAGGGTTAGGGCTAACTAAAAGACATATGGATATAATTCTATTAGGGCCATCTATGTGTCAGGCCGGGGACTTTTCAATTGACCTGTTAACTCTATATGCTTAGTCTGGTAATTCTTTAGATTCTTAGTCTAATAACACTTTATATTCTTAGTTTCGTAACTATTTATGCAGTAATCGAGAAAATAAAACATATTTAGTTTTATAACATTTCATATTATTCATTTCTGTGTCCAATGACTGAATAAATAAATTTTTATTGCATCGTGAAATCAATATTTATATGCTACATATTACCAAACATTACCTTCGTTTCGTATTAATATTTAGGATTTCATTTATCTCGGAACCAAGGTCTTATTGAAATAAACTTATAGCTTATCAAAATACTTCTACAAATATGAGGTTATGATATACATCTTTGATTTGTAAGTTGATTTTAATAATTCTAAATATATAAATTTTAAGTTATATGTATGCTCGATAGGAAGCAGTATTCATTTTATAATATTGCCATTTCTTTCTACGCAATTGCTTTAAAGAGTAATTAGGCAAACCCGTCGCAGAAGAATTTTCGGTGTTATTTGTCGATACTAGGTTTTAATGGCAAATTTCACGTAAAGACAAGTTGGTTTCATTGATGTCGCACAAGAAGCAACACGAGGGGTAATGGTGACGAATCTCGTAATTTTGAAGTTCAACTTCGTCGGAAGGAAGGAAAATGATGTTACCTGAATACTCTTTCATCTTTTGAAGTGGTAAAAACTGTTCGGTCCGAGTCCGGTGTAATGACGTAGCTACTGCAACCTCATTTCGGTAGAGATCGGAATCTTCTTCTGTTTTCAGCACATGAGCGACACAAGGGGGACAAAGAAAACAAAGTTATTATATTGAAGACATGAGTAGCTTTCTGGTACAACGATTTATGAAAATGCTGTATCTAAAGAGCAAAAGCCATGGATACGGTATTTTTCAATAATGCGTGGCATTAATACCAATCCGCAGTTGTCTAGAGGTCATGGTAGCTAATACAAGATCGATGTTGTTTCTGTGGAATCACGAGTTCGAACCTGATGCCACTTAAGACACATCGTTTGCGAGACACGTTAGCTCTGTCTGTCCCCTAAATTTTCTCTTCTTATGTTGTGGAAGTGTAGATAGGGAAGTGCCAGTTCAGGTGTCATCCTCATCAATTGATGAAGAATCAAAATTACGAGATCCGTCACTATGAACTATAGTGTACCTTCAAAGCTAAGGAACTATCAATTAATGGTACTAATGAGAGAGGAAACGACTTTAAAATGCAGTAAAATAAATTACGATTGCTAGGGTAATACATGATAAAGCTAAAATAATCGAGAGGCTAATGCTTGAAATTCTTCTTTGATTTCGCTCTTAAATTCTAGAAGGCACTTCGCTGAACCTGATATTTATTTTTATGAGAATTTAATAATTAGAATGTCCTAAAATTGAATTGTAAAATTGTAAAAACACGTATCATATGCCTAAGATACAATAACCTACACTTGTGTTTCTCTGAAAATGTATTTTTAGGATTCTGGTACATTTTCCTCAAAATCCAGTCCATACTTTTTGATGACATTTTCCTTAATGTGAAATGTGAGACTATTTCAATTAAAATGAAATTCTTACCAACAAATACTCAGAAATATTAGATATGACTCAATAATTGCTGAAAATGTACGAGAATTTCAAATCATAAAGTTGAAAAAAAATTATTAAATTTCATTATTGAAATTATAATTATGTCTCAAAAAAATGTCATGTTTATAAGTATCCTACATATTTTCAAAGCTATAAATACTGTAGACTTCTGCAAGACCTGCCTAAACTTAGATATATGACAGCAAAAGTAATTACAGCGACTGATTATTAATCGCTCTCTCATAATAATATAGGCTTACAAATGTGATTTTCTTTACATAAACAGTAAGTAATTACACGAACATAAGTACACGAATATCTCAATGTTAAAGCATGATTTAGTTACATGTTGCTTTTCAATCATTAACTTATACAACCGGGCACACATATCAAATCCATTATTACGTTGCCGACTGTGAGACGGACTAAGAAACTGAATCTTCTTCTTAATATTTCTTCCCCTCCCCCAAGAATTGATGGCAAAATGTTGTATAATTTTAGAAAGGCGAGAAATAGGTCTATTGAATGCTGTATAACATATTCGGATTATCTCAATAGATCGCGAATTACGAGCAATTGTTTTTTGGTGATTTCTCCAGTTACGCAGCATTAAATATGGTGTACCGTAATAAATACCTCCATTAGAAAAAATTTACATTAGTTTTCTTTTAATTTCATTTCTACTTATTCTTCCAATTTTCTTAAAATTAAATAGTAGTTGTATTGTCGACTATAAAGAAAAAAATTATTAAGTTAAAGGCTTCTTTTAAAAAAGTGAAGATAATTAAACTTGACTCAAATATTTCCTTATCTAAGGTGTCTCAGTCATCTTACCATAAGGAAAACTCCCGCAATTGCTTCTAAGTTATCATGCCGGAAAAGTATCAATCATGTATCAAATTTCTTTTCACACAAAATCCAAATTTGGATAAGAATTTTCTTCTCTCTGCCGTAAGACTCTTTTGCTAAAGGCTCTTTCTAATGTCGTTATTAATCATCAGTTATCTATCCCCAGAACGAATTTAGTTTGAACAAAAATATAAATTACCCGTCACTTACGGTTAATCTCCGCTTGAAAATACACAGTTTAATGAAGAGTGACATAATGAATCCTCAAACGTCACCGGATCCAATTACAGGCTTACCCTTGCGCTGGAAGATTAAATATTCTGAAATAAGAATTCCTTCCCTGAACACGAAACTAGCGAACTTAGCGGTTCAAAAATCTAATGTAGCTTTATGGTGTTACACAAGCATTTTAACGATCCCGTTGCATAAAAACGTTGATCTCGTTAAATGAAACGAGGGCCGCTTGGGCTTATTTGAAATTAAATCTATTTCAGAGGTAGTCTAATTTTAGCTGCTTGAAATAGAACTTGATACGGCTTGTTGATCGGCTAAGAAGAAAATTAAATTTATGTTTGTATATGTTTTCAGGTCGTAGAAAGGATTGGTATTTATAAACACAGAACAAAGGAATTGAATCTATAAGCATTTTAATATTTTGACTTAGCCGATTTTCCAGCATTTGTTTGTAAAAGAAATTTAAAATTTTGTTATTTAATAAAACAAATAAATATGAAACGATGGTTTTCGCTAATATTGCTGAAGTGTATCAAAATACCTTATTTAATGGTACAGCTGTATTCGCGATGACTATCGATTCAAGCGCACATACATCAATTGGACCAATTGATTGTTGTGCCAACTAGACTAGTGAAAAGTTCAAAATAGGAACAAAGAAGCAGAGCTCTAAAGGAATTGTACTACAGTAGATGCTCTTTAATTCGGTAGCTTAGGACAACAGTGAGCTAATAGTGGCCCGCCAAATCCATACGGTCCACTAAGAGTTTTTTGAGGCCCACCGAGACAGTCAGAAAAATCTACTTTGAGCTGAGATTTCTGGCCTGCGCGTGGAAACATTCAAAACAGTACTAGATCTATTTACAAGGTTAGGAGAAGACAGTTTTTTTTTCATCATTTCCCTTCATTAGAAAAAGAGAAAAGGCCTGAAAGTGCTTGTGTTAAAATTAGAGATCATCTGTAGAATTGGGAGGACAAGAACACAAAAAGATTTCAGGACTTTCACGAAAATTAAGCCTAAATTCACTCCGTTGTCTGATTCCATCACTACTGATATTGACACAGCACCTGAGGAGCTGCAGCTAGAAGTTAGTGACAGGCAATCAGATTACGCTGAGAAGGGAATGTTTAATGCTATGAAATTAGTTGACTTTTACAAATTACTGTAAATGTATGAAGACATTTGTTGGGAAATTATTATCTATATTTGGGTCTGCATATATTTATCAGTAATAATTTTCTTGCTGGAAGAATAATCTGTGTTAATATGGAAGGTCTTTGACAGACATTAGCGTGTTTGTAGTGATGAGAATGTCGACAAGCAGTCTCACTTACGATTGTGGAAATGAGTGTGGAAAAGTGTGATAGGATACATTTGACTCATTAAACTGATACTAAAATTGAATGTACTTGCAACTATAGATGATAGAAAATTAGTATAAAAATAAATTGAATAAAATTGACAATATTTAATTTAATTTATATTTATTGATATTTATCTTACAATTTACTATTTTTCTGAAATGCAGAGTGAACGGAAGAATACAATCAGTTTAAAAGAAGCGGCCCTCCGCTAATCCCCGCTTCCACAAAGGGGTCCCCTACCCATAACAATTGCCTACCCCTGATTTTGGACGTTCTTATAATTCATCACGGGTATAGCAGTTAACTTTCGAATATTTTCTCCTAGATTGGGGTATTTGTTGTAAAACTCTTTAGTTAAGCGGTAAAAGGCATCGTGAAAGTTGAAGCTAAATCCTGGAATGAACAAGATTTAATGTATTAAATACATTTACAAAATTTGCTACCTTTGAAAAAAAAATACAACTCTGTATATAAGGGGAACTAATAAATTTGAATATAATTCGTGCAGACTTTTTTAAGAAGAAATCTGAATTACCCAAGCATTGGGTTATCAAATATTTTTTAAACAGTAATGCTCATGACTATACTTTTTCTTGTCATGGAGTAGCTTGTTTTAAATATCATATTATTATTTATTAAAATTTCTTTTGTGAAGGGGTTTATCAATACAACAATATTCGATTAAATTAATATTCTACAGTTAAATTTAAATTTGTATTTTCCAGAATGACGAAGTACTTTGTGGGATATTTACATTGTCTGCATAGGATCTGAATGCACAGAAATGAATAAGAATTAAAATTCTCCCTCCCACCTTCCCACTCTTTATTAAAAATATGGTTCGCAAAGTATTTGTATTTAAAGACCGGTGGCATCATTAAGGTAAATTATTCTTACCATTAGGTAATGTCATTTGTTAAACGGATCTGAAAGAGATTTGACATCAATTCATGAATTATTTTTGATTTGACCGTCGTTTGCTGTCAAATCAAAATTTGATTGCCACCGCGTCGGGTTATCACCGTCGATGAGACTTGGATTCATTACTATTCACAGGAAAATGATTATCAAACCAATGGGTTGCTCCTGGTGAATCTTTTCCAAAATTTGAAAGTGCTCTTTTCAGCCAGAAAAGTTATGACTAAATGTTTAAGATGTGAAAGGCGTACTCGATCATGAATACGAGTAAATGAGACTATAGGAGAAGCACGCATGCGCTAAACGCTAGCCGCCGATAACTGTTTAGCGTGAAGCCTTAACTTTCGAAAGCAGAGTCTCTCATTTCAGTAAACAAATCCATATAATCGTGGCCTTCGTTCACATTAGGGTTATTTTTTTTCGGCCGAAAAATTATCAGCGAACGATGAATTGTTGTGAAATTTCACATGAAACCTGGGAAAACATGCCGCTGTAACTTATAGTTTATTGGAAGAAGTGCATAGCAATGGACGTTTATCGCCTGAATGTTAAGAATTTATGAGTGGCTTCAGCATTTTCAAGATGGTCCAGAAGATGATGAAGATCATTCACGTCTGAGCTGCCCTCCCGCGTTAAGAACGAATGACAGTATTGAAAAAAAAGCGGTAATCTGACCATCAGTTAAATAATCGTGCAATTACTGAGGAATTGCAAAGGAATTGACTGTAGGAATCGCCAAAGAATCCTTACTGCCAATCGTTCCACCAAGGCAATGCGGAGACTCATTCCACATTGTCTGTCAAGAGGTTTCTAGCGAAGTACAGCCTCCCAGTGTTAGATTATCACCTTTTCCGTGGGATCTTGAACCATAGAACTTCTATCCGTTTCCGAAACTGAAATCTGTATTAAAAGGAACAATATTAGAGTCCGTTGCAGCCATGAAAGCGAAATGGCACACGTCCTGAAGGGGCTGACAGAAGAAGACATTCTGCCCAGTTTCAAACTTTGATAGATTCGCATGGAGCATTGAGGAGATAGAGAAGGGGTGTATATTGGAGGTGATAATAAGTAAATTTGTATGACAACAAAATAAAATGTTTTACTGGGTCCGTCCCTTTATTTACTAGCCACACCTTGCAAGAATTATTCGTAGAAAAAGCTATGGGAATCTAAATTGTCAACAGTTGCAGTTCACCGACCACTAACAACATTAAAAAAAATGAAGTTATGAGTTCCAATATATTTTGAATACATATTTACTTACTAATATTGCTTTTGAATAACAGAGTATATCTTACATAAGTAAAACATAGTAAAATTCCATGCATCAAGTAAAATCAATAATCAATTTATTATTTTTTAATAATATAGCTTAATTAATCTGCTTAAAAGAAGAAGGTAAAACAATTAATGATTTAGTTATAATTCAGCTAGTGTTAAAAAAACGCCTTAACTAGCTTTACACTTAACATATTTGTTACATTTCTCGTAGCAAATGAAAATAAATTTTAGAAATATTTAATTAATATTTCAATTTTAAATATGATCTTCCTTCAGTTGTATTTCAATTTAAATCCCAGAATTTTAAATATTCAGTTTACTTAAGGATGTGCCAAAAGTAATTGTAGTATTTATTGTTGAAAATAATCTTTTATTCTTAGGGGAAAAACCAGAGCTGGCGTTTTCTAAATATGTCAAAAAAATAAAATTATGATATATAAAAATAAATAAGAAAGTAAAGTTTTTATAAAAAGAAAAACCCGAACTTGATTTTACAATTTCATTTCAACATGTTTCAAAGTTTTTGTTCACTGTTGAGCTATCTAAAAAGTTCAATCAGTCAAAATGTATATTGATTAGCGTACTTCCTAGTCCCAGTCTCCTCAAGAATAATGATTATGAAGGAAAGTAAATACCTTCTTCAAACTTCTGATGCATTTTTATTTTCACATGCAAAACATTCTGAAGTACACAAACATTGTCAATGTTAACAACAAAATGAATAAAAACAGACGTTTCTGCATACAAATAAAGTATTAAATGAATTTTCAAATAAGAGCAAACGATAAACTTTAAAAGTATACAATAATGCTCCATTCGGATATCAAAATATAAACCAGACGATATAATATTAAATTCAATATATCTTAAAGTTGTCAATATACTTTAAGAAAACTAAATGTAATTATTTCAATTATAATGTATTATAATGTCAATCTTTTGAACCTAACACCACGTATCCTTTATTTATGCCCACGCTTTTTTGGTGACACCATTTTCTTAAAAAAACAACATGTTAACACATACTAAAATGTAGTTTGTAGAAATCTTATTCAGATACACAAAGAAATCAGTACAATGGATTGTGTGCTCATAATTCATTGAACACCACAAACATAATTTGACAAGATTACATTTGTCAACTCAGGCATAGAACAATTGCAATTCTAGCATGGAATAATTGCTAACAATTCGCAGTAATTTTACAGCTTCAACAGCTACCAAAATATTCCGAATTCTAAATGTTTGCATAACTCCGATTTTCGCTTTCTAATTATCAATGTGAGTCCCGCAGAAACATCGCTTTCGCCTTTGCCTGTGATTTTACTCTCGAGTTGATTTTCAAATAGCAGACACGATTTTAGTTACTTATCAATTAAAATCAATACAATTACACAATCTTAGCGTAGTTAGATAACAAAATTCTCATTAACTGTTCTAAAATATAATTCAATTATCTAAATTTAATGTACAATGGATATGTTTGGTATTACAAAAAATAATGCACGATAAATTAATATGTTAGCTCACACATCCTAGGTAAATCCCATTCAACTTATAAAAATAATCAACGTAGAGAGATAGGATTTCATTCAATACAAATCTAATATAACCCATGTTCGAATTATGAAAAGGAGTTTGACTTAAGGGGACTTAGTACCTTACGAAATCAAAAGTAGAACATTTTGACAAACTTTTTTCAATTCTTCATAAAACAATAATTTTTGCTCATTTCAGTATGAAACTTTGCCAGTTTGTGTTATAAAGTGCATAATATTGGGTCAAGTTTTGCTATTAAATTAATATACTTTCTTATACAACATGAAATATGCGTACAAAAATTTAAAAAATAAATTAGCTTACCTTACGTTACCCACAAGAAAACTTTTGAAAGATGTACAGTAGAACCATAATTCTTGTACCAAATTAAAGCTAAATATAATGACCTTATTCTGTAAACCTCAAATTTTAAATTTATCTTACATTAAAAAAAGTTGAAAAATGAAATAAGTTATCAAGTTTGTATTTAGTAACTTTTTTTTCATGTATTATGTTATAAAATAAAATCTAATCATCCTATTAACAAAACTGAGGTTCACAGAATAAAGATTTACAAGTACAACACTCATGTAAAATTTCAAAACTCTACATGCAAAATATTTTTTTAATCCTGTGGGAAAGTGTGAAAATAACAAACTGAGAAAAAGAGGTTTGTTTACATTGCATTACATAGAACAAGCCACTTTAGACATTTACATTTTTTGTTGCACAGGGCGTAATAATTGACGGATTTTGACGCGGTTTGCTTTAAAATGCTCCTAACATTCAACACTATTTTTTAAAAACAAATTTGAGAAATCGAACTTTTGAAGGTGCAAAGGTACTAAGTCCCCTTAAGGATGTGGTCAATATATAATTATGATTAATTTAAACGGGTCTTTTATCATTACTATAAAATAAATCCACAAGACACCTAAAAAGGTTGCTCGTGGGCAAAACATCGTGCATACAATAAAACCGCTTTTATAGCTTTGCTATGGTTACCTGGAAAAGCGGAACCGTTATTTGGCGGCAGAAATATTACGGTGGATGACATCACTGAAACAATGTCTATGTGAACCAGATGGCATGGTTTCCAAAAGAGTAAAAATGCGCGAAACCTCATCACTCTTTTGCTCAGACAACGTTTTGGTGACATTTTCCACCGTAATACTACGACCACTAGATAATGGAATCGGTTTCTTAGGAAACTTAGCTTTTAGGAATCGCCCTTGCTAGGGGTATATACGAGTATAAGACAAAGTGCCCAATGAAATAGCACAAACCGGAGATATTTTAACACATAGTAATTAAGGAAATGATACCGTACGACCAAAAATAAATATTTTTAATGTTAAAAATGCGCAAATTATGTTGTTTTTAGGTTTCTCATTTTCGATTTATGCATTCAAGTGCCTCTAATAATTAATGAATCAATCCTTTTCTTTTCAAGTAATTCTTATTTTATTTTGCAAAGTTTCAGTTTCCACGATTTTTCGGACGTATCTACCGTACAAATCAAGGCTGTTAGTATTTTAAATACTATACCACCTTTTATTTTAACAGGTAAAATTAAATAATGGTTTATATTACAATATGGAGGATGTACGGAAAATTTTTTGCAGTAAAAAAGGGGTTGGTTCGTACATAAATCATTACTGTTACTTTAATTTTAAGTTATTTTCGTATTAATTAGCATAATATAATGTTAGATACATAGCACTCAAACATGCACATCGAAATATAAAATTTTTAATGAAGGCCTGACTCTTTTGAAATCCTTTTTTTTTTCGGGAGATAACGTCATCCTGTATCATTTCTCGAGTTCATTTCCTCTCTTAAAGCAATATCAGAAGCAAGAGATTGCATCGAAAACACAAGGTCTAGATTTTGCATTCCTTTCAGAATCTGGATTTTTAAAAATTTACCATGTAGTTAAGAATACATGAATTTAAATCGTTTCCAACGTCTTTTTGGCTCCCATTATCAGTTTTCTTATTTTTATAGTCAATTATTTTGAATAATTTGGGATGGTATGATGTTCGAGGAGTATCTTAACAGCTCATGTATCGTCCCCGTCATTTGACCAAGGTTCGAAAATACAAGGTCTGTCTCCAATATCTCTCATATAGCTGCAAAATGCGAAGTGAATCAATCATTCAAGTTTGAATTACCTAAACAATATAAGAAATAATTTTAAATGTACAGATAGAATTGTTGTTCCTTTTCTTACACAATAATGACATTGATTGGGCGCATAAACTAATAACGTTTCACGCACCACTCCAAATCGCATTGATAGCATGGACGCTGCCCGACAAACGAACACAATGCAGGAAACCAAACACATCTCGCGTGGCCAAAACCAATAAAGCTAACAGCACTACTGCCTTACGTAATTTACAAAATAAACACAAGTATATGTGTATGTTTAGCATATTTTGGGCGGTCTCTATTTGCATATAATACATAAAGACAATGTTCATATGTATTACCAAATGGTTAAATAAATATATACTATTAATTTTTTCCTTCTGTTTAGTTTTGTTCACATGATAAATTGATTTGTAATAAAACTAATAAGAACATGGTGAATAGCAAGAAAATACTAATGGATTTTCAGCAAAACAAAATGGCCGCGCTATACAGAATCAGCAGAAATCGAATGAGTTTTAAACGAGGCTTTACTGCACTACTTATTAACCCTTTGACGGTTTGGCGAATCAGCTGTTTTCGCTCTCCTATGACGCGCAGCGCTAACATCAAACGGTCGCTGAAAGTGGCAGCCTTTTTCTCTCTAGTGGCCTTCAAAAATGTCACACTCTTCTGACGGTGACACGGATAGCACGCTCGATTTTAAAAGATAGTTTTTGAAGAATTATTTGCGGAATATTAATTAAACTTTTGCACGAATTATAATTTGCACCTTTAAACAGTACAATGAATGATAAATATTTAAAAAAAAATAGTGCTTAAGATATTAAATTTTTAAAAAATTATTTGCTGTATAATAATGTAATATTTAGACCATTTGTAACTTGCCCTTTTAAACAGTTCAATAAATTATAAATTTTACAAAAATTAGTTTCTAAACTAAGGAATTTTTAAGCAATTATTTGATTTATATTTATGTAATATTTAAAACAATTGTAGCTCGCACTTTTAAACAATTCAATAAATGTTAAATATTATAAATATTAGTATGTAAAATATTAAATTAAAGTATCTAATTGAATGCACGCAATTTTAGGCTTTATAAAGCTATAAGAAGTAAAGCTTTAAGCTCTATAAAGCTTTTATTTAGTTATTAATCTATCTAAAATTATTTAAGTGTGTGATACACATTAAATCATGGATTGCACATAATGGAGCAAATGTGCCATTTTCCGGTAGCAAATTCCTGCCAAATTACTCAAGAAAAATAAATAGATTAACAACTGGATTGACAACATGTTTCCTTATTATGAAAAAAATTTACTTTACCCGTTCCGTCATCTATACGCTCTCAAATTAACTAAATTTTTCCAGTAAATATCATTTGTAACACGAATAACGCATGATAGTATACGCGTACGAACTCAGCTCGTCAGCGTCCATTGGGTAAAAGTCTCGCAGCTGGAGTAGGGTTCGGTTCCAACCATTTGGATCGAAAAACTTCGGAAGAGCTGAACTCGTCAATGTCCATTACGGCACGCTATTCAGTTGGGTTCGTTTTCTGGGTTCGTTTATAACCATAGAAAGGAAAAGGTGCGACACAGAATTTAACTCATTGCATGCGGTAAATATATTTTTACTTTTTTTTTGTAATTTGTAACTGGAGCTCGGGTCATATAAAAGTGCGATTTAAGTATTCGTAGTGTTGTACATTCTTAAGTCAGCGGCGAAATATACCCATACGTAATGTGTTAAAATCATGTAAATTCAAAGAGATTGAAAATAAATAAAGGTAACAGTGTGTAACGTTCTCATATTGTGATTACTAATTCATATAGGAAACACAATTATCGTATTCCTTATATAAAGTTTAAAAAAAAAAAAAAAAAAAAAAAACCTTAAGCAGTTACAGAAATAAAAATTTCATAAAATCTTCCATAAATTTAAAAATAAAAAAATGCTATTAGTATTTCATTAAATGTCCCACAGACAAGATACCTTAATAATGATTAAAAAAGAATTTTCAATTTTTACAGCAAATCAAGTATTTTACACTCGGTTACAAACTTCCATTACTTATCGTTATAGCAGAGTACATGTGAAAAAACGTAATCGATTTATCATAAAATTACAATTAAGTGGAATATAAATAAACTATCAAACGAATTATAACCGAAAAATATGTAACAAAACACAACTCGAAAATAATGCTAAGTTGCATAACTAATATACATCATTCGATTTTCTTCTTTCTTAAATGTTCTGATTATGGTTAATGGACTAACATAATAAATTAATTTATACTAAAGGAATTTGAAGCATCATTAATAACAAGAAGGTAGATAGTGAATTTTTTTAAAATAAAATTACCTCATTAAATGCAATCAGCATTACTCGATGTCATACGTAGTTAAATCGGTCATTTTGAAAAAAAAAGGTAGGTCCCACTTTTACAAATTTTACAGAAGAAGCTAAGAACAATAATTTTCCATGATATTTCCAGAAATTTAAATCAATAATTTTCTCCAGCTAAAAAGGATCACTCATTATGTAATTACTCCTTCTATGATATTGCAGAATGTCCGGGAAAAGTACGTATTCTATGCGTACATGACCTGTTTTCAAATAAAGCCCGGCACTTAAAAATGAAAAAAAGTGAAGAAAAAGATCGTTCCATTGGATTTTGAAAGATAAAGTCCACTTTAATTAAAGTGCGGCCCTCCTCGAATCGCTTGCAACATTCTTACTATGTCCTGAGGCGGCACATTAGAACAATCTATTTCTTCATACACACAAATATACAAATGTGAGCGCGTACGCGCCAAATAAGTTGGTATTTTCACCCGTGAAGCCATTAGAATATCACAGAAAATTTTTTGAAGGAAAAGGAATTTCTGCCTTGGTGATTCTACTACTATCCTCGTGATGTGGAATACTAATTGTAGGGATGCATAACCCTCTCGGCCTTTAATCCCCAGAATTTATTATTGATTTGGTTGAGACTGAACTTTGGTTATCACTGACCAGGAGTAAAAATTAATATTGATGATATGAGAAAATTACATGTAGGTTAAAGTGAGCAATAGTAAAAATTAAGAAAGTTATATTATTGTGGATATTTTATCTGTAAATTATGCTGAGAAATTTAAGGTTTTTGAAATTTTAATCAAAATAAAGTGGTAATGTTTTTCAAAATAAAACTATTGATTACTTTCTGGAATTTTAGTAAATTAGCAATGGAACGAACTTTTTAAATTCCATTTTTCTGAATTAAAAGTATTTTAATGAAATAAATTAATTTTCATGGTGCATAATGAATTTGATTTATCGTAATAGTTGATTTTGGAAAAATATTAAAAGCGGAGGGACCAGAGATTGGTACTGTCCTCCACCGATTTTCCAATTTTAATTCGCGCTTAAACCAAATTTCCTTCTCTCCTCCGATGACCAGGGACCCCCTAAGTTCATTTGGATGAGTACATGATATTTCGAACCAATACATTCATCGTTTCCGCAACGCAACTAACCATACTCTGGATGCTCGAATCTTCCTTGTACTATTGTCTGTAAGGTTATTTGACATTTGTCACTGTGATCCATAGGAGCATGATAATATTGATACGAACCATATCACTTCAGTTATCTATCAGCTATTATTTTTGTAAGTATTTGAACTAACTTCATTTTTGATTTTTGTTCAATTTGAAAGAGTGATATCCTTATACACAATAATTGAATGGCAAAATGTTGATTTTTTTTAAATATTAAAATGACCTGGATGATTTGCAACCACTGATCTGGGTCATTTTAATTAAGGTATATACTTCCGTATTTTATTACTCCTCAACTTTCTAATGTACCCATTTCATGAGATACATAACAAAATAAAAATATTATTGCGAAACTTTTCTAGGTTATGAATAATACGCAAGATAAGTAATAAAGAATGCTAGATATCTTCAAGTGTTTCGTCTATTGTAACAGCGAGCCATTCACTGACTATTTTGTTGTCGAAGTCTTTGTAATTGGCTGGTATATAAATACATTGATAGTGTTCATTTGCTGTCCTGTATTTGAATATAGTGAGATTGTGAAAGAGAAAGAAAGATAGTGAGTTGTGAAAGCGCATGCGTGGTAGAGGAGAAGAGAATCGGGCTCCAAAATAGCAATTCTCAACAGCGCTACCACGTGGAAAAATTTGACCAGTCCTTGAGATTGTTACTCCTCGTTACCCTGAGAAAATTTTCTTATTCAAAAAATAATTACAATAAAATATTGTGTGATTTTATTTTTTACTTTAATGTCATAATTTTGGGATATAAATTTTATAATTTTGTCTTTTAACGTTAGCAACTCTGAAGTGTGCTCGCATTTATCATTTGTTACGTCATACTTAGATGTCATGTAATTTATTTCTAATTTTGAATTTCGATCTAATTAATTAATTTTGTTAATTATTTTAATTAATTTAATAAATTTTGAATTTACAACGAATTGTAATAAATGTATTTTATTTACTTAATAAAACATATGAATTTAGTAAAAATGCGTTCATGCGACTGACGGAAAATTCTGGATTTAAAAATGGCCACGATCCAAAATATCACAATTTATTTTAAATAAATGTTTCACATGTTAAATAAATCAAGTAACGATAATTTACATAGTCTGTGTAAGCGAAATACACATTCCAACCAAGAAAACATCAATTGCAAGAAAAAAAACTAACAAACATCGCCTTCAATCTGCCAAAGCCTCCGTATCGCTGGTGAATTTTTTTTTTTTTTCCTTCCTGTTCCGTATCTTCAGCTCGTTTTCTCGGTCACGGTTTCAGAACTTCTGTTGGGGCTTTAT
Source organism: Nephila pilipes (assembly GCA_019974015.1). Classification (NCBI taxonomy): domain Eukaryota; kingdom Metazoa; phylum Arthropoda; class Arachnida; order Araneae; family Nephilidae; genus Nephila; species Nephila pilipes. The sequence continues at coordinate 124,715 of BMAW01056918.1, read as the reverse complement.
TAAACGGTTCGATCACCTCAGCAGCACAATGGTAAACGAGCTTTAGATATTGAATTGTATCCTTACTGATTTAAAAAATTAATTTTTGGTTGAAAAAAGTAAATACTAATAATATTGATTTATTTAAAAATTTTATTATGATTGTATTAAAGTTGTCTTCGCGTAATGTCAAAGAGCCATATCAAAACTTAGAACAAATTTCCGGATAAAAGCTTATGATTTTGCAACATGAACAATCTTTTATAATACATTAGAGACATTCTAAACACTTGCAATATTTCTCTTGTAAAATTATGTAAATTTCGAAACCCATTTGACCTTATTGTAAAGATAAGAAATATACAATACTCAAAATTTTGCCTCAAAAAATGGGGATTGATTCAGATTATAAATTTGTAGGATTGCAAAATACGTTACTCTTCAAGCAACATCAATGTATGAACATAAAATTTATGTTTGAGATTTTTGTTAGTTGAAAAAAAATTCCAGCTCGAATAATATTCTTTAAGATTAAACGAAAAAAGTTTTAATTCGCAGCAGGATTTAAAGTTATCAAAACTAAATATAATTGCTGTTCATTTCTTACAATCTTTAAATGATAATTACAAAGATTTTTCTCATAAGAAAATTGACGTGTGAAGAGAATATACAAATAATAAACTCTTTCAAAATACATGACATTAGTAAATAAAATTTAAGTAACAGAGTATATATATATATATATATATATATATATATATATATATATGCATAATACATCGATCAATAACTCCCGAGACTAACCCAGAGATGGCGCTCGTAGTAAACCAGTAACCAGGTCTTTCTAGAGTACTAACCTTTGTCAAAATTTTAAGTCGATCGGACCAGGAAAAAGGTTTTTTGAAGTGAAGTGAAAAAGGTTTTTTCCAAGTGGGTGCCGCAATTGCTTTCGATGGAACAAAAACAGCAACGAGTCGATGATTCAGAAAGCTGTTTTTCGCTATTTACTCGCAACGAAAAAGATTTCTTGCGGGGGAAAAAAAAAGGGGGGGGAAGATTTGGAAAAGCGTTGGAACGATTGTATCACCCTAAAAGGTGATTAACAAAAGGTGTTATGTTGATGAATAAAAAAAAAATTTGCAAAAAAAATGTTGTTTTCAATGTTAGACTCGGGAGTTATTGATCAATGTGTTATATATATGGGTATGTGTGTGTGTGTGAAATGATTTCACTTTAATTTGCAATAGTTTCACTGAATAATAATTAAATTTCCTGTTTTTCCTATTCTCTCACTTGAGAGTAAACTTATTCTAAACTATTCTTGAAAGTAAACTTGAAAGTCCTTCTTCTTATTTCCTGATACCATTCCTTTTAACTTTAATTTATGCAATCCCGCTCTTTTAAAACTTACAATGTCAATTGTTCTCACGGATTCAGACCTGTAGGAATAATCTCTACTAAACTTTCTGCCTGCCCTAAGAATCCTTACACAAGACCAAGTGAAATAAAGGAAAATTCCCTTGTATATAAGAAAACGTAAGGAAAAGTTCTCTCTTTTTCCTCTTCGACTGTGCAGGCCGACACTGTGTTGTTGATTTGTTCAAAAATGATTGTAAAATTTCTCTCTCTTCTGCCTTTTTCGCTTCTGTCTAGATGACCGAAACCACATACTATATATATATATATATATGAATTTCTCCTTCAAATTAGTTCTTGTATTATGTTATTAAAAGCAGATTTTCAGCAATGTCTATAAATAAATTTTAGATCAAAATGAAAAATAAATATCCATTTTTGTAGAGAAAGCGATGAAAATGGCAGTCCTCTTCGAAAAAATATAGTAATGTGAAATGGGATTTTCATCTAAATGATGGTAATTAAAATAAATTTAGAAACCGTTTTTCGTTTGCTTCACTAATCTGACTTAGCTTGATTAATTTAGAACCCATAATTAAAAAGTCTACTGAAAAAGAATAGCTGCAATCTTCTTATTGAAATTATATCCTATATAAACAAAATGTAGAGATATTTATTTTGAAGTAATCAAAGGACTGATTTTTCATGTTTCTATATTTAATGATTTTGCGTTTAGTTTTTTAATAATTTCAGTAATAAATTTCTAGCAAATTTGTTTAATTATGTATAATTATTACAATATTTTTTATTTAATATTATTATATGTAAATGATAGTAAAAATGTTGTAATAAACTTATGTAGTAGTTCTTTAATACATAGTAAGTTTTATTTTTGTTAAAAAATACCTTTCTGGGAATTTTTTTTTTTTTTCAAATTTTACTAGCCGGCGGTCCAAAAACGACTGAGAATCCTGCCCAAATAGATGGCCCATTTAAAAAAAGAGCGATGAAATGAAATCCAATTAGAAGTATTTTAACGAAAAAATATATTCTGTTTTTAAATGCGAAACATCAATCTATTCTAAGAGACTGTGGAACCACTAAAATGTGAATTTTTAAAAACAGATTCGGTTATAGTAAATTTAGTGGAAATTAAAAATTGATATAAAATAGAAACATGAATTTTACGATTTAAAACAATTAAAAAGAAACTTGCGGTAATTGCTATTTTTCTGATTAAAACAAAATTAATTGAATAATTCTATCTCATTTTAGGAATTTTAAAAACTTATTTGGATTAATTTTTTCGAATCAAACTCTTGAAATTTGATCGAAAACCACATTTTACCAGAGAGAATAAAATTTCAACTACATTTCTTTTTCTATTAAAAGTTAAGAAAAATAAAAATTAAAAAAAAAATTCCTTCTTAGTTCCGTATCTCAAAACATTTCAGTTAAAATGAAAGTAGAAGCTTTTGTTTCTTCGAAAAGCTTTGTTATTTCACTTCGTTAAGAAAGGTTTCTCAACGAAGTTTCGACAGAACTTTTTCTTTGAAAATTGAATTATAAAACTTTTCACTTTATCGTATTCCTTTAAAGTTCAGTATGAGTTGAGAATTAATGTTTTTTTCTCTACAAATTTAAACATTTTCTTCCAAATGTTTTATTGAGTTTTCTTGCTAGCATAACATTTTTTTTCTTCAAAGGTTTTACATATTTCTGTTAACTAAATTCAGTTAAAAATGCTGTTTTTATTTTACCAAACCAACTGTAAAATAATTTCTTTCCTTATGAGAAAGGTTAATATTTGTTTCTACAAGCTCAGAAAACGGATTTTCAACTCCAGTAAAGACTTAATTTTGTTTATTTCAATTAAAAGAAAAATAAATTTTATATTTATTTTAATGTTGTGTACTGTTTAAGTCCAAATAACGCACTAATAAAACTTCTTTGCAATATAATCATCACAAATATTTTAAAATTATTTCTTTTACATTAGTAGATATCGAATTTTTGATTAGCTTATTTATCTTAGAACAATTGAAATATAAAATAAAATAACAAAACTATACTGAATAAAATTTTTTAAAGTTTTTCTGTGATATAAATATTTTTGCAAAAGATAAATCAGCGTAAATGCAAAGTTCCAGTAATTTTTTTTTATTCCTACAAGTTGATCCAAAAGCCACTACACCTTTTAAAAGTGAAATTAATTTCCTATTAACTAATGATTCACGTTTGCTCTTTCTTAAACAGAAAACAGGCGTCTTGGAAAGAAATTTAATTTAATTTTTAAAAAATACACATTCTTAAAGTAAATACCATTTTGTCCTTACTCAATCATGCTCTTTCTAAAAATTAAACTAATGATTGTCGTAATGAATTTTTTTTTATTTCTGCAATTTCTTCACGCATATTGGCCTATCTTTCATATATCCTCGTAGAAAGATATCTGGTACTGCTAAAACAAATTAGTTTGGCTTCCTCTTGATTTCAGAATTTCCAAACACCCCATACATTCATTGTCCCGCAACAATGGCCAGGAGCACACATTACATCCATAACATAGGAAATTCACCTTTTACGGTCAAGAACTCAAATGTAATCTGAATATCTATCCCATGACCCCATGTGCGCTCTTACTTTAGACGAGACACGCCGTCTCCTTTATTTTCGTGGCATTCAAATAAATTATCTCCAACGAGTATTTCTGGATACCTTTCGTCACTGAGGATAAAGGCATTTCTTGTCTCTATATAAAATTCGATTAATTAATCTTTCTTCTCTCCTTTCACTTAGTTGAATTAAAAATTGTTTTTTATAAACATCTTTTCAATAATACAAATTTATCATACGCACACTAATAAATTTTTGTAAATACTCACAATTCCCTAGCGGGAGAGTTTATTAGTGGTTAGTTTGTAAGCATCTTCTCTTCTTCTTCTTTTCTTTGCTTTCTGTGAATTATAAATATTACTCCATTATTTATCATTTGGCACAATTTATTAGTTACTATAACTACATTTCGTGCTATCATTTCAGAAGGAAATAGTAATCATTCGTCAAAAGTAAACATTCCTAGCTGAGAGCCCATTCTTAAAAAACAATGCTGACATCAGATATTACAAATGGACCGAAATACGTTAACTACTAACAAAAATTAATTTTAAATTTTAAAAAATTGATTAATACTGACACAAAACTGCATTACGGCTATGTTATTATGTAGATAGAAGTGTATGATTTTAACTTATTCAATGCTTCGTGAATCAATCAATGTTTTCTTGTAAAATATTTGCTATATTTTAACATAGAAAATTAAATATCAATTTTACAGAAGGCGAAAAATTGCTTATTTCTTTAGAATTTCAATATTCTGAGAACGCTATCTAATTAATAATTATATTTGTTATATCAGGCCTGTTCAACCCAAAAGGCTTTGCTTGCCGCTTTTGTATCATATTTTATTCTTAGGAGCCGCATTGGAAAATCATTTTAAGGTGAGCCGCCTTATATATATATATATATATATATGCATGTATGTATGCATATATATATATATATATGTGTGTGTGTGTGTGTGTGTGTGCGTGCGCGCGCAAGAAATGAATTCGATGCTAATTCAAATACTCATGTTAAAAACTACTACAAATTTCACTTTTCCAGTCGTGGGAAGCAAGTAAACCTCCCGAACCTTGTTAGAGAAATTAAGAAACTTCTTTTTCAAAATTAATGGCAATAATATCTTATTGAATTAAATATATTTACACGAAATATAATTTTAAAAACTGTCCTGCAGTTACAACACAATGTTGGCTCTAAATTAGTAGCGATCAAAAGATGCGATCTGTCAGTCTGTCTGGAACAATACGCTTTTGCGTCAAATTTATTAGCCTAGCAGCAGATAGACAGGCTGCCTCTTCTATTTCGTAAGTTCCACATGGCGTATTCCCTCCCTACGGCTCATAATTCACCCCCCCCCCCGCTCTTCAGTAAGTTTGCTGGTTAGTTATACATTCTATATTGCTTAATCACACCAGGTGGCCCATGTGCTTTTTAAAACGAGCTTCGTTGTTGTTTTTAAACAAGATTAGGGAAGAAAAATTGTGATAAAAGTTGAGTTAGGTATTAGTGAGATATCCCCAAAGTTATAAAATATGATACGAACGAATTATGGTGGAAGGTTCTTTGGTACTTTTATGTACAATAAAAGTTTAAATCTTCATTCAGATGATCTAGCTCTGTGGGCCGAGGGTTGGCCAGGCCTCTGTTATATCCATATTATCTTATATTAATGTTAGAGCATTTCTTCTACCTGAAAAATAAGGTAGACCTTTGTGTCCTATTCTTTAACATTAGATAAAGACACCTTAGTTGAACTACGTTGCTCAGTCGTGAATTTCTCTTTATTTACTTTCCAGAGATTACTCTTTGATAATAAGAATTAAAAATAAGTAAAACTGATTATTTGAGAAGGTTATTTTAATTTTAAAGGGTCTAGTGACTTTCATATTCCCTTGTAGTATAATTTTTAAGCAAATATGTGGACTACGGCAGCGACTTATGTCAAGGTATCCATGGCAGGCTGTGTTTAAGCCGAACCGTTAGTTCAAGTCCGGGATCCATCAAAATGTGTGGTGCAGAAAAATAAGTGCTGCTCTACGTTAAATACAACTGACTCTTCAAATGGAGAGGCTTTTTGAAGAATGTGATAACATCTCAGATGTCATCCTCGTCACTTGACCACAAAGAACTTTGATCTCTAATTTAAATCACTCTGCGAGTATTAATCTTTTTTGAAAGTCCTTGCGTAAATATGGAGTATTGTAATTTTAATAAGCCTTCAAACAAGAGATACTAATTGTTATAAGATTTTCAATTTAAAAGAAGAGTTATAGTTGATTGGAAAGTAACCATGATATCATCTCTCAACATTTAAGGCCAATTATTACATGCAGTCTTCATTACTGTGCTGCTTAAGTAATAATAAATTGATCGTAAGAAAAGTCTAAAACTTTCTGTTTGTTTCATACTTGTTTTGTTTCATGCATAAATAACTTTATTTTTCTTTCTACAAAAAATTCCACGTGTTAATCCAGGTGGTACAAATTACTAATTTAGTCTTTTCTTCAAGAATTTTAACACTTAATTTTGAACAAAAATTATACATGCGACTTTCTTGGACTTTTCTAATATATAAATTCTGATATTTTTTCAACCTCTGCTTGAAAATTGTCTTTATTTATCGATACTATTTTTTATAAGTTGACCAAATTGTTTCATAATACTTAGATTAACAATTCACAAGAGCTTTAATCTTATATTCAGCAATTCGGTGTCTTAAGAAATATTTCTTTTCCACTTCAAAAGTATTTAAGCGTTTTTTTAAAAATTGTACACATTGTTATGTCTGTGCTCAGCTTACAAAATTACATAAAAACATTATTACAATGATAGAGCTAAGCCGCTATCAAGTAACAATACGTGAATTAAAATTTTTGATATTTAATCCTGCTACGTAATATGAAGTAATTTTGTTCTTTTTATGAAAAAAAAATTAAATAACCAAGCAACAGAAGGATTTTCTGATTATAAAATTCTACGAGAAAGAAAAAAAAAAATGATTCCTTCTGTATATTCTGTTCTATCCAATTTTAAATCGATAATTTTTTTGTGTGAAGTATTCTGTGAGTGTTCTCTTATTACGTTGTCTGCATCTCATATTAAAGAATTTGTATTGTCTTCAGAATGAGATTTGACATTATTCTTTGATATTTTTTTCCAAATACATCATTATATTAGTTCATTCAACTTATATTGGGATTAAAAATTCCTTATATTCGCTATTTTTTTTTATCAAACAGTTTATAACTGATTATAAAGGATTTACAACATTAGTTAAAACATCAGAGTATTATATCCGGAAATTATGCGTTATTTATATTTTCCCTTAACAAAATCTCTAATCTATTATTTGAGATAGGTAGTTATAATAAGTAAAAGTAAATCCTATTAAAAAAATTCTGCTATTTTAATTAAAACATTTTTTTTTTTTAATTTCGGTGTTTTTTTCTGGGTTTTCCGGATCTTTTTCGAAATTTTGGGTGACGTTGGTTTTTGGAGGTTATAGGATGCATTGTTGCAGTTGAGTCGCATGTTCATGACCTGATTTCACTGAAGACCTATAGTGTAGAAAGTCTGATGCTAATTAAATCAATCTAGGCACAATGTTCTCTCGTTCGTATGGTGTGGAAGTAAGGAAAGTAGAGTCCCAGCTCAGGTTTCATCTTTGTCACTTGACCATGGTTTGAAATTACGAGGTCCGCCGTCAATAATCCCGTATTGCTCCTAAAAGTATCATTAATGAACTCTCAATGAATCAAAATATAGTACTCTCTCGGTAATTCGGTAAATATTGGATCAGAGCAACGCCGGTTTACCGAAAATGCCGGATAACTTGAGATTGCCTAATAATAACGCACGTAAACATGAAAAATATATGATCGTAAAAAGTTTAATAGGTACGCACAAATAAAGTTTCGAATACACGAAACAACTATAAAATTACCAAAAATGTACTATTTTGTATTGATAGCCTATATTATTCCATTTAACTAAAAAAAATTTAAATAAATTGATAAAACTTTGTTGTTACCTCTTTTTATTATTTAACTATACAGACTTCTTGAAATTTAATTACATAGCTAATAAGATCACAATTTCAATTGAAGAGACATTAAAGAAAAGGACAACACAGATTATAACCTATCTTCTCAGAATATTTAAGGTCTCTCTCTCTCTCATTCTCTAAATCCTCAACTCAAAGCACTCACTTAAGTTCCAACTTACAAAAACCAACTCTCTCGCCATGAGTGAGTCATTCATAAATATAGTAGATTCGACTCGTATTACTCTAAAAAGAAGACAATTTTCATTAAAATTAACTACAAACTATTAATTACAGTATTCCACTCCAATTTACAAACATATATCAACTTCTCTTGATCATCTATCTCCCTTCTTATTTCTTTCTGTTTCGCTTATATTTATATATATCAATTCAATCTATTTATCCCTAATTCAATCTATTACATTTCTTTTCTTCATCTAATTTGCTTAAGCACGTTTCATTTGGTTGAAAAGTTATTGGAATTTTATGTAATTCAATTTATTAAAAATTTCCAAGGTTATTGAAGAAAACACTGCGAGTAGTCCAGAATCACAACTTGTCTACCTGTATAAAATCCGGACTGTTTGCCGGATTACGGACAGATCCGGAAAGGTGGAATGCCGGATTATTGAGGGAATATTGTATTTGGAGAGGATGCCGCAAATCTACTCAGTTTTATTCCACAAAGAAAATTATGTTTGACTGAAGTAATGACCCTTGGAAATTCAATATGATACCAAAAATGCAAGAAAGTTTTGTGCATAGTTGAATACTCAAAGTTCGGAATTTTATTAGCCACCCCAGGGGCTATTGTTTTAGTTGGATTCCTTTTGGTGATCAATTTTTTCAATATCTTATCGTTTGATTCAATTCTAATTATATTTGTTTAAATATATTCGATTTAATAATTTATCGTTTGCTTTAATTCTAATATTAGAAACGTTTACTATTGTCCAGTTCTCGCTGTTTCACCGTTTACTTTAATTCTTATATTCAATTGTGTAATTTAATAATAATTATAAAAAAGCACACATTGGGTGATTAAATCTGTTCTTTACAAAACCTGCCATGGAGCTTTATATTTCTTCACATTTTTTTTATTTAATTTTGTTGAAAGAATTTCTACAATATGAAAAAACAAATAAAAATAATGAATGTATATTTTTATTTGCCACATAATTTTACCAAAACAATGTTTCCTCAAAGTATTTTAATGCTGAAAAATACTTATTAGGACATTTTGTTTTAAAACAAATCAGCAGTGTGTTCGTATATTTAATCTTTATTTGAAAACAAACAAATCTAGAAATTTTTGACTGAATGATAAACTTGTGAATTCGAAATTTATGACACGATTTAGATAAAGATTATCGCTTTCTAAAGAGTAAAAAAAAAAAAAAAAAAGTCATCCAATAGTTATGCAAATTAATAATTTTTAAATCTGGTATTTATGTTCCTTTTTCGAAACTTAGATGAATGGCAATACTAATTCACTAATGTTCGTTTTTTAATGTGTTACCATGGCAACTGTGATGATTATTCCCGAGGCAATGTTTAAGGCAATATTTTATGATACTTTTTCCTTTGAAATGGTCGGGGAGTAAACGAAATAAAAAGAGTTTATCAATAAATAATTCATCTTTAAAGACTTTCAAAGGAATTTGGTAACGCAAAAAATACATAGTTTTGGAGGGAGCAGAGAAGGGTTCCGATCAATTACAAAAATGAATAAATTAGAATCGAAAGGGAAAATTCGTATTTAAAGAATCACTATTTTCTCTTTGCTCTACACTTATAAACAAAATTCCTTTATTTATATCAGTGTAATTAATTCACTTTGTTGGGAGTAAGAGACATAATTTCTCAATAAGGATCAGATATTTAACCAGTTTATAAAATCTTTTAACCAGACTAATCCAATATGTTTATTCAAATCTTTGAAAATTAATTATAAATTAAATATGTGGAGTGATTAACTTAACTCTTCGTTAGTAAATAATAACAATAATGATAATAACATATATTATTTTATAAACTCTAAGCAGTATATGTTTATTAATACAATCCGAATCAAGTATATGCAATCTAAATAGCCTCTTGCAGTTTCTCAAATCCTTATAGCGTTCCTCTTATTCTTTCTAATTCCTCTAACCATTTCTTCCATTTTACTGCACACCTTAAATAGCAAGGATCGCTTGCATGAATCACAGTTCTTTCGCAAGGTGAAGTTCTCAAATCAGTCATCGTAGTAAAATAGCCCTAGAGGTAAGTTAAAAAGAAATGCGTGAGGGAACCTACTACATATTATATTTCAGAGAATTTATGTAATGTAGTCCAATTGTTGGGATAAATTTATTTTGGCATATGAAATAAAAAAAATACACTGCTGGCCACACAAAATGCAACACCCAGAAGGACCAAAGATGTTACAGCAAAATTTATTTGGCAGATAACATGCTGTACAAAGATCAAACGATTAAAATTACAGCCTCTTGTGAAGTGTGGATGATGACAAAATCAGTAATTATTGTAGCCGCCATTGTTGACTATAACCGCTGCCATACGCCTTGACATAGAATCAAAAAGGCTTTGGATGTATCCTTGGAGTACAGCAGTCCATGCGGCTTCCATATATTGCCAAAGTTGATCTGGTGTAGCAGCGGGTCGTGTATCCCGGGCCAGTCGTTGTTCAAGTTTGGACCACACGTTTTCGATTGGCGATAGATCGGGAGAACAAGCAGGTCAAGGAAGCAATTCAATCTCATGGGTAAAGAAGAATTCTTGAACATTGCGTGCAACGTGTGGTCTCGCAATATCCTGTTGGAATATGGCTGAGGGAAAACGCTGAAGATATGGGAGGACCACGGGTTCCAACACCTCAGAGATGTAACGCTGGCTGTTCAGTGAACCAGTAACGCGTGCTAGATGGGTGCGGGAATGAAATCCAATACCACCCCAAACCATGATACCGGGTGTAGGACCAGTGTGGTGATGCATAACGCAACAGTTCAGCAGCCTCTTACCACGGAGTCTCCAAACTCGAATCCGACCATCGTGATGTTGCAGACAGAAGCAGTATTCGTCAGTAAACACAATGTTGTTCCATTCCGTTGTCCATGTCCGTCGTTCATCACCCCATTGGAGGCTCAAACACCTGCGGTTTCAAGTCAAGGGTAAGCGAAGTAATGGACGCCTTAAGGACACTCCACTCTGCTGCAAACAACGTCGAATGGTACGAACGGAAACCAAATGATGTGTAGCAGACTGAATCTGTTGTGCTATGGTTCGTGGTGTGGTTGCGCGATCCATCACTGCCATGCGCACAATCTGCCTGTTATCAAGGGCAGTGATGCAACGAGGTGGGTGCGATCGGCCGCGTTGATCCGCCGTTCCCTCCTGCATCCAGCGATCTTAGATCCGCATCACAGTTGCTTGGTTTCGTCCAACATGTTGACCTATTTCTCAGAAGGATAATCCGCAAACCCTATAGGCTACTATTCTTATTCGGTCGAACTCAAAAACTTGGTCAAAAGACGCTCGATGTCTTCCACGAGGCATAGGTAAACGGCTCACTAAAAAAAAAAAAAAAAAAAAAAAAAAAAACCCGCACGAAAAAACAATTGCCGTATTTCAAATCACTAATATGTTCTCCCCTTATATAGCGCTTCCGAGTGGCGCTACGGTCGCCCGTGATGTGCGTCTGCGCTGCAATGCTAATGGTTTGTATAGCTCATCGTCGCAAACGCACGATATAAATTTCACATGGTTCGCATGCTTCCTTTAGGGTGTTGCATTTTGTGTGGCCAGCAGTGTAAATATCGAAAATTTTTCTTAAGTTATATACTGTTCTGTCGTAGCGACAGGTAACGTTGCTGAGCGCTTCACCGAAATGTGTAATAACTTGTGAGACTTATGTAGATAATAATGAGAAAAGATGTCTCGATAAAACAACGTCTACGTGATGCAAGTAGTTTCTAATTATTCTTCAAACTCAAATTAGAGTAAAAAAACTAAGCTCTATGTTCTCCCAATGTAGACTGGATGATTTTAATTTGTTAATTGAGAAATATTTTATTAGATTATAGAAATTTTATTTTATTAAAAACCAGGGAATGTATACATTGCTTAAATGACTAGATTAAATTTATCCATCAAATATTTTAAAAGCTATTTTTTACAGTGAATTGTTTTAAAGTATAGAAACGCAGTTTATAAGATATTTGTACAATTTAATATATTAAAACCACATATTTTAAGCTCAGTAAACTACCTTTAAAAAGAAAGAATTATGTTTTTAAATTTAACATTTATTCAATCTTACATGAGTCAAATTACTTCTTTATACTTATCTATTTCTTAATTATTTTTACACGAATTAAAGACATTTTTTTTCAATTATCACGTGCACCAGATATCAAAATTTTCAAAATTCTGTAATTGTAAAGTGTTAAAATTTGTCATTGATTTTGATTATAAATTTACCATTGGCGATCTTTAGAATATTTGGCACTTTTCCCATATATATTTATGGTCATTATTATATTATTGTATGTAAGGATATTTAAAATTATTTAGAAATGAGCATATTAAAAAAAGCAATATTAAATTTTTTAAGAAAATGTTGGTTTAACTAACTTTAAAGTATTTAAAGTCTTACGATACTTTTAAAACTATTTCCTTTTACCATTTTGTTGGGTCAAAAAAAGACACATTCCGGAACGCGACATCATTGTCTCCAACTTAACCAGTTCATGGAAAGTGGTTGCCATAGTAACAGATTAAAGAACATTGCAAATGGGTTCAGTGCTCTATTTTCGACTCTATTTTTTAAGCAAAAAACTGTTCTTATTGACAAAATCAAAACTTTGAATTCTTGTCATAATGTTGTATTAAAAGAAACCCTTATACTGCATAATATATAGAAGAGTTAGAAAAGTAAGAAATGTTTCTATTAATTCTGATAATTGAAATATCTAAAAAAAATAGTAATTAATTAATAAACAGTAAGCTGTTTTCATTAAGCGGAATTGTTACTTCAAATTACAGGAGAAATGCATATTTGTTCAGACAGAATTTTTTTAAAGAAGTCATTTGTGTTATGAACCTTTTTTATCGATGAAAAAAAAATGGTCTGGTATACGTTTTGTAATTACATTTGGATTGCACTTTCTGCGTACTTTTTATATGTAAGTTTTTTTTTTTTGTTTCCATTTCAATAAAGGGAAAGCACTATTTTACATATACTGTTTTTACTGTATTTATTAAAATTAAAAAAAAAATGGAGAATTTTAGTTACGAAACGAATACATACCATATACGGGAAAATTCAAATTTATATGCTCTTATTATTGTTTGTGGATTTCTAGAACTATATTTTTTTCCAACAATTTTCAAATACCAATAAATAACTTTAAAATAGCATTTAATTGAAGGTACACAATAAAATAAAACCTGTAAGACATGGAGAGTTTTAAAAGCTTTCATCCATGTTACTATTTTTTATAGAACATTCCAGTTTCTCATTAGTTATTTTTATTTTAAGAAAATAAATCCATGCGTTACAAAAAGAATGAGTTTCATTTGGATAATTTTGAAATTAGTTTTGTGCTTATAAAGCTGTCACAATTATAATATATTTATCCTTCTATATTATTTATTTGTTTTAAGAAAACAAAAAAGAAAAATATATATATGAAATGATATAATGTGTTGTAACGATATTTACAGTAATGTAAACGAAATTTAATAGACGGATTGGTTTGATTTTATTAGTGTCGCACTAGAAGCAACGCGATGGCTATTGGCGACGGACCTTGTAATTTTGAGCACCGACATATTTAATTTATTTAATGAAACACGTGCATCATCCCAGCCACACTGCCGGTCTTTAGTGGCATCAAGGCTCGAACCCGCGACTCTACAAAAACCACGGTATGCCCATATATAAAATTGCATGCCCAGCAGAGAATTCTTATAAGTTTCTTGTCCTGCTCTGGTACCATGCCAATTTATTTTTAATGGCTTTCATGAAATGGTTTGAAAATAATAAGGATTCTATGTTTTTTTGTGTGTATGAGTATAACTAATCATTATCTATGCTATCATAAAGAGAATGATTCTGACAAAATTGCATGTTTTATTTTGCTTTATTTTACTGTAGGATGTATGTGCTTGAATTTTATTCCTGACGGATATTCTAAGCGTAAGGATTGTTTTAGTGCATTTTTAGTGGAATATTTAATGTTGCCGAAAAGCGTATCATAAAATAAATGATTATTTTATATATACATTCTGTTCTGATAAAAGATTATTATCGGTTCTGTTCGGGAAATTTAACAATTATTATCGGAAATCTTACAAAATTCAGTTGTACATGCAATGTTTTCCTCGAAAGTTTTAATATTTAATGAATATTCAAAATATTGTGAAAATGAAACATGTTTAATGTTTGTTCTGAAATCTGTTAATACTTTTGTGAATGCATCTAATATTTTATTTCTGCGTGTTTATTGCATTCTTATTAATTATTCTTTTTCAAGGATGACAGAATTAGTGCTAAGAATGAGACTGGCTATTGTAGTCTATGATTCTGGTAGAGAGAAGGCTGTTTATTAATACCATACTCTCGAGGAGGAATAATCCAAGAAAAATGAAATGCAGTTAAAAGCTCAACAGAAGCAAAGAGAATAGGTAGTTCAGCAAACAAAAGAAAAAATTGGGAGTTTGAATTGAGGAAACTCCAAATCGAATCTATGAGTCGGTGAAATTCATCTACAGTGTTCAATAACATTGAGATTCATTACTTATGACTAATTAAGTTTATACCTAGATTTAATTTGCGTGTGGATGATGTTAAGGTTTATTTATCTTTGTTGGAAAGACAGGTAGAAAGAAGCAACATAGAGGTGTAAGACTAGGTATTGCGTTTTTACCATAATTAGCATCCAAAATCGTGTAATTACTAAGTAGAGAATTGGAAGAGAAAATCAAGGATTACGAGTGTATTAAAACAATTTTGCTAAAAAATATTTAAATTAAATCCTGAAAGCTTTAGAAAAATTTTCCCGCTATATCAGAAGATGGCTGAGAAATCTGGGAGAGACTTTTGTTATGAAATACCAAATTTTTTCGAAGAATGTATTGGAGGTCTAGATGTCACAGATTTGAAGAATTAAAGAATCTAATCATTACAGACCAGTTCATGAAAAAGGTACCACCCGAAGTACGAGACCATCTCTTTGATGAATGGGAAAAATTTGCTTCTCGGTTAAAAGTTGGCGGCCGTATTACATGAATATGATAGTAATGAGAAACCTAGGAACAGTTTCTGAGGACACTGTTAATAAAAGCTTTCCTTCTCATACTCCACCTCCAGAATGAATATTTAAGAGTAGAGCATTTTGTTTACCTCAAAACACATTCAAATAGACTCCACAATGCCGAACTCACCAGTACTGTTTCAAAGAGACTTAATAACGATTTACTGCTAGGCTTTTCAGCGTACACTACGCTTAAGAAAAATATCGAACTGCACGGGAGTAGCCATTGTTCGGAGACGTCAGTTAAATCATTAAAAAGTCCGAATAATGAAATGTCGTGGAATAACCATGACAAGGGCATGCTTTTGAATGTAACCAGTTCAGTGTTCGAAGAGAATGGAAAAGAATCTGTACAAAACGCAAAATATGATCGTACAGTAGAATTCTTAAGACAAACTTAAGAGTTCGAAAAACTCCAAGGGTTTACTAGGATGGTAAAAAGAAAAAATGCATTAGTTATAAAACTTGCGGAATTTTTTCCAAATTGCAGGAAAATCACTGTGAAAATATTGACAACTAAAATGAAAATTGAGGAATAAAAATGCTACGCAGCGCAAAATGTAGCTATGCTTAAAGAAGACATATAGAAAAAGGACCAAGAGCCAATTTCTAAATCTTTCTATGGCATACATATTGAGTATTTTGTTTATGATAAAATCCTTTCATACAGCTATTAAGGTTACTTCTGGCAATATATTATTTTATAACAATGTTGAAAATAATAAAATTGAAACCAAACTCGTGCAAGAAAGGAATCGTCAAGAATATCCTGGTGAAGGTGCATTTATAACCCCTAAATAGGCTGATGTATAAAGATGTGCTAATGATGTAATTCCCCCCTACTATAAGGAAAATAAACTATGAACCCGAACATGACAGGGCAATAGAATATATTTATGGAGCGAACCTTATCTGTCACAGTTTGTAAGTCGCTGAACAAAAAAAAAATAGAACATCTAAACTAGATTGCATTACATTAGAAATTTATCAGGTACCTCACAAAGATTCTTTGACACGTGATTACTTTGACACACGTAAGTTCAAGATTGGATTTTCTTTTGGGTCATGTGCAGCTCATGACAGAAATTAATGAGCAAGAAAGATAGTTGATTCAACATAGAAAGATTTTGTGAAATTTTGAAAGACATTAACTAAACTATCTGCGACGTTCAAAAAGCTGAAACAAAAAACAGCAAAAATAAAGATGTGTTTGACGAATTAAAATCAGACATACGATTAATGAAGGAAGATCTAGAATTTTGGGATGATCACATCATTCTAAAGAGAGAAGTTTAGTCAGTCTTGATTCTATTCTCAAATCTGCACAGTCTACAGAACAATCCTTGTGCAGTGAGTTTCAACAAGATTTATTTGGTCAACTCTCCATCACACACCAGCGTGAAATTGATCAATTAAATGATGATTTTCGTCTGCTCAAGCAAGAAACCAATGAAGCATTTAACGAATGAAATTGAAAGCGGAAAAGAACAAGCCGAAATATCTACTGAATAATAACTTAAGTAGGAGGAAAGAAGAACTCGGAGACGTACTTCAAGAAATTTCTGTGGTAAATAGAAGACTGGAAAAAAGCAATGCTGAATTATCTTCTATAAATAACACGGCAAACAATGTATATATAAAGATCAAAGATCGTGAGAAAAAAATTGAAATGTTTAAATTTGAGCAGGAGAGTACACAAAAAAAAAATTAGAACATTAGAGATCAAAAGAAAGAGAATCTCAAGAAAGAACTAACACGAATACTAGATTTAGAGAAAACAATTAAACAATCATTACTTTTAATAAATAACGAAACATTTACCGAAAATCAGAGAATTTGACTCTTTACCCTTTGTTGCATTCGAAAAATATCAAACTCTTGGTTACAAAAAAGTATATAAAAACACTAGAACTGCTTATTCATAAACTGAGTAAATATAGCCATGTGAACAAAACGATTTTTGGTCAGTTCATCAGTTTTTCGCAGTAAGAAGAGAAGCTTTTTGTATCCTGCATTTGCTGCGTTGGAAAAGTTCGATACATACATATTTGTTGCTGAAATGAAAATAATTTCCGATCATAACGTATTGTCTTATTTAATTCAAAGTACATCTAATGGTTCAATGCTTTCTCGCTGGGTATTAGCTCTACAATGTTATAATGTAAGCGTTACATATAGGAAGAGTAGTCGTCATGGTAATGCTGATGCCTTCTCTAAATTAAAATTTGATTCTTATAATTAATTTTGCGAATTCATCACATTCCATGCATATACTTGTTCTTAAATGGTCTGGCAACACTATATTGTTTTTGATTATGTTATTTGTTTGTTGTTTTATTGGTATATATATATATATATATATAAAATACCACACACACACACACACACACACATATATATATATATATATATATATATATAAAATACCACACACACATATATATATATATATAAAATACCACACACACACACATATATATATATATATATATATATATGTGTGTGTGTGTGTGTGTGTGTATTTATAAATTTGATTGTATATTATTTATTTTAAGAGTGGGTTGTATAAATGACGAATTCTCACCTTAATATTTTTTCATGTGTTATAGAAAAATCACTTGATTAGAGTTTTATTTTTTTTAGCAACATCGAAACACCTATGAGGGATGTGCTTTCCTGGATAGGAGTAGTAAAGAACTACTCAACTTCACTAAAATGGTAAAGTAACTACTCAGTTTCACTAAGGTCAGTTAAAGGAATGACTCTAGTTCGGAAGGGATTAGTACATAAGGATGCCGTCATGTTGATTGGCGTGAGGAGCTGCATGCGAGAACTTAATTATATTTTCGATTAATTTATATGTTTGTATAATATGCTGCATTAATATTTAATTAAACAAAAAACAAGCAAGTGGATATTTTATTTGTCTTTATGCCATTCTTACCGTCTTTTAATCACTCGTTCAAAGATTGGGATTTCTTACGTTTACCAACGAACACTTCGCCATAAATACAAAACGCTCAAACATTTTAAACAAGACTAAATCACTTGGAGAAAGAAATTAATTAATAATACATATAATTACTGTTCTATTTTACAATCATTTATTTTTTACGTTAAACAAAAATAATATTAACGAAGATTTAATAATAATTTCTTCAAGTTATTTTAAATGCGTACTTGCAGAAACTATTTAATAGTTCTAAAATTCTTCCCTAAATGTTTTTGCTATTACAATTCTAAGTATTTACATAATTTTATGTTTGATTTTAAATTTCGTTTTCGTAATAACTTTTCCACTCCAAGCCATTAAGCACAAATTTTGATAAATTAAACTTTTGAAAAGTTTTGTAAGAAAATAAAAGCAGTTCTAAAATTCAATAATTAATTCCCTTTTTCAAGGATTTATCGCATTTTTAAAATGTATTTTATAACAAATGGAGCTGCAGTTTTTATTAATAAATGTCTGCAAAAGTCAACATGAATTTTTTTTCTTCGAGCCATTTTAAATAGAACCGTTACGAAACAAATTTTTTATTGCGCAATTAAAATTCTTTTTTCAGTATTAACAAGCAATGTTGTTCTTTTCTGCTCAAATAAAAGTTAAATCATATGACATCCTTCAAAAATACTTACTGTTTGAAAATTTTTATGCTGTCAATTCTAAGGGCTTTTTGCATATTCTGAAGAAAAAATAAGTTTATATCCCTTACGTTTTTTTTTTTAAACTTTTAATTTATACTTACTAAATTTATTATATTAACGCTGTTGTAAACTTAATTTCCTTTAAAAATATTATATATATATATATATATATATAAGTATGCGTATAAAATTATTTTTTATATGAGATGACGCATCCCTGTCACTTATATTTTAGAAATAAAAGAGAGAGACAGATGTAATGAGTCATCCAAGATAAGTTTTACCAATGTCCCTTAAATTGACGACCTTATTGGATCTTGGTGACAAATGGAAAGAAAACGAATGTGCTGGAACCTAGGAGAAATATTGATAGGGAAGAAAGATTACGGAATTTTCGTGAATTTTTTGCGTGATGTCACACCTGATGATAATATTCTTTCTAATCCCCGAGATACGGAAGGAAATCTTTTTGGAGTTTGCCTTTTCGGACGAAAAGCAATCCTGTGGAGATTTAGGCTCGGTGAGAATCTCTTAGTTGGTGAGCAGAACGTTATTATAGCTCTGTTTTGCATATATTTGTGTTGTTTATCTGCGTAAGAGCTGCATTTGTTCCTATATCTGTGTCATTTGTACAAGTACTGTATTTCCTGTCTGTGCTGTTAATATAGAACATTGCTACATGTGTCAATCTAAAGATTTGTGAATAACACATCATTTGTCGTTTTCCTCATAGCTTGAGACATGATACATATAATTAAGTGCAAAGGAATCATGCTGTGCATGAAAGTCAAAATTTGTAATGATCACAAATACGTATTAAGAAATTCAAGGGAGTAAGATATAAGAGATAAAGTAATTTAAAATGCTGCTTCTAATTATAGACAGAAAAGGGTGGTTAAATATATTTTATGGATAGAAACTATCTTAGTCAGTCAATTAACTCATAGCAGTATTAGTAAAAGCCGAAAAAGAATTGAACAGGGACGCAAACAAATCCCAAATTACATACGAAAGGATTAGTATGTTACATTTAGAGAAATATCTTACTTCTAACATATCGCAATAAAAAATCTATTACATAGAGAATATTCACAATTTCAAATTTAT
This sequence comes from Nephila pilipes, assembly GCA_019974015.1. NCBI lineage: Eukaryota > Metazoa > Arthropoda > Arachnida > Araneae > Nephilidae > Nephila > Nephila pilipes. Next base: position 104,639 of record BMAW01056918.1, on the reverse strand, counting down.
AAGAAATATTAATTATTAACAAAATCAAGATATTTTGCACCTCTTTTAAATATATAGACACTTTTACTGGGAATTATTTTTTAAATTGTACTTTTCGGTTTGATGTTAACTCACACTATAAATATGAAAAATTCTCTAATAATAATAAAACAAAGTGTTAATATAATTAAAAACTCCAAAAAAATTCCCTAAAACTTTGATTCACTTAAAAATTAACCAGAAAATTGAAAAGCTATATTTCATCACATTATAACTCGTATCGCTAATCATTGACTCTAATGTGAACTATTACATATAAAGTGTTTAAGAAAGAATTTTACGAACGGAAAAATATGTTCACATAAGATTTTATAATTTCAATATCATTATATTATAAAACAAAATTTAAGAAGAAAAAAAAAAACGTAATAGTAATCGTAGTTTCAATAGCCCTCGTGTTATTTCTTGGTGGTTTATTAATAAGAAATCGGTCGACGAACTCACGTCACCTTTGATACACCAAGCTTAAAAATATTTTTTATTTTTTTCTCCCTGCATGCAATTAAATTATGTAAAGCAAAATTTTGTTTTAAATATCCATTGTTAAAACCTATGCAAATATTTTCACTTAAATGAAAATGCTAATTTTGTGTTAACGTCTATTTCGGAACCAATTATGCCGTTAAGAATTACATTATTTGAAGAGAAAAATTAATGTATGAATATTAAACGGTAAGAAAAGAATATTTAAGAATATCAAATATTTAACGAAGAATTAATTATTAAATTGTCTTAAAATAATCTACCTTTTATAGACAGCTTTTTATACGTCTCGTCTTGAATTTAATTAATATTTATAAAAGTATAAAAATGTGTGTGTGTGTGAAATTAATTATAATTCGCATTACTTCTTTCAATAGCATTGAAATCTTTATGAATTTGAGTTTTACTTAAATATATATAGTACAAGAGGAGCAACTTTTTGAAAGGCATGCATAATTTTATCCGGCTATAAAAAAAACTAAATCAAACTCATAAAGAAAAAATGTAATTTTGCATTAAATATGTGTACGATCATTAAAACGAAAAGCTTTTAAATTAAACAAAGAAACGCATGTTTTCCTCTGTTACTCAGTCTATTTTCAAAAAAAGGTTTGCTTTGCGATTAAGAAATAATTGCTAAATGATTCGGTACGGTTTTTTGTTACTTTTTATATGTATACTAAAGTAAAAAAAAGTAGGAATTCTTAGATTTCATTAATATCGAATCTTATTATTTAGTCTTATTATTTCTTTAGTCTTATTATTTATTAGTCTTATTATTTATTTAGTCTAATATAATATGCGAACATAAAATCTATTTAATGAAGTAAATAATCTTATTTAACTAAAGTTAATTTAAGTTCATTTCACAATTAATATAAAAAATAGTATTTGTAAGATTTTCAGTTAAAAACTCGTCTAAAATTTTCTATCTGTTTAAAGACAATTTTTTTTAAAATTTTAGGTTAAATTAGTATGTCAACAGCAGAATCTTGAATTTTCGAAGCTAGTAATGTTTAAAAATATACTTAAAAAGCATGCATCACACACACACACACAACACACACACACTTACATTTTTACATAATACTTACTTTAAAGAATAAATCATTAAGTACATTTAGTTAAAATATTTTTACTGAATTTATGTATTAGAATGGGAATGTAAAGAATTATTGTATGTTGTAACATTTGGGTACTCACAATTTTACCTCCAGTTAATATCTGGGTTTACTTTTTGAGATTTCTTAAAATTCTTACTCCTTACCAACCAAATGAAACATGATATACGTAGATTAAGTTTAATGAAAGAAGAGTAGTGATTAAAGATAAGAGAATAGACTTACGAGTATATAAGCCAAGAAATATTGAATAAAATGGTTAATATTGAGTAGTCGGTAATCGGTAGTTGTGACTGTGACCTTGCTTCGATAACAGACTGTCTGGTGATTTAAGACCACTAGAAGTGAATCCATATTGATGATAATTCAAAACTCCACACGAGTCATCAGCTACAGTGATTATACTCACTTGAACCCGAGTGATTTGATAAGCGAAAACTTTTATTATGTATCCTAAATTAAATTCAGACGCTTTGAGGAAAACTAAAATTGGGAAATGAGACAGAGAGAAAAGTATAATGAATATTTATAGTTTGATTTCAAATAACATGATCGAATTTGTATTTGACAATTCCATCTGTTCTATTTAATGTTGTGTGGTTTTTATTACTTATATTTTCAGCTATTAACTATTTAACTTAAAAATAATGACGGACGAAAGGAAGGCCTTTCTATCATTCCTTTAATTTCAATGTATCCATTAATCATTGCTCCCCCGCCACTTCAATGGGAGGACTTCGAGCCTCGACAGATATTCCTTAAAAGAATTTAGAGCTATCAATTTGTGATAGGAATAATATAAGTACGATATTACTTTAATTAACATAAATTAATTATATATAAGATATCAAGATGCAAGGCGCAACAACAAGAACATGCAATCCTACCTCGATTTTACTGCTTAGCGAGAGGCATGTATAGAAAAGACTCGAGGAAGAAATTGATTTGTTCCCATCATTTGTATAAAGATTCAATAGATAAAGAGCTATTGGCCTGTTATCAAATGTAAAGAAAGACTTTTTGTGGAAATGAGTCAACGACAAAATCGTAAGAACTTTTTTCAAGAATGATCTCACAATGCGAAACATTTCCACTACAGATACAAAATATCAAACAGAGAATTATAAAATTATCTTATCAGTCTAAAACATACAATTTAGAAGAAGATCCAGTGATTTAACTATTTATATCATATTAATTCGCCTCAGGCTACATGATGGAATTTCCCCCTGGAATTTTATTCGTAACATGAAAATTGATAACTTGATGCATTGTTTGGTTCGTTCATGAGCTTAAACAATAATGTATAAAAGTTTTTCTCGAGTTCCTCACTTTTTAAAATATGTGTTCTAGTATGAAAAGCTCAGTATCGTTTCGTTTAGAGCATTGGTTTCCAGAAGCGTTTTTGACCTAAGGACCCTTTTTTATAGTCCAAATTGGCCCTCAGACCCCCAAGGGGTAAAGCTACATAAATTAATGTCAAGCATTGGTAAAAAAAATGCACAGTACAAAAATAACAAATTAAAAAGAACATTTTGTTAAAAAAGTATTTATTGAAATCATAACTTTTATCGAAAATAAAATTTTTAAAAAATTAATAAATTGGATTAACTTGGTGAGATGTTATGAGTGTATTTATGTTCGGCTCAATGTTTGTGAGTAGCAACCACAAATCCCCATGAGCACTAATTACTAGTCGGTTTCTTATTTTGTGATGAGGCTCATAATGGCACTGAATCCCCATTCTACCAAATAGGAAGACGGAAGAGTAGTCAACAACTTCCTTACAATAACCCATAATGCATGATATAAAATTTGAATCTATTTTTATAACCATAATTTGTGATATCCTTGTTTAAACATTGGTTTAGGTTCCTCATTTGTGAATATTTTAATTAGCTGCTCCTGTATTGGTGTGGATTCATCTGTATTTGTCCACTCGCAAAAGGTTTCAACACCCAGCCGGGAGTATCCAAGGCAAGATTGTCTTGAAATCTTTGGCTCAGGTCTGTTTTAAAAACCGTTAGGTGTTGACAGTAAACAAACAAATCTTCATCTCTACTTTGCAATTTCGAAAGGTTAGGAAACTGAGAACATTCTCCTCTTCCCAAGTTTTGTTCGCCCAGAAAAAGTTTTGCAACAAACGCAGATATTCCGCTTTTAGTTTTGATTAAATTTAATTGGTCACCTTGTATTTTCAAATTAGTTTCGTTAAATTTGACAAATAAATCAGTTATATAGGCTGTGTTATTTTTTGAATTAATTAAATTGCGTCGCAAATCATTGTCTTTACTTTCCAAGAATTCCAACACTAAATCAAAGAGCACATAAAATCGATTTAAATATGCCTTTTTAGATAACCAACATACTTCTGTGTGAAGAAGTAAACAATTATAGTCTTCACCATTTTCCAAACAAAGTTGAGAAAATAATCTCTCATTAAAGGCATTCTTTTTGTCTTTATTGCTCTAATGACATAATCTAGTGATCCATGCAAACGTTCACTAAGAGTTTTTGCGACTGAATGATATCGATGAATGACACAATATACAAAAAATTCTTTCGGTACAGCTTGCTTTAAGTATGCCAGAAAGCCTCGGTATCTTTCTACCATTGCCGGAGCATAGTCTGTAGCAACAGAAATGATATTAGTCGAAGGCATAGCTTTTACATCGAAAAAAAAAGATATCTTTCGATGTAAAAGCTATAAAAAAAGATTCAGAAAATAAAGTTTTACCTTTCGTATCGGTTTCCAAGCATTTAGCAAATAACAATTCTTGGCAAACTTTTTTTTCTCTTACAAATATTACATAAGCTAAAAGTAAAGCTTCATTTCCTGGTAAAGTGGACTCGTCAAGCTGCATAGAAAATTCAGATGTTTTTAAGTACTCACATACAGAATTTTGTACGCACTGAGGCATTTCGTCAATCCTTCTTTGTACTGTATTATTACTGAGTGGAATTTTTTTTATAATGTCGAAAGTTGCTTTGTGTAACACGGTGCGAATTACCTCACTTACAGATGGTAAAATAAGTTCTTCACCAATAGTGTACGGCTTTTCATTCTTTACAATCAACAAAGAAATGTTATAAGAAACACGCAATCCATCGTCATCTCGCTTAGATGTTGTCCCTATGAATTGCTGCAGTGACGGTGTTTTCATATATATTTCTTTGACTGTTTGAGAAAAAAGTAAGACCTTAACTTTTTTATCACTATGGACTTCAAATGATCCTTAAGCTTGGAAGATTCCATTGAATCATTTGATATAGTTTTATAACATAGAAGACGCATAGGTAAAAGTACAATTTCTTGATGATGAAATAAAAAAAAATTCAACACTTTATTGTCGGCATTTTCTTCGACTTACTCATACTTTTATCCGTTGAAAAGGGCAAAAAAAAAAAAAGATATAAGAAAATTTGTGTATCAAATGTTTTTTTGCAGCAAATTACTGTTAATTATTACTAACTTTTTCAATGGAATGCTGAAGTAAATCTCTTTTGAATTAATTATTTGACATAAGGAAAAAATTTCATAGAATTTTTGAATAGAATAAATTCTCAATAATTAACTTCTTTCGAAAATATCCGTATTAAAAAAATTGCGGTATCTTTCTAAATTTTTAATTAAAAAAAAGTATACCCTTAACTAACGTTAAGGGATTACTTTTTACTTTTTCAATATATATACAGGGATTACTTTTTACTTATTCAATATATATACAGGGATTACTTTTTACTTGTTAAGGGATTACTGTATTGAAAAATGTGATATGTATTTTTTTTTCAAAGAGATCAGTTTTATTCAAATACGCTTATTTAACAAAATTACTTTCTCTGAGTAACAATGCAAAAAATGCAAATATACCAAAACTAACGTTAAGGGATTACTATATTGCTGGTACTATTAATAATACTATAACTAATCCCTTAACGTTAGTAACTATATTGAAAAATGAGATATGTAATTTTTTCAATGGAGATTAATTTGATTCAAATATACTTACGTAACAAAAGTACGTTGCCTGCTTAACAATACAAAAATTCAAATCAGTAGAAATAAGTTTTGTCATTGTTCATTCAGAAAAGGTATTAGATAACGCTCAGTACTTAAGTAACATACTGTATTTTAAGCACCCACCTGTATTTATATTTTATTAAGGACGTAAAAACCGCTATTTATTTATCTTTTATTTAAATTTCCATTATAATAAAAATGGATCGCAATTTTATTATTTTGTATTAAATCTTGCGCGGACCTCCTGACATTGTTCAGAGAGCCCCAAATCAATTTTAATTTTCCACTGACCAATTGAATGATACTGAGGGGGGGGTGGTGGCTCCGTAGGGACCATTGTAGGAGCCACTGGTCTAGAGTATCTGCCGTTTAAAAACTGTTATTAAAACAATATAAATTCTAAACACATTTGTTATTTAGTTACAATGGCCAGTCGTACGGCTTCGCTTTCTTCTGATACCAAAATGCAGTCTTTGAAAGAAATTCGGATTTAATTGGACAAAAGGCTCTTCATTTAGTTTGTATTCTGAACTCATTACTTGATTGTTTTCTCATTCCCACTAAACGATGAATTTAAATCATTTAACGAGGCGAAGTCTCAATTATTCTTTAATTTTAATCAGCTGTGAATGAGGAATCATTTTGGTAGTAAATAACAGCCAATTTAAAACTAACTAGCCAATGAATATCAAATTTGTTGTTTAATACATGACAGCATACAATATTGACTCCAATTTGCTTATGAACGTCATCTACGTTCAAAAACAGATGTGGTTTGAAAAACTCTAGTAATGTTTGCCAAGCAGATTGAAATGATAGAGAGAAAAATTCACAGAAAAAATATATGAATATATTTTGTATGAAGAACAAATATTCAAATGAAAGCAATATTATCACTGGCAACTTTAAACGTAAAAATACCAGATGGAGAACAGATGGCATATTATTCTAATTAGGGACCTTCCACATGTGTGAATAACGATACATTTTTAATGCAATTGAATTATTTACTATCATTATGCTTACTCATTGTCTAGAAACTGAATATTAGAAATAAGTTTTAAAAAAGGTTTGGAGAAAATTGTTGCAAAACAGTGTTACACTTTAATTTACACTTTCAATTAAAATGAATGTATCATTTTTGCTTGAAATATCTAACTGTGATATTTAAAATGAGGAAAATGAATAAATGATCTTTTAAAGTTAAAACCGGTGACATTCGATATTAAAGTTTATTCTTAACGTTCGACAAATTTAAAGCAATATTTCATTTTTTTCGGATCAAATTCATTTTCTTTCCAGAACTAAATACAGTGAGGCAATTCTCAGATGATGAAAAACTATGGCTTCCAAAAAGTGAGGGTAAAAGCAAACTGTGTGTCACGCAAACACATTGATTTTTTATCTACGCCATTTTTTACTCTTTTGCTTTTTTTTATTCTCTCCCCCACCTTTTACAACCATATCCGTCACGAACTTTCATCTGTTATCATTAGAAGAGGAGTATCCCCAGAATCGCAAAAAAAAAGAAGACTTTTATTTTATTTTATATTATTAATGCGCTATTTCTCCCCATCTTTCCATTACTTATTTATTTTTGCCTCTCGGAGATAAAAAAAAAAGATAAAAAGTCCAGATACCATAATAGAAATTCAGATTTTCTCTTTTTCTGATCAAGATTCATTATGTGTGGCTTTGCAGATAGCTCAAAGAACAGAAGGCTTGTAAAATAAATAAAAGTTAATGGAAAAAATATCGTTTGGTCGATAAGCTGTGTTGATACATGGAGTGTCATAGAATATCTGACAGGAAACTGTAGCTTTTATTTAGTTTTAGAAGCTCTTTTTTTTTCATAAATCGCCGTGAATTGCACCTTTTAATCAATGCAACAAAAGTGTAATTTGTTTTCTATTTATGTGTTCCAAAAGCAATTAGTTGGTTTTTACTCGTATATCATATCAATAATGAATAAGCATTTTTAATCAGCTTTAATATTTTGTCTTTTATTGTCGCAGTTTTTTTAGTCGGTGAATGGTTTCTATGGCAACGTATTAGAAAAATTGTTTTTGTGAATTTTTAATACTATGTGTAAATGGCTTAAAGATAATTTCGATTTAATTCTTTTTTATCATTTTCTTAGATGAAAAGAGCATAAAAATGAATTTCAAAAATGTTTATTCAGTTAAAAAGATATTTCTAATTGTTATTTGTCAGAAACATAGTATACATGGTATATTATTACTACTCTTCATTTAATTATCTTTTGATTATCGATTGAAATTCTCCCTTTTACAATTGTAAGCAAAATGCCGTCAAAAGTACTATTAAATCTTTTATACGTCAGTATTTTTAAAGTGATTGACACGCCCTCTTATGGTGCGTGTACATCTGTGAGCCAAGCCACTCAACGCGTCCAAAGAACTATTTGTGACAATCCAACTCCTATAGGCATTTTTTTTTTTTAGAAAATTCTCGGCTGAAATGGGAATAGAGCGTTGGTTTTCTTTCCGCAGGCGTGGATCCAGGCATCGTTGTCTACTTGTATTTTATCTTTTAACATTGGCGGTTCGAGGTAGATTCTTCTACCCCCATGAATCATTGGTAGTTCCTTATGTAAATAATTTTAAAGAGCTACTGGCGAGCGATTATCTGACGGATATATAAGCGTCAAATTAATTACTCGCGCGCAATCACGAAATCATATCTTCTTCGGTTTTTTCACGAGTGAGAACTAAGGGAATTCAAAGATCAGATTGGGAATCATTATCTATTTTAACTTGTGACTTTTAGCTAATCGCTATTTTCTCTTAACTGCACTTGTGTACTCTATTATAAACTGTGTGATTTCAATAGAATTATAAATTATTCCCATTTAAAGTGAAACGTGATTAGGTAAATCATACGAAAGTAGAAGTGCAATGAATTGAATAATTGATAAGGAAATATATATGTAATAGAATTGAAGAAAATAAAGGGAGATTGAGGATAATGAATTGTGGATAGATATTTATAATTACGTTTATAGCTCCTTTATTATTTTTGATGATTGAATCTATTTCTAGTTAAAGTATTGAGATAAGAACCGACTAGTTGTGTGAAGTGAATTAAATTAAAAGATTGAAATGGTAAGCTAAGAATTTATTTGTTGATCTTAATTAAAATTTGATGAATTAAGTGGAATTCGAAAAAGAGCTTCCTTATCTATCTTTTATAGAAGATTAATTTCATCTTTTTCTTACAAACCCTCAATTGGAGTCTCGTATATATTAACTGTGTAACTGAAAGTAACAATGCCAGTAAAATTAGATAATGAAGAACGGATCATACAAACTTTGGCGGTTCGAGGTTGATTCTTTTTTTTTCCTGTCGATCGCTCTGTGTTTGTAATGAAAATCATTCCAAAAGATGGCCTGCAACGTTCACAGATACATACACAGGAAAAGAACGGATTGCGGTCTCCATTTCCCTTCCGTTTTTCAACCTGTTCACAGGGAATTTGCATTTTTGCTACGGAAGGGATTGCTTTACGTATGGCGGATGAGTTTATGGACTGGCAAGGATATTGCACTCGGAGATAACACGTATGATCCGCAGTAACTTGTGTGTGTATTGCAACTCGACTCTTCGTTGCAAGAGCTCCTTTAGAGCGTCCTCCTTAATAGTGGTAGTTGTAATTACAGTTTAGTGTTGACAACAACCACTGGAATTCTGTTCTGTTGGGTTTGCCTCGACTAGTCATGCGTTGTCAAAGGTACGTGAAAAGGACCGGGGACAATGTCAAAACTTCAAAAAAGTATTATATACAGATAGTTTCCAGATACATTAATAATTGCGAAAAAAAGGCGACAAATATAACGGTTATTGCTAAGAAGATATAACCTTTCAATCAAGTCTCACATTTGCAACAATAAGTTGCCGTGTTGTTCAGCAATGTCCCGTTGTAGTGATTTATTTCACATGCCTTTATTTATCTTTAAAGGTGTGCCAAATTCTTTAATTTTTTTGCTACCCTTGGGGCCATTGTTTTAATTAGATCACTTTTGGAATACCTGATCACTTTTACATTTTTTATCGTTTGCTTTATTTTTAGTTACATTTAGCTGAAATATATTCAATTTAATAATATATCGTTTCTTTTAATTTTAACTTCGGAAAAGTTTACTATCGTCCAATTTCTCAATATTTCATCTTACTTTCAATCTTATATTTCATTAAGTAATTTAATAACAGTTATAAAATAATGTACCTTGGATGCTAAATCTGTTCTTCAGAAAACATTGCATAGAACCTTTATATTCTTTTTAAAGTGTCCTATACGTTGTTACGTCTAGTATATAAACAACTCGGAATAAAAGCGAAAAAAAAAAAAATCACGAATTAGAATTTAATAATCAAAACAACTTTTCTTCATGTATTGTGGTTAAGGTAGCCTAATTGATAGAATAATAGATCTTTTACTCCATGGATAGTAGTTTCCAAACTCGCATTTTATAAAGGACATGGTAGATAAGTAGTCATGATCGTGAGTTCAAAAACTGCTTTTATCGAGTCGTAGGTTCAAGACTTGATTCTAGTGAAGATTCACCGTATAGAGAGGACTAATGCACGTAAAGTCTGAGAATCAAACCCTTACTTTGGGATAGAGTAGAAGTTGGGAAATTGAAATGCTAGTAGATGTGTCGGCCTCGTCACTTGATCAAGGTTCAAAAATACGAGGTCGGTTACCAAAAGTCCTCGTGTTACTTTTAAGAGCAATTTGCAATCAATCAAGCTCGTATTTCCCAAAACCATCTTTTTGTTAATAAATAGCCCTATTGATAATTTTAGAGCGACGTTATTAAATACTATATCAACTAAACTTGACATTAATAATCTATTAAATGTATTTCCAAAGACTGTCGTTGCTGATAACCATCCTGTATAGAAGTATAATTTATTTAGAAAAATATAATTTACTTATGTTTTTCTTAGTAAGTAAATTATAATTCAATTAATTAAAGAAAAATATAGTTTATTATTTTTATTAGATTTTCTTCCTATAACTAGACGTAATATTACTTCAGCATTTAGTTAAATTGAACTCTCTGGATGTTTCATATTGACAAATCTTTATCTTTTGTATTTCACGTTATATAATGCACAGCTATACACTAGACGGAAGGATTTATATTTAGAAACCTTAAAAATGCGTGTAAAGCTTAGAAAACCTATAAGTGCGAGATTAATTCTGTCTCCACAAACACACACAATATGTTTTATTTTTTCCTTTTTAAATTAGTAGAGATACTTATAGAAAGTCTATAGATATAATGCACCTTAGAATTTTTGTTTTACTTCAGTACTTCCCAATTAGAACTATTGCATCCACATTACAAAATAATAAATTAAACTACATTATGTGAAGTGAAAGTTAAAGAAGTTGAATTATGCGTTATTTTGTTACTCATCTTAAAGGCTGTTGACTGTTTATTTCTGTTTTTCATCGCACTTGCAATTAATTTCTTTTGCTCTGGTTCGCTTTTTTTGACTAATGAATTTGTGATTTGTTTCAAAATACCGTTTTACAGATGATATTCTACTTACCACTGTTCCAGAACAGAAAACACGCACCGCTTTGTCGCCTTTACTAATCATGCCATATTTCTTAGTCCAACAATTGTGAAATTCTCTGATACACTTACTATTTTGAACTTTATTTTTTTTTTGGCTGAATTAGTCGTATTAAATAACAGTTAAAAATCGTAAATATAATGCAAATAAACTTTAAAATACAGTTGTGTCAACGAAATCAACTATTATGCTATGCGTAAACAAACTATGCGTCATTAGCAATTATATAGTCCACGATATAACTAACACATAAATCAATAACTCCCAAGTCTAACATTGAAAACAACATTTTTTTTGCAAATTTTTTTTTTTTATTCATCAACATAACACCTTTTGTTAATCACCTTTTAGGGTGATACAATCGTTCCAATGCTTTTCCAAATCTTTTCCTCTCTTAAAAAAAAAAAAAAAAAAAAAAAAAATTTCTTTTTTTTTTCGCAACAAATCTTTTTTGTTGCGAGTAAATAGCGATAAACAGCTTTCTGAATCATCGACTCGTTGCTGTTTTTGTTCCATCGAAAGCAATCGCGGCACCCACTTGGAAAAAACCTTTTTCATGCTCAATTTTTCATGAAGGATAGTAAATACACTTCCATATGATATCTGTGTCATCTCAGCAATCTCACGGAGCTTCACTTTACGATCTTTCATTATAATTTTTGTCACTTCACTCACATTTTCCGGTGTAACGGCTTCCACA
>BMAW01056918.1:63609-87665 GCA_019974015.1 Nephila pilipes | reverse complement strand
TTAAAAAAATTAATTGAGCAATCAGTTTTAACACAAGTGTGAAAAAAATTATTTAAATTAATTTGAAAAGTAAAGGGCAAATCAACTATTTATATATTATTTAATTTAGTCATTAATTAATATACTTTATATATATATATATATATATATATATATATATATATATATATATAATCTCTCTCGATAAAAATGTTGCTAATAATCGTATTATCTACAACTTTTAAATTAATAACTAAATTACCTATTACATTAGAAATTATATTAGTTAGAACAAGATTTATGTACAAAGGATAAAATGACAAATCCAGTTTAAAACAGGGTTTTTTTATTTATTTTGAGAGAATTTACGTCCATCTACATATCTAAAATAAATTAAATTTTTAATAAACTTTTTTTCTCTTAATTGTGAGTAAATATTGGCAAACCTCTTACTAGCAGATTCACTCTGTGGTATTCTTTCAATCTTTTTAAACATTTTTGTCGTTTGAAAAATAAAATAATCTTTTAAGACAAGACGAATAATTCCTCATAAAATATAAATTTATTAATTTATAATTTTTTAAAATGAGCCAAAAGAACAGTTAATTAAATCCTCTATATTTGTTGAAGTAAACAAATTTTCTAAATTATAATTATACATTGAGTAAATCTTTTTATCGTTCAATGTGATTGATAATATCTCAACTATTTTAAGTCTAATCAAACTATCAACAGTTTTTTCTTAAAAGTATTTTGTAGATTTTACCAGTTTTCGAAATGTATTCATTGATGCCATTGTCCACACTTTTTAATGTAATACATATTTTATGAAATTTTGGGATTCAAAAGATATGAGGAAATTTTTTAATATTAAAAGTGTAATCACTTTTCTTATGATAGTTTTTAATGCATGTTTAAGTTTTATCTTTATACTGTTTCATTCTCTGACAGTCTTTGGCATAAAGTAATGAAATTGCTTCTCTAAATATCAAACGCTAGTTATTCTTAGCAATTTTTCAATCTTCTTATATTTGATTTTTCCGTTGTAAGATAAACCAGCTAAATTCAAAAAGTGTTCTCTAAAACTTTTTCTTTTGTATTCTCCAAACCAGGCTTGGATATTTGCCTCTCTACATTTTGTACAGTATATACTAAATTTTTTCAGTTATTTAGTGTTAAATTATTTTCATACAGGTCTTTACAACTTATTTTTACGTTGAGCACCAAGCCTCGGCAAAAGAGATCAACCTTATAATTTTAACAGGTATTGGCAACTTTGTAGATCTTGGTTTATTGTTTCGTTAAATGCTCTTACAGATGTTAACGAAAGATTTCCATTTTTAACATCTGCTCTGAAGGATTTTCTCTTTTGAAGTTATTATTCTCTTTACTCTAAGAATATTTGAAACTGTGCGTGGCATATTTGAGTATTCATTTGGAATTTTCTCTTTACGTTAGAAGTAATTCTTCACAAATTTTTGCTTTCGTATCAATAACATTGCTTATCTTGTTCTTCAATTTTTTTTTTTTTATGTATCATGCGTTTTACAAACTTTTTTTGTAGAAAAAAAAAAGGCAAATATACATTTATCTTCAAACTAAGCAAAAATGTATCCTTCGAATCATATCTCGCTTACATCAACTTTGAAAGAAAAAATAAATTTGTAAGTATTTTTATTCCTTTCTTCCCCCACCCCCGGCTCTTACTATGTCTTGATTTGGAAATGGTGTCCAAATTAAATGTATCTGCGATCTAGATTTAGCTGAAGAAAGGAAGGGAAAGACAAATATTGGTTGACAATGACGAAAGTAGAAAATTGGAAAAGGGCACCAGAAAATCCGAGAAGGGCGTCACCCCTATTTACCAAAGACAATAATTCCCTAACAGGAAGAAATCATAACTGTAATATCATGTAGTCGTAAGTCCAATACTTATCTAAAACCAATCAGCCCCCGAGGGAGTATTCATAAGTCAGATACAGAATCTGGTAAGAAAGAACTGTGAAGCTAACTTAAAGAGAAAATTTAATGTGTAAAGCAGATCGTGAGGGCGCGCGTATGCATACGGTTGCGTGTGTCATCATTGGTACCTATCTTTACCAACAACGTTATAAATTTTCAAAAAATATTTTTGGTATGCAAAAATTTCCCTTTTTGTGTTGAAGTTGAGCTAAGAAAATTAAGAATTTTTGTTACGAATAAATTGTCGCCACTCACTGAATGCAACCATCTGTTTAACGGAGTCCAAACAAATGTAACATTGATTCACAAGTTAGTTTTGATTTGGTAGTCATTTGCTGCTGAATTAAAATGTGACTGCTGACGCGTCGAGTTGTCGACGTCGTTTTTAATACCTCTATTTTCCATTATACATCAGACACCAAGCAATAATGCTCCAAAGAAGGCGAGTATGATCTGATCGGACTGAAAAGTTATAACAAAGAATGTTTGAGATGCGAAAGGTGTAATAATCACGAATACGAGTAACCGAGACTTAGACAGCTGTCTAAGGAGTCATGATGATTATTAAAAACTTCAAAAGACTAAAATTTTCTAAAACTTTCAAAGGATTTAATGAGCGCCCCTCGTAATTTATGTATAATCTTTATTTATAAGTGAACAGGAATCCAAGAAACGACTGCAAATAAGCTCAAATTACTCAGAAATTTAAGATCGTTATGAAGCTGCTATTTATGTCAAGATACTTTCAAAATGTTATTTCTTTATTTGGCTTCATTTTTGAATTGTCTCCTTCCAAAAGTTTTTGATACTTAAGGTAATTGTCATTGCCTTACTTTTATTTTATTTCTTTACTTATTAGCTTTATTTCATAAAATGTGCTTCAATAACACTATAAATTTAATGGACGAGCTAAAATTGTTAACACAGGACTGAAATTTATATTTTAAATTTATAACAAAATGTTACTAATACTAACGCCGGCTATTTCAGCTTATATGCAAATTTAAAAGAGGGGCCGAAAACGATATTTGTCGCTGTTTTGTTCTTCTTAACTTTTATTCAAAAAAAGCGTAAAAACAGTAAAACGCATTTACTCTACACTATTATTGTGTTTGTACAACGTATAAAAAAACATTCTTTGAGCCAGGGGAAGCAGTAGGAGGTATGAATGGTGCGAGCGTACATGTTCTTTGTTTCTGGTGATCTCTCGTGTCACTGACCGGTATAATCAAAATAAAAATAGCTCCATTTCCTTTTCTTAAAATCTAATCCGAATATTTAATTTATTTTAATAATATCACGTACTTATCCCAAATTGTATTTCGACTTATCCAAAGTTATGAAATTTTGCGGACGGTTAAAACGCTAATTTTAATAAAATAATGTAATTATCATTTTAATGTATTGCTTACAACACAAATTTGAGCAATGTAATAAATAGTTCACGAAATGAAGTGAACTATCACTTTATTGTACATAAAATTTGTTTCAAGGTCGTGCATATTAATTTTGCTCTGGTCCTTGCTTTTGTTCAGGTCACCCTGTATGGAGCATATGGAGGAAAGTTTTACAGGCTTTAGATTATTCTTTTATGTAGGATTTTTTTTTTCGCAAAATCTTTTCCTTTTATTTGAAAAATTGATGAGATTTAACCGTACTAAAGCAGTTACATTATTGCATGTAAATTATTTTTATCAAGAATAAATTATTAGTTTTATTTTAATTTAATTTAATCAATTGTAAATAAAATTCTATTTTCTATTCATTCCCGAGGTAAAATTTGGTTTAATAAAAATCTTCGGTGTTAGGGCTGAATTCTTTTTTTCCAAAGATTTATCAGAAGAAAGCTCACTTGTAACAAAAAAAATTAGTTACTTAGTGTTTAAACACTTTTATAATTACATTTTTACCTGATTTAATTATTTCTATGTCGAAGCAGCGAATTTTAATAATGAAATTCATTGACATCTGCTTTCACCTATGTTGAAGATAATTTAATTCTCAAAGCGGGAGATTTTAATTATCCTGTCTCTCACTAGTAACTTGCAAATGAAATTCTCAGACACTTTTCCATCCAATCCACATTCTCCAGTAATCAAGACAATGGATCAAATACAAAAAAGTTATTTTTATACAAGATCTTTATTAAATAGATGACGTTTGCATGCAACTCTTGAACTACGTCTAACAATTGTTTTTGTCTAACAATTCTATAAGCATTAAAATGTCTATTAATTCTAGAAGCATTAAATTTAGTATTTACTGTTGCCATAAAATAAATAAAATAGCAATTAATGCTGGTTACTTAAAATTACTGATGCTTGAAATGTTCTTCAAATTTTCCATTTTCGTAAAATTTCTGTTATTTTTCTGTGCAAATTATGACGGTACTTTTCTGATTCCAAATTTAGAGAAATTTCATAAATAGATCATTAGAAAATAGATTTAAGTAAATGTGTTCTGGCTTACAGAAAAATACGTGCATTGTGTTTTTTCTTATGCTTTGTTTTAGGATTATGGTTACTTAATCAAAATCTATTATATCTTTTACACTGATGTTTTCCTCATTGTGACGAACTGGTGATTGCGGCTCAATACAATGTTACACTTATAAAGAAAAAATAGACATTTATAGAGGTTTTGTTGAAAAATAAGAAAAGCCTATTTAATGACTTCCCCCCTATCAACGATCTTATGATGGATTTTGTGATCATCTTGGCAACTCGGCGACTTTGGATATAAAACGAAAATGCTGGAATCTAGTCAAAATTTCGATTAGAAGAAAAGCTACAGATTTTTCCGGAATTTTCCCTGAGAAGTCACACCTGGTCGAAACATCTAGAAATATGAAGAGTCTGGATGAATCTGTCGGAATTGTCTGAATGAATCTAGTGAGAAATTGGTCTGTATCTTGACAGAGAAATCCTGCTGGAAAAAGTCTGTATCTACCACGAAGTAGCCTGTATTAACCTAGACTGCAGGAGGCTGTCAGAGCCTACCTTTGAAGCACAAATTACTACTTTGGAGATTGTTCAGAAGTGCGAACAAGTAAGCTGGTGAGTAGAGCGTTATTGAAAATATTGTTACTATTATTACTCGTACATGTGTTGTTTTGTATCTTTTTGAGTTGCTTATCTGCACAAGTGCTAGTATCTTTCTCTTTCGTTGCTAATCTGTCAAAGTTTTGCTAGATGTGTCTAGTATGTCGATTTGCCCTTAATATTTATAAATAAAACTGCATTCTATATTATCCTTCTTGTTGGATTGTCTTCTCTCTCCACTTTGAGTATAGAATTTTCTTAACAATAATATAAAATGAGGCTTTTTGTTACAAAGAGGACAAACGAAGGGTGTTCAAAAAGTATTTGCATTAGAAGACAAAGAGCATCATTAAGGTAAATTGTTGCTACCAATGGGTACTGCCGTCTGCTAAACAGAGTCGTAAAAATTTGACAATTATTTATAAATTACTTTTGATTTATTAGACATTTGTTGCAAAAATAAAATTGAATTGCTACCGCTTCAGTTCTCTCAAGGTGAGACCCAGTTTCATCATTATGCACCGGAAAACAAGCGACTTCCGTTGAATATATTTCAATAAATGCAGAGATAACATCATCAGCCAGAACAAGAATTTTTGAAGTGCAAAAGGTGTTATGATCGCGAATACGAGTAATAAAGCATCAGGATCTACTAGACAGCTGTCTAGAGGATCCTGATGCTAACTAAAAACAAACCCTTTTTTATGCTACGAACAATATATCTTGGAATTTCAAAAGACTTATTAGGCGATTCTCGTAGCTATCTAAAAATTCATTCATGTTTATTATTACGAGTAATGAACACTTACAATTTTTAGGCATTGCAACAAATTTGCAATGAAAAATAATAATTCAGAGATTCAGATAAACTGAGTATAAAAATGTTATATTACTCGTCTTCTATAAACGTTTCTGGCCCACTAGCGCTACCTTCAGACACCTATGGAAGCATGCAAGCAGTCTGTCTGTTGTTAGGCATCAGACGAGAGAAGACGACCACGAGAAGAAGACGCTGACTAGAGCGAAAGATACTTTTTAATTTCGAGTTGTGATAACATTAATGATATTAACTTTGAATATTGATTTTAAAGATTGATATTAATTTTGTAAATATTTTATTATATTAATTAAACTATTGAGCTCAATAATCGTATTTATTGTCGTCGACCATCTACAACACTGCATCAGAAGTGCGATAAACTAACGATTAACTATCGGTATTTATTTTCTCGATTGAATTCTATTCTTCTTCGATAACAAGATTGTTTCTAATATGATGACAAGTGTTAACGCCCAAGGATTTTATAAATTGGATTAGTACGTTGTACGAAGAATTGTACATAAGCTTTGAAAAAAGAAAAGAGTAAGTACTGTTTATTTTTGTATTTGAAGAGGAAAATTCTAAACGATATTAATGATTATACATTACAATGAGAAAC
The DNA here is from genome assembly GCA_019974015.1 of Nephila pilipes. Classification (NCBI taxonomy): domain Eukaryota; kingdom Metazoa; phylum Arthropoda; class Arachnida; order Araneae; family Nephilidae; genus Nephila; species Nephila pilipes. The sequence continues at coordinate 81,244 of BMAW01056918.1, read as the reverse complement.
TGTGGAGTGGAAAAAATAAGAATATTACAAAAATTTATTTTTGATTCTGACGGAGATCGCTTGAATCGAAAGAGAATAAGAAATTTTCCTGGCGTTGATTTTCAAACCAAAAGAGACGGATTTAAAAATGAATTACAAAATCTGAATGATTCATTTTCTCTCAACGAGCTTATTACTGTATACAATACTATTTGATGACACGAAACAGGAAGTTTCAAGTAGAAATTTTATACTTACTTTGCGATCTTGAAGCGTTGGCCGAGAATTGTGCCGAAGTTCTTGCCGACTCAGACACAGAAATAAGAATCCATCTCATAATTCAGGAGAAAAGAAAAACAAAAACGATTCTTGCATGCAATGTGAAAGTAGAGATGATTTCTGTATGCAGTGTAATTTGCATGAAGTGTAATTTGAATAAAATGTGTGATGATCTCTACAGAAGTAATTTAAACAAAGGCTCTGCTTCTCATAACATTGGTATTAATTATTCTGATATCGAAAATACCATTTCTAAATTTAATGCTGAATCGCATGAAAATATCACAAACTGGATTGGTCACTTTCAGAATATTTCTAAATTGCTTAGTCTGTCCGATTTACAAAAAATTATCTTTGCTAAGAGATCCCTTGAAGGAACGGCTGCATTATTTGTTCATACAGATCCGGAAATTAATTCCTAGTGAAAACTGAAGCAAGATTAAAAAGATGAATTTTCATTCAAGATAAATTCAGCAACATATATATATATATATATATATATAATTTGCATGAACTTATGATCAGAAAAAAAATGAGGGATTCTGAATTCAATCCAGAATATTTTCTAAAAATGAAAGAACAATGCATTTGTGAGGAAATAGAAGTTTCCTCTTTGATGTATTATGTAATAAAAGGGATCAATGATAAACAAGAAAATACAATCATTTTGTTCGGATGTAAGGATTTATTAGAATTTAAAGAAAAACTCAAAATTTATGAAGTAATAAAAAGTGATTCTGCAAAAAGTAAAGGTGCTTTCAATAAAATAAAAACAAAATATGATCATCATAACAGATTTAATACTTTCGATAAAGTAAAACCTAAATTTCAATATGGTGATATATATATAATTATAAAACCAAAAGTTTGTATAATGGGAAATTTAGTGGTGGTACTGAAAGAATGAAATAAAATGATTTTGAAAGTCGTAAGAATAAAATATATTTTAAATGGGGCTTGAAGGACAGATTTCCCGTTCCACTGAAAGTGGATATATTGGACAGAATGCAGGAATCTCGGATCCTTAGTACTATAGATCGTAAAAATACATTTTTCTATGTTGATGTAAACAAAGACAGTAGAAAATACACCTCGTTCGTTACCCATGAACGCCAATATCAATTTCTCAAGGTTCCGCTTAGACTCTGTAATTCTCCAGCTGTGTTTAAAAGATATATTAACACCTTTGATTAATAATGACATTGTTTTGCCTAATATAGATGACATTATAATTTTGTCTTCTTCGTATAAAGAAGGAGTCGAACGCATCAAACGAGTTCTAAGCATTGCAATCGAATACAGAACTGGAGTAAAATTTTAAAAAATCTCCTTTTTTCAAAAAGCGAATCGAATATTTAGACCATGTCATAGAAGAAGGTAAAAGTTTTTCATCTACTATAAAAACGAAAGTTGTCCTTAATTTTTCTAAGCCAACTAATTAAAAACAAATCCATAGTTCTTTAGGACTAACTGGATATTTTCGAAAGTTTATTCTAAATGATCTTTTGAAAGAAGACCAAAAGTATAAATTCGGCGAAGAAGAAATGAATTCTTTTAATCAGTTAATGTCACTCTTAACTGAAACACCTGTCTTAAAAATGTACAACCCTAGTTACGAAACTGAATTGCATACTGACGCAAGCTTGGAGGGATACGGAGCTATTTTAATGCAAAAATCCCCTAAAGGCAAACATTTCCATCCCACCTATTTCATGAGTAAGAAAGTAACACATGCAGAAAAAAAGTATATAGTTATGAACTTGAACCTCTTGCTGTCATCGTCATAGTAGCAATAGCGAAATTTCTTGCATACTTATTGGGTAGTCAATTCAAAATTATCACAGACTGTGTGCCACGCTCGAAAATCTATGCAGAAAAGAGATTTGTCAACTCGCGTTGCACGTTGGGCTTTATTGCTGCAAGAATTCAATTACGTCATTGAGCCTCTCTCCAGTTCACGAATGGCTCATATTGATGCCCGTAGTAGATCTCCCGTAAACGTATTTGTATCTCATTTGATAACATCTTATCAAAATTAAAATCAGCCCAAAGCAACGATAATGAAATAAAAGCAATTAAAGAACCATTATAAATTTCTAATTATGAAGACTATAGCGATCGAAATGGAATTTTGCATAAATTGTTTGATGGTAGAGGGTTAGTAGTTGTACCTGACAACATGCAAACCAAAATTATAAGAAATGAGCACTAAAAAGGATATACTGAGATACACTGAAAAACACCTCCAAGATTGTTATTTCCTTCTTAAAATTAGGTAGAAAGTTGAGAATATCATATCAAATTGTGTTCATTACATTCTTGTCAATCATAAAAGAGGAAAGAAAAAAAGGTCTGCTGCACCCCTTATATAAAGAAGACACACTATTGTACACCTATCATATAGATAATCTTGGACTTTTGGTAAGTATACATTAAATTATAAATATGTTTTGGCAATTATTGACGCGTTTTCTAAATTTTTGTGGATTTATTCTACGAAAAGCACAACATCCACTGAAGTAATAGCACAGTTGGAAATCCAAAAGCCTGTATTTGGAAGCCCTTCCCAAATGAACTCTGAGAGAGGTAAGACATTTATCTCTGGCGAATTTGCTGATCATTGTGCCAAAGAAATTATAAAACATCACTTAATTACTACTGGCTTGCCAAGAGTTGATCGACAAGTAGAACGAATCAACCAGACTATCATATCAGTCCTTTCAAATTATCCTTAGAAGATCCAACCAAGTAGTACAAGCTCACAAATGAACTACAGCAAATAATTAATTCCACCTATCAAAGAAGGATAAATACCATACCTTTCGAATTGCTTTTTGGCAAAAGATGAAGGTTGGAGCCCTGGATAAGTTGAAAGAAATGAACAAAGCTGAATTTCCAGCCAATTTTGATGGTCAAAGAGACAAACTGAGAAAACATGCGAAAGAGTAGATCATAGAGATTTAAGACGAAAACCTGAAGACGTGTAACTTAAGAAGACAGGAGCCAAAATGTTATTACTAAGTTTTCCTTTAACTACATAAATACTCTATGTGCTGTTATTTTATCTATTCAATGTTGCATTTTTTTCACAAAATTTAGCCAAAATAGGTTTGAAAAGTTATTGCTTTCAAAACCGTTCATATAATGTTTTTGTTAAGGAACTCTTAGCTGCAGTTTTTATATGTCTTTGGAGAATGTTGACACTGAATTACACCTATTATAAAAAATTGCGAAAAAGAATTGTACGATATATTATGTTTACTTAAAAGATTGTTATATTAATGTCCTGCGATTTAAAATGTATGCCAGTTTCTCTGTTAGTATTAATATTTGCAATTGAGATTAAGTGAAAATTTCTGAGTAACATACGAGGCCTGTCTAAAAAGTATCCGACATTAATTTTTCCCGCGCAAAGTAGTGATTCAAAGGCGGCGCCACAGTACAAGGTAGAAGGAGGAATTTTAATGCGCATGCGTGGATTTTTTCAACTCGTTCGCTTGTGCAAGTCGCTGGCTGGTGGTCGTCAAGTTAGATGCTGTTCGTAGTGTGCGTCAGATTTAGTTTTCTCGCAAGATGACTGAATGAATTGAGCAAAGATACTGCATCAAATTCTGTCAAAAGCTTGGTGATTCTCATAGCCAAACAATTCGTAAGATTCAGCAGGTGTTTGGAGAAGATGCGATGGGTGTAACACAAATTAAGGATGGATTCAACCGATTCAAAGAATGCCGCACATCAGCGGAGAGTGAGCAGCACCCCAAACTGCTAGGAGTGCAACTAATGTTGAGAGGGTGCGAAATTTGGTGATGGCAGATCGTCGTTTGACAGCGCGGGAGATTGCACAAGAGGTTGGAGTGAGTAAAGATTCTGCACATGCAATTTTGCGTGAAGATTTGAACATGAACCGAGTGGCTGCGAAATTCGTACCCAAGTTGTTGTCGTCGGAACAAAAAGACCTCCTTTTTGACGTTGCACAGGACCTTCTGGACACCACCAACACTGATCCTGGGTTTCTGAACACAGTGATAACTGAAGATGAGTCATGGGTGTACGGGTACGACCCAGAAACAAAAAGACAATCGTCGCAATGGAAGCATCCCGATTCTCCAAGGGTGAAGAAAGCGTGGCAGGTGCGAAGCAAAATCAAGGTGATGCTGACTGTTTTCTTTGATGTCCGTGGAATTGTGCTTCACGAATACGCACCGGAAAGACAAACAGTGACAAAGGAGTTCTATCAAGATGTTCTCCGGCGATTCCATGACGCAGTTCGGGGCAAAAAACTAGACATGTGGACGGCACTTGCATCGTGATAACGCCCCTGCACATTCATCCCAATTGATCCACACTTTCTTAGCCAAACGTGGAATTACAATTGTTCGCCAACCTCCCTACTCTCCAGATCAGGCTCCTTGCGACTTCTGGTTGTTTCCAAAATTGAAGACGCCACTGAAAGGATCTCGTTTTGAGAGTAGAGAAGAGACAATGCAGAACGCGACAACGGAGCTGAACACAATTCCAAAAGAAGACTTCCAGAGGTGTTTCCAGCAGTGGAAGGATCGGTGGGCTAAGTGTGCAAGCACAAGAGGCCTACTTTAAAGGGGATCAGGGTCCAAACTCCGTCAAGTATTCGAAATATTTTTTCTGGCCAAAGGTCGGATACTTTTTAGACAGGCCTCGTACGTTACCTTTTTTAAATGTCTTGTTTTTATTTCGCTATGGGAAAAGGTTTTTTCCTACATAATTGTTTGAATTAAAAAAAATAATAATGAAGTTGGCGTCTAAATATCTGTATTTCAAAGTTGCCAAATGTATTTTAATCATTCTATCTTTCATCGCCGGATTCGAGTTTTAAGTGATATAGTATGATTGTGATATATGAAACTTTCTAATATCCCAACAATATAAAAGTAGAAATGGATAAAGCAATTTTTGGAATATTTTTATTGTATTTTCCACAGAATTATTCTGAGTAGCTTATAATCGAATTTAATGCTTCAACAAGTTTTTTTTTAAAAAAAATATTTACATGTTATACCGCAGCGCCATGAAAATATTTTCTGCAAATTTACGTTACTTGTATCTATCATTCGAAAGTTTCTAAATTGCGATATTTTTACCAATTACATAAAAATACAAATACATATAGGCAAGTTTATATCTCAAGTTTTTGTAATAAGTTTCATTCCTAACTTGAAGCTCCGTAAATATTTTAGTACTTTAATTTTTTTTAATTTATCCAGAGCTGAATGGGCTGTTGAATACTGAAAAAAGGAAATTAATACTGAACACCTTTTGAATGTTTTCAACCATATAAATGCTCTGGGAAAGAAATTGAACTACATATATAATAAAAAAAATCTATTCAAGTCGACATCATGAAAACAACGTATAACTCTCAAAAACGTTGTCCTTGATTGAGTGTCTTAAAATGTTATCTAGTACTCAAGGAAAAAAATAATATTCACGACATTTTTTTTTAAACTTCGGGACGATGAATAACACCTGGTGTTCGCTGTAACAACATTTCCAAAGTTAGAAAGACTTTAGAAACTCACGGTTTTTTTTTTATTTATTAACGATAAATAAATATTTAATTATCAAAATATTTAATTCTACTTTTTAAAGTAGTACGTTATTAAATCGAGCATCGATTCAAAAGTCAAAACAAATAAACTTAGAGAACAATAAAAGAGTATTTATGCTTAAATAAAATAAAAAAAAAAATCAGGATAAAATTAATTAAGGAGGTATCGTAAGATTTTAATTACTGCTAAGAAATAACCGAAGTATTTGGATAAAACCTACTCAGTGTATTGATTGATTCTTGTGTACACAATATTGCAAAAGTTACGGCAATTCATGTTAATTTGTTTGTTTTCAGGAAGCCGTAGATCGAAGCAACCTGTGTATGGAGAAAATAACATTCAATATGCTGGGTTTTACAAACACGGCCTTTGAAAGGTAGGAGAAATGTATAATTCTCTAACCACAAGGAAATGTCATGAATGATAAATAAAAATAAAGTTTCTTGATTATTTTTAATTAAGAATTAAAAGTTAACGATACCCGGGAAACTAGTTAAAACTTAAAGATACTATGGGTTACTTCAAACAGTAACTTCCTGAAACCAAATAAAAAACCCATTCATATCTGTAATTTACAATAATATGTATACAAGAATCAATTACTATTCAGGATAGATTTCACCCAGATGTCTCGGTTATTTCTTAGTAATAGGTAAATGATTACTATGAATGCCGTATTTGATACAAAATATGGTATGATAAAAAAAAAAAAAAGTGAAGACTCATTGCGTAATTATATTTTAAAAACCTAAAGCTTTTTTTAAGCTCAATTATAATTCTTAATATGCATTTTCATTCAAAATGTTATTAATTGTTAGATTTTTATGCATGCTTAGTTTCATAAAAATAAAATTTTCGTAAACAAAAGTCACGTAAATTAAAGTCAATAGCATTGGTTAATAACATCGAATAATTCGGACATCAATTATGAATTTCACTTTGCTGAAAATTAAAATTTATTGTAAGTATACCGAAGAATAATGGTCTTCTTCATGCATGATATATTTAGAAGAATCACAAGTATTACTGAAAGTTATGTAAATAAAACGGACAATATATCCACATTATATGTTAAGAAGTAAGATATTAATCTAGCATCAGATGTTAACAATGAAAATTTGAATATGTGCATTCCAGCTTATGATACATGAAAGAGATATTCTGAAAATATGTTTGGTTATTTTTTCACAAGAAAAATTTATTGTATAGGAAAATAAACCATATTATCAAGAGCTATAAAATTTTACATTATTTTTTTAAATACTTGAAATTGACATTGAGTCATTTGTCGCAGCGAGCAAACATTTTGAAGAAACCACTCTAGTATAACTTGGTGCTCTGTAGTGAAAGGAATTGTCGCACAGCTTGTTCCACCTCAGCATCATTCCGGATGGACCTAGGTTCGATTAACACGCAGTATGGACACCACACCTGCCACCGTTCTACGCGCTTATCCACTAACAACACTTTATAGTGTTGCCTTGTACTCTAGCAGCTGTATTACAGTCCTGTACTCTAATAGTGTTGTTTTCATTCGTATATGTGGAGAGACGCCCAATCTGATCTTCATATTCCACACTCTGCCTTCCTTCACCGAACATGTTACACCAGCGTACAACTATTTGACGAGATATGACATGTCCATCATGCACGATCTGTGGGCGTTCATGAATGACTAATCCCATGGGCCCATTACTACCAGATAACAACAAGCACTTCCATTGCCAACCACGTTGTCAATCAGGTTTCGGGCACGCTGGTCTGCTGCTACTCTCATTTCCTCTTCACTCTGGGCATGCTTCATTCCTCCTCAACTAATGCTACTTCTGTAGGTGAACCAGCAAAGAGTGAGGATTCTTATGGTGGTTGTTTGTTTCATCATGTGCTCTTTCAAAAAAAATGACGAAACTTACTTTCCAAACATCTCTCGTATATTTCCATGAACCATTTGTTGATTAATTATTTATTCACATGGAATACCAGAAGTTTCAGAATATTTGGATAGATCACAAATATAAACGTAAGTCTTATTTTAAATAAATTTTTCAAAATATGACTAACCAAAACTGCCCCAATTTTATATTTTCCTATATACCTTCCTTTAACATCTACATATTTTTTCCCAGAACATTAGGAATTATTTTTTTTATTTCTCTGTTATAAAAAGGACTTAAATATGCATGGAGTTGATTCGCGCACAAATTATTCAACTCAGTCAGAGAAATTCTTTCTCTCCCTATCCTCTCTTTTAGAGGAAAAAACAAATGACACTTTGCAGATGCTAACTTTGTCTATAGATAGGATATTGGAGTTCTTTCTTTTGAAGTTTCTTGTTTTGCACTAGCTGAGTGGGAACTTGTAAAGTCCTGGACAAGGAGAATGTTATAATAATCTAACTTTCTCCAAAAGTTTACCATAGCCGAACGAATTCGTCGTCGTTGCGAACAAAGTCGATGTACATAATACCCAGGTGAATTCCAAAATCCAGTGGCGAGAATTTTTCCAACAGATAACCGAGTTTTGCTTTTAGTGGGGTCTTTTCACTTTCTGTGCATCAATTCATATTACATTACTTTGTTTCAAGAGGCCAGCGAATGAATAAATTAATATATAAAGAATAAAATGATGCCAAACGATTATTTAAATTTTAAATAACTTATCACGGTTGCTATGGAAAAGTGTTTGAAAATCATTGGCCACGTTTAAAGAAGTCTCGTTCATATTTCGCACACCTTCGTAACAAATATTGTGGCTAATTAGCGTACAAGAGTGTTTCAATAATGAGTAACAGCGATAAGAAACGAGTTTTTTGAATAATTATATCGAATACATTTAAGCTATATATAATTAAAATTAAGGCAAACGATAAATTATTAAAGTGAATATTCTATCAGCTACATATATTTAAAATTAAAGAAAAAGATAAATTAATAAAGTGAATATTATATCAGCTACACATAATTAAAATTAAAGAAAACGATAAATTATTAAAGGACGGATTTCACCACCAAATGGCAACTTGGCAACCAATTTAACATAAAATTTAATTCTTTAAATAATTGGCTTTAATCAGGTAATTTATTATTTATAATTAAAATATCACAGTGTCATCCCAAACAATCGTGCATAGAAAATTACAGCTCAATTGAGAGCTTTAAAATATGAAAAAAGCTTTTAAAGTTTTGAACGAGACACAGTGACAATGTGAGTTAAGGAAAACCCATTAAAATGGTTGTATTAGGTTCATCGAAATTTTCTGTCAGTTTGTACAAAGTAAAAATAAATAAAATACATTTTTCACACATTTTATATTATTTATTGTACAATATAATTTTTGTCAATACCCATGATTTATTGCCTGCGTAGTGTAATTTGTACGTAACATTTTGTAAGTAAAATGTTTTGCCTTTCGAGACGAACTCGGATTGTGTTTAGTTGACATCTGCTTCTTTTTCGAATTTTCTTTTTCCTTCAAAATCGTTTGCAGGAAGTTTAACAAGTAATAATCAAGAGAATTCTGAACAATCCTCCAAATTAGAATTTATGCATTAGTAAAAACTTAAAATGTTTAATAATACATTTTTAAATACAGCAAAAGAATTGAAACTATTATGTTTAAAAAGTATAATTGACTTAAGCTTTCAAAGACTGAATTTAAATCTGTGTATATTTGACCTTTTCTTTACTATACAGTTCCAAACAAATGAAATGAAAAGATAACTGCGTCTTAGATGATAATAATCCAAACAGTAGGACGATTTTAAAAGAATAGTAATTTTTTCTAGATTTCGAAAGAAAAATTTCTGAAAAGCCTTTAAGAAACCAAACAATGATCTATTTTTAGAATTCTTTTCAAACTCCTACTCTCATCTCTGTCTTCGTTTCACTGAATAAAGGAATTCTTTATTTGATATTTACTATACAAAGAATTTATCACATTAAGTTGATCCGTTACTAGGGTAACTGTGGCTACCACAGAGAGGAATAAAAACAAAATGCATTTTAGGTTTATTTAAAACTTTTGTTCCGAACAATGAAGGTAAATATTCCATTCTGTTTCAACAAAGAGCCCTTCTGTATGAAAATGTAGGCATGCAATTATGAAAGGTTTGAAATGCCAGTTAACTTTTGAGAAGAAAAAAAAAAGTAGTGTATTATATATTTGTAAATCAAATATATACTTTGTTTTTTATTAATTTGTCTTCAATATTTAAATTTGTTTAGCTTAACTTTTGTGAAATTTTATTCAATGTTTTGTTCGTTTATTTTTAAATTATAATTTAAATTTTCTGCGCATGCTTCTGATCTAAAATTAGACGCAGTCAAAATGAAACGTTAGTCGAGAAAAATAGTAACTGTACAAAAAAAAAGATGTTTAACTGGTAATGGTGAATTAAAAGATGGTATTTTACGAACATTCGAAACTTAGAATGTGTTTTAGGAAACAAACTAACCCTTGAAAGCGAAGAAAACCGAAGTTGCTTTTATTTTACATGAATAAAGGTGAATTATTATAATGTTAAGGGTTTTCTTATAATCAAAAAAAAAAAAAAAAACAGCATCAATTTTACGAGGATGGCATCAAAAGAAATAATAATTTACATTATTATATTTAAAGGGAAATAAATACTATTGTTTGAAATAAAAAAAACAAGCAATATAAAATATATATATATAAGTCAATTCCTACTTAGATCAACAAAGAAAAATTTAATTTTAGTTACTTTTTATTAAATAATTACAATTAATATAAAAAAGTATATACATATAACAGAATCACAATAATAAATGACAAAAGAAATTTTTTTCCAGCGATCTACATGCTTCTTCACTGACGGTAATTATTCCTAAATTTATATCCTGCTAAATATGTTATGTAAGAGAAAAAAAAATTTCTCATATAAAACTAAAAATAATTATTTGAAAATTAAATAACACAATTTTCTGCTTCGACAAGATTCTATCTGAAAGCATGAAAATTCTACGCCAACTTTCTACCAACTTTGCTATTGTAAGACAAATGACATTGTAAAAGCATTGGATCGTTTCTTAATTCATCCGGTAAATTAAATGGTTGAAATGCAGTTCAGAACAACCACCCTTGGCGACAAGATTTATTTGGCGGTATTTTGCCAAATGTGGTTACCCTGGTCCGGACTTAACGTTCGAAAAGGAATCGCCAAATTTAGCAATTTTTGAAATTGCGCCAAGCGGATGGGCTAAACTTCATTTTCAATAATTAAATTTAGTTGATATTTGAACAAACTGTATTAACCTCAAGTGTCATCCACCACAAGTTTAAAAAAAATGTATTTGAACTAAAATGGATGAATAAAAAGTGTTTTATTAACGATTGAAAATTTGAACAAGATATATAAATAAATTTATATCGGAAGAGTGTAAGATAATAGTAGGAATTTAATAAATAATATTTGAAAATAAATTAATTTCAAAAGCCTTAAAAAGACTGAAATAGGAAACAATTGAAAGAACAAATCACACACATACACTCTCACATATATATATATATATATATATATATATATATATATATATATATATATATATATATATATATATATATATATATATATATATATATATACACACATTGCAAACACCAAAACATGTTTTGCCGAGTATTTGTAAATGCTGAATTAGAATTTTATTGCTAGCTTATGATTATTCGAGTTGTTGAAAAGCTCAAAACAGCTGTTCTTGATTGATTGTCTGCTGTATGCAACTCATGTTTACGTATAATAGCTTGTATTGTCAACAGCAATAAAAGACAGGCAACAAAGAAAATGTGCTTTATGTAGCTTATTGATACAAATATTTTATCGAAATTTCTTAAGAATAATCTATTTATATCTATTTTAGTTCAGTTTTGAATTTATATTTTGATTTGACATTGCACATGTGTATGAAGGGGAGCAAATTATGGCATTTTAGAAGAATCGAATTTTATTTAGAGAGAAAAAAAGTAGTTGTTTATACATTTTTTGTTTCTAATGACACAGATAATATTTTAAAATGTGGAAAAAAATATATAAATTTTATTTACTAACTCACAAAACCACGAATAAATTATTCGAACAAAACATTATTAAGCTTTTTTCTCATGAATTGCTTTTGCAGAGAATTACTTTAAATTCATTCATTGAAAATTTTATTCCACTTTTCGAATCAAAAATTAAAATTGCTTATCTTTTCTATTTTTAAAAGTTAATGGTCTTTTATGTCTTTATAATATAATTTTATAAAACACTTTGCATAAAAGAATGAAAATATACATATCAATGTTTAAAAAAGTAATGTACTACATACAAAAAATGCGTATTGAAATTTTCGAAAAATGTAGAAACAATTTAAGTGGGAATAAAAACATAACATACATTCTAGAAAGGGAAAAAGCACTTAGGGAAAAATATTGAGAAAAATTTGAAGAAGAAAAGAAGAAATGTTATGGGATTTTCCTTAAAAAAATGTAACGCAACGAAATCTCCGCCCCCCCCCCCCACTCTTCTTGTGATGTAAAATCTCCCCATTATGAGATTCTGAGGAGAAAGTCAGAATTAAACTTCTTTTGGACATGTTCTTTTATTTTCAGTTTAATACTTTTCATCAGGAAAAAAATTGTGCAATGCTTTTGATAGTGTAATCTGAGTGTTTAAAAAAATAAAATAAAAAAAAATTATTATTCAAAACAAATTTTTCTTTGCTTTTTTCTAAATTACATTATTTTTTTCTAAATTGCCGCCTATTTCTCCTTTTTTAATTAAAAAAATAATGCTAATTCATGGAAGTGAAGTATAATTTTAAACTTAATATAGCCTATTTCTTGTTTAATAATTATATTCAAATTACATACAGCTGAATATGCTTTTGGAGAAATAATATTTAAGTGTTCAGAGGAAAAAGAATTGAATTATTTTTATAAATGAGCCATAATATTAGTAAAATATTCTTTTATTTTACTCTACAGAGAAGATTTATTACTTTCTTTTATAAAAAAATGTAAACATTATAGAAAGTTTGTTTTTTAAAAACGTTAAACCTAAATTTTTTCAATTGATTTTACTAATTTGATCCATATGCAAAATATATTTGCTCAGTTCTAATTATCAACTGCCCTTTGCTTACAGGTCGAAAGAATTAAAATAAAAAATTAGTGTACCATTACAAATTTCAAAACATACTCTGATATATTACTCGCATATTTCTTAGAAAAATAAAATAAAAAATTTAATAAACATTACAACAATAAGTTCCAACTCTTAGCATGGGTAAACTGAATTCTTAACACTGGTCCATTCCAATTTTAATTCGTGTATTTTTTAATCCACCTTCATAAATAAGAGGCAAATTATTAAATGGAACTTAGGACTGAAAACCATATTGGTTTAGTTGAAAAATAACTAATAATTCACTAATAACAAACGTAGCATAAGATAAGTAATCATAAATCGAAATTTTAAGTAATTAGAAGAAAATGAGTGGAGAATACTTAGGTATGAAAAAGTAGTTGGCACTATGAATTAATTATGACCAAAGAAAGTCAGTTGTGTTGAGTGATAATTGAGTTGTTTCATTCAAATAACGAAGAATCAATATTAAACCAATAACCAAATTGTCTATAATAGCTATTAACAAACATGGTTGATTTAAAGTTTAAATATAATAAAGATTGTTCTCCTTACCAACCCTATCGGTTTCGAGGCTTTAGACGAATTAAAGATAAGGTTAGAGTTACTGACCCCTTACAGATCCTATCTGGATTCTCTCCAAAAACTCCTAAAACAGAGCTAGAATGATACAGATGTTTCACTTGATAGTTTTAACTCATTATCGTTATCGCATATTAAACTTCCAACCTAAGCACTTCCTTGTTTATATATGCATTTCCTCGATTATATTCATTATACTTTACTAATTCCTATCTAATCTACATAAGTTACATTTCATTCATTTGGAGATATTTTCAATGAAAACAACATCTTAAAAAGCCCACAAAGTGTCAGTCAAACGGAAAATCTCGACTGAGACCAAGTCATTGGACTTATTCTCAAAGATGGTATTTATTTGGATTTTTACTATAATCACAAATTCGGGTCTTGTATCAATGGAAGACATTAATGCGGAAAATATGGGCTGTTTCTTAATAAAAATTTTAAGTTGTAGCTCCTTATATTACTTCCTTGTGTCGTCATTATTAATTACTTATATAGTCACAAATCTATAACCTAAATGAGTAGAAAGTAATAGAATAAGAATAATAATCAAACTGTTGCGTTCAGGATTATGAATAATTCAAATTCAAATTTAAGCTTGCTCAGTCTGGGGATGTACCATATATGCGTCAGAGTTTAACGTCTATTACATTTTAGATTAAACCCAAATGGGTTCGAGACCTTAGAGGGCATTACATGAGAGTTCGAATCGGTCACCCGTTTTACATCTTTCCTATGATCACTCCAAAAGCCCCTTATTCAGAACAGGTAAAATACAGATATGCCACATTGATAATTTCTGAATGTCTCTAGCTCACAGTCTCTATCATCAACTCTACTGTCCCTAGCTCACCGTCTCTATCATCAACTCTACTGTCCCTAGCTCACTGTCTCTATCATCAACAAGCTAACTGCAGTAGTAAACATGTCAGTCCTTGTATAATCAGTTCCTCATTTCTGTAAGCTGCTCTTCAATAATTCGAAAATAATCTACATAAGTCATTCTTCATTTTTTGGGAGAGATTTTCAATTGAAGTGGCATCACATTAAAAGTCTTCAAAGTGTTAATTAAAGGGAATAATATGATAGTAATCGTAAGATAAAGTATCTAAAAACATGAAGTAATCCAACGAGGAATTTATATAGATATGGTTCCTACTCAAGAGTTAGCCGCGTTAATTTAATATTAAAGTAGATTTAAGAAATCAATTCTTGATAAGAGCTGCATTTACCCAGTACGATAATAAATCAAGCATCGAGTATATAGGTCATCATTTCAATAATGTTTCATCGAGAACTACTAATCAGAATGTTGTATCAGTCATGAAATTCAAAAGTTTAAATATTTATCTCATGTTGAAGAGAGAGTACTCAAAACGTGAATTCGACTTAAAATTGAATGAGAAAATAATGATATTGGATTACATAAGATAATTTTTCGTATACACCCAGTTATGAAGTATAACTGCAGGAATTACTAATTAAATTTTTATTATTTATGTTACATGAATTACATTTACAAAATTTTGTTAAATACAGATAAAATGAAATTTCATTCGCTTTTGATAGGAGATTTTTTAATTTGATAAAATTCATGAAAACTTTAAGCCAAATAATATTTTTTCATACTACGCTTTTCAGATTTCATAATTATTTCACGCAAGTCGACGGGTTTACAACACTACTTTTAGAATTTTCTTCTCTTCTTTCTTCAGGAATTCTCACATAGAAAGAATTGGGTAAGTAAACACAATGGAAACTATATTCAAGGTATTCTTTGTGATTACAGTGACATTGAAGTCTTTTAATTAAACGTATGTGCTTATCAATAAAAAGAAATAAAAATACAATCTTGGTTTATTTTTTAAATTATTTTGTCTAATTTTTGGGTTCTTGCTTTTCTTATGTTTGTTTTTTTCATTTCGAAAAAAAACTTTACAATACGTAAGACAAACAAGGTGGTAGAGTAAAGTTTTTATTATTAATAAGAAATAACAAAAAAAGATATCTAGATATATTTTATTTTGCACGTTAATTGATTTTTACGCACAAAATGTTGGAAATTACAACTATTTATGTTGGTTTGTTTGGTTTCAGGAAGCTGCAGATTGAAATGACACATAGTTGAGTACAGTTTTAATTATTTTCCCGGGGTATCATGAAGTCTTACTTAAAATAATTACTTAATAAAATACGTTTCTCCTAGCAT
This sequence comes from Nephila pilipes, assembly GCA_019974015.1. Lineage (NCBI taxonomy): Eukaryota > Metazoa > Arthropoda > Arachnida > Araneae > Nephilidae > Nephila > Nephila pilipes. The sequence goes on along the minus strand of BMAW01056918.1, from coordinate 65,462 downwards.
GTCTAGACCTTTCGAAGGCGTAATATGTGGAACTCCATTAGATTGAACATATTTCCATACAACTGGTTAATTCAATCTACAGCTTTCAGAAACCAAACAAATTAACATGAATAGCTGCAATTCACAACATTTTGCACATAAGGATGAATTCATATGCAGAATAAATTTTCTACACAGATCTCGGTTATTTCTAAACAATATGATTAGTTGATTGAATGTTTATTAAACTCGCACTTAGAAATAATACGAAAGTTTTTCGGCAATAGATCTCGTAACTTTCAGTCTCGATCAAGAAACCATGACTACACCTGAATTAGAAACTCCTCTCGCCGCTTAAAGCCGCAACTGATTTAATGAGTATCAACTCCGCTAAACGGATGGCCTTAAGATCAGTAGAACTCGATCCTATGATGAGACGGAAAGAACCCATTTTGTGGACAGCTGACCATAACCACTACTCCCTACATTTTTATGAAATGAGCTATCTTTATGAAATAAAATGTATAGTACGTAAAAAATGTTATTCCCATTGTTCGAAACAGTGATGGAAGTTATTTTCTGTCAGCTCCTTCACGACGTGTGCCATTTCTCTGTCATGGCTTCAAATCTTGTTCCATTTAATACAAATTTCACCTTTTGAACCAGATAGAAGTCGCATGCTCAACATCGAATAAGGAAGAAAGATCTAACAATAGGATGTTGTACTTGGCAAGAAGCCATTTGACAAATAATGTGGAAAAAGCCGGTGCATTGTCTTGCTGGAAAAACCTGCCGTACGAATTCTTTGTCAATTCTCATAGTCTCAGAAATCGCACGAATACTTAACCGACGGTCTGATCGAACCATATTGCCGAATTTGTCGATATTGTCATCTGTTTTTGACGTGGAAGGGCAACCCGGGTGTGAATCATCTTCAATGTCTTCTCGTTCATCTTGAAAACGCTCAAACCACTCAGAAACACGAGAGCGCGATAAACATTCATTGTTTCACACTTCTTAAAGTAAATTATAAGTTTCAATAGTGTTTTTCCCTAAGATTCTTGTGAAATTTCACAACAATTCTTCGCTCACTTATTTTTCCGACGAAACAAAAAAAAAAAAAAAAAAAAAAACTAGGGGAACGAAGGCTACGAGTTTTCTTTGTCAATTCTAAAGTCTCAGTTCAGCCATCGCGCTAATACTTAACTAACGATCAGATCGAACCAGATTGCGGAATTTTTCGACATTGTCATCCGTTTATGATTTGGAAAGACGATCCGGGCATGAATAATCTTCAACGTCTTCTTGGCTATCGTGGAAACACGCTTAATTCACTTAAAAACACGTGAAAGCGATACACATATATTGTACTTCTTTCAATTAATTGTAAGTTTCAGTAGCGGGGTTTCCAAAATTCATGCGAGATTTCACAACCATTCATTGCTCACTTATCTTTTTTCCGGCCAAACAAAAAATACCTTAATGCAAATGAAGGACTATGGCTATACGAATTTATTTCAAAAACGAGAGGCACAGAATTCGAAAGACAATGCTTCAGGCAAAACATCATCCGTCGCTGGCATTTGGTGTTTGCATACTTCGGTAGCAGCGTAAGTCTCATTATTTAATAGTCACTCCCGTATTTTATATGTATCGGTTCTCAGGTGGAAATGTATCTACCGTTTAGTAAATGCCTGGTGTGTATTATTTAGAACTATGCAAGGTATATTTTTGTCTACTATGCTTATGCGAAAACTTTCCATTTTTTTAGTTAGTTCGAAGCGATTAAAAGATTCAAAATAGTTGTCCTAGACTGTGCTGTTGAGATTGATATGTTTGCACATACATGCAGCTATTGTCATCAACTATAGAGG
>BMAW01056918.1:0-53609 GCA_019974015.1 Nephila pilipes | reverse complement strand
ATATATATATATATACAATCTAAAGAAATATATATTTAACATTTAATTATATATATTTAACATTTAAAAAAAACATATTTTTAATGATATATATTTAATTCTTTTCAATTTGAAGATTTAAAAATAAAACGTAAATTACGATAACTAAACCTGAATGCAAAATTTAAATTCACTTGAACGTTATTTGCTTGAAACTCCTAGTGTCCCTGTCCATTAGTGATTGAGATACTAGTACCATAGTATTGAGTTTCATCGGAATTATACGTATGTGCAAAATTCAGCTCCGTTGGAATGTTAGAAGTAGGTTAACACTCGCGTACAAATTTAAACATTCATACATATGAATATTGACAGTTACATAACAGCTTGTATAAAAATATTTTGAATTTAATCAACGAAAGAAAAGGCTACAATTTAAATATTTGTGTTACAGTTAATCGTCATAGCGAAAAGCACGCACTTAAAAAAATGGTTAAAAATATAAATTAGTCATCGTATTTTATTTCTGGTACAAAACACCGACTCAAATGTTGATACGAATGGACTCATATATCTTCTTTTCGAGGTCCAATAACTCTAAATTTTCAATTCCTGTAAACGTCAGCCTCGACGTCAGATATATAAAACGGATTTTTAGCGCTTTTCTCCTCCACTGATATCCCTTCTGTAAGAAAAAAATGCATTTTTATTGCGATACTTTCTTTCGGTTTTCAATTCCACCGGAAGAAATTCGAAACACACAGCAAAGGCAACCTTACAGGTGGAATTTGAATTGGTGATCACGAGCTATAAATCATTGAAATCTAGCGACCAGTGACTGCAGAGCTATTTTTCATTTCGAACTTGGGCAGAAAGAATAAAAAAATATGCCACTTAGGGAATATAGTGTTCTTTCGGCACAATGTAAGTATGCGCATTTTTTCTTCTCGATCTCTGCTTGGAATTTTTTTTTTTTTTTTCCAGCAAAAAATACTCCTTGAAAAAATACGTGAAAAAATCTTAGAATTGAGACTGTTAGCGGCTACGAGAAAGAAACCATGAATAATTTGTCTTTAGATTATTCTTTTTATTTTTGCTCGATTTAAAGAAGGGAGTGTTTATTATTTATGTTAATTTACAGACTTGACTTTGAAAATCATTGAAAAAATGAAATAGCTTGTATGTTTTTCAACTAACTTCTTATTGCTGTATTGTACCTTTCTATCCTCTTCCATGTTAGTGGAAGTGAGGCATTTTTATAATATAACCCTTTATTGGTAGAAGATTTTTTCTCCATTTAATGGAACTATTTTTAATAAAATAAACTGATTGTTTTATTATAAATTAACGTTGCACTCGTTCAAGTGACCAAGGCGAAATCTGAGCTGGCACCTCCTTCTTCAAACTCCACTCCACAGCCACCTGAGGACTTAGGACATCGGCAAATTCAACGTGTAATTGCCCCGCTACATGGTGTGCCTAGAGTAATATCAAGACTAGAACCAACTGAAACATCAATGGTCTTGAGTTCATAACTATGACTTGTAGGCTGCCACGGTCACTTTAATTACAAGGAACCTTGATTTTAATTTGAATCGTATATGTTTTTAGTGTGTATTAAACTACACGAATATTGGATTCACTGCAAATGAGAATAAAACATATATTTATTTTCAGATGTGTATTTCCTTATATTTACATTTGATTTATATTAGAAAGATTTTTAATCTTTGAATGAAGTTGCAGGAAACTTTTTTTATTAAGAATTTTTAAGATTTAAGGATTCTTAATTTCTTCTGTAAGAATTTCTTTAACTGTGAAAGAAATGAGAATTCTATTTTTCTGCGATAACTTAACTTTTAAATAGGAAGTTTTTCTATATGATTTTACACATTTCTGAAGAAAAAAAAATAGTTAAAGTAAATCGATTTAAAATCTGTCCGACATTTTTTGCACTATTCCTCTATTAAGTCACGGAATGCTATAATGTTTACATAAATGGAATAATTCTTATCATGCGCAAAAATTTAAATGAAGTTTAACTTCAAATTCATGAAGCTAGATATATTTTCATTTTTATATTCCTTTAAATAGCATTATACTTTGGAATTGATAACATTTTACTTATATTAAGATAAATTTTCCAAGTGTCGCAAGAAATCACGCAGTGAAAGGTCTCTTTGATTTTGAAAAATAATTATAAATTATTTGCTTTTGAAAAGACTTTTACGTGCTTTTATAGCAACTTTTGCTAAAACCATGGTTTTGCGGTAGGCATTTTGTAAATATATACTTCTTTTTAATAAAAAAGTATAACAGTGGCTGATATATATTATAGGCCCAACTTAATCAGCAAGTTCTCTCACGCTTTAAAAAGGAGTAGTTAGAAGTGTAATGCACTGGTGTTCATGTGTAAGCCTTGTCATTCAAAAGCAGTTTAAAAAGAAGATGTGCTTCGCAAAAAGCCTTTTGTATCGTTAAAGAGCGATATTAATCAAAAATCACTTTTTTACTTACTTATTTCGATTTCTGTTAGAAATCGAAATAAGTAATAATCGATTTAAGTAATAAGTAATAATCGAAATAATCGATTTTATTACTTATAATAATATAAGTAATAAGTAATAATCAAAATAATTGATTTTATTACTAATAATAATATAAGTAATAAGTATTAATCGAAATAAGTAAGTAAAATCGTAGTAGAGCGATATTAATCGTATCGTTAAAGAGCAATATTAATCAAATATCACTTTTTTACTTATTTCGATTTCTGTTAGAAAGATATTTAATGTTTGAGAAGAGTTGGGAAATAAATTTTTATTCTATTTTGAAAACTGAGGTAAAATCTAGTGTAATCGGAGGTCAAAATGGCACCCCAATAAAAATGCAATTTATCTTTTAATTTGAAAGACAATCAATCTTTGAGGCTCGAGCCTCTGATATGTAATCACTAAATGTTCCATTTATCTGTATGCAATAGTATTTATCATTAAAGGACTTAAGGTCCAAGACTTTCATTTAAAGTCGAAGAATCTGTGATAAATTGCGATGAATTGATCTATTTTATCTTACACTTTGGCGAAAACAACAAAATTGCGTCAATAGTTTAGTTTTTTTTAGTTTTTATTAACATCGCACTAGAACCAACACGAGGGCTATTGGCGACGGACCTCGTAATTTTGAACCACGGTCATGAGACGACAAAATTGAGTCAATAAAGCGCAGTAGATTCTTTAAATTGACAACTCGTATTATAATACAACCGATATATCAATTTCTTTCCGATGAAAACGTGTTTTGGGCTTACGTCGCCGTTTATGTTTTCCATCACGAAAGCCAAAGCTAAAAAATTCGTAGGATTCTGAAACAAGATGACACAGATATAAAATGTTAGATTAACTCTCGCTGATGCTCATTCTTTATGACGATTACATTGCATTACAAATTTGGCTCAAATTTCGTCTCTTGCAGTGTTTAGGAGGTCCTATAATATTCTTCATCAAAATAAGTTTTTATATTGCAATGGTTTTTAATATTTTTTGGGCCTAAACAAAACATTTTTAAACAACAATTTACAATACAAATAATCATAACATTACCTGCTTCAGTTCTACTTCTAAATTATACGAAAAAGGCTTACCATAAAATCTTGACTATAATACGCACAAATGTATAATACGCGGACTTGATTTTGCACTAAATTTTAAGAAAAAATTAAAATTCAAACATAAAAATCACCTATGACTTTTCAATATTTCATTTACAAATTGCACAAGTATTTATTAACATAATTGTAGTTTTTAATAAAAAGAAACAAAAACGTCAAATTCGTTTGAAAAACTTAAATTTTAACACAAAACAAGCAATATTGTCGAATTATCTGTCTTAATAACTTTCACTAAAGCACAGCTAATCTATTGTTTTTGAGTCCAAGTCGTAATTATTGGTATAATCATGATATACGACATGCACTGTAAATTCTCATTTGTGTAAAAGAGCACCTGCGAAACAAGCTTGTTTCAACATTCGTTGTTCTACGTTTAACAAACTTTTTTTCTTTTAGTTTTTGCACAAATATAATACGCACCCTCATTTTTACGGACCAAAACGGGGGAAAAAGGTGTGTATTATAGTCAAGGTTTTACGGTACATTGTACATACACACATTTTCTGAAAAAATAGATTTGGAACAGAATTTGATGAAAGACCGGTGAAACGAATCCACAGGTCCGTTTTAAGAATAAATTCTGCTCTTTTTAAAATAAATTTATGAATTATGTTATTTTCTCTTAATTAAATTTTAAACTCAATATTAACGATGAGGAGATTAGTCTTTTATCAGAGAAGAAACTCCATAAACTTTTACGCTTTTTTGACAATTTGCTTAATTACATCATTTGTTCTTCTCAAGACTTTAATTCATAAATATCAAATGAGAGGAAGTAAAAAAAAGAAAGAAAGGTTTTGGATATACCTAAAATATAAAAGCTGTTTTTCATAACTGATACATGCAAATAAATCTTCAAGCAATCTTTTAATATCTAAGTGACCGCAGTAGTCTGGTGGTGTGGTCACGGTCGCGGTCTCACGGCTGGCATTGTATATCTTGAATTTGTAGTTTCGAACCCTGATGACCCTAAACACCAACTGTAGAGCGGCGCTGATGCATGTGAAGGGCACCAGGACACGAGGGGAAATAAAATACCGAATTTAAGACTCCTTCTTTTTGTGATATTTATGCTTTAAAAATTATGCTTAGAGTTTAGAATTTTTGTGCTTCATTTTGTTAAAGTTCAAAAGTGCTATTTTTTGGGTAATAAGTTTTTCTATCCCTTTGATTTGCATATGGACAGAATTTTTCAGATATATTCTCATTTAGGCATAATTTTTAGAAAAAATGAAATAATATTCCATAAAATACGCAAAATATTTTATTCCTCGTGTAGAAAACAATGTACAAAATATAGTAGAATTACCTTTTATGATATTATTGTATATTTTGTTTGAAACACATACAGAGCTTCGTAAATTTGGAAATGTTAATTTTTTTTTTCAAATAAAAAGTAATTTCTTCAAATTTAGGAATTACTTAAGGAAAAAAATATTTTACGTTCACAAATGCATAAATACCCTTTATAAAAGCATATGAAAATTGGAGCCATATTGTGCAGTATTTTTGTTTGAAATTACCCCTAAATGCAAATATCTCACAAAAATCATGTCTATATGCAACTAAGAATGAAAAAAAAAAACTTTTTTTTACACAAATTACTTGTATAGTTCCATAGAATGTTTAAAATATCATTAAAACCCTCTTAAAAATCTAATCTATTCTAGTTATTTGAAAAAAAATATCTATCAGAAAAATAAGAAGTCTTAGATGCGATATTCTAGGTTAATATGTATGATAATTAAAAGTTTCATTGGTAAAATGCTTCTAAAACAATATCGAGCGACCACAGATTATGAACTAGATGCCATAATGGACTTACATGTAATTGAGGAACTCTACAGGTATACAGGTATATAGAGTTCAATTAAATGGACAATAAGGTCTCAAATCGAATTGAAGAAATGTCAGAAAAAAGGCAATACATTTTATTATCTATCTTCCCACAATATGTAAGGTTGCCCTCTATTTCACTTTAATCTTAGTTTGTAATTGAGAAAAACGTTTTAGTTTACCAACTCCCTCGGACCGATTGAGACACTTCTAGAATATATCAAATTCGACTCCTATTATTCTAACCAGGAGTCTCTTAAATTTTTTTCTACAAACGATTAAATACAATAATTCACTCAATTTATAGCAATCTATCAGCCTGTCGTTCCTTCTGTCTCCCTGCTTTATCCTTTCAATTCTATTTCAATTATGTATCCCTATTTTTAATTCAATGCATTACACTTCTTATCTTCATCTAATTTGCTTAATCAAGGTTCGTTTTTGTTGGTAAGGTGTTGGAATTTCACGAAATTTGAATTAAAATAAATCCCCAGGGTTATTGAAGAGAAGATCGCGAATAGACCAATATAAAACAGTGAATACATTTAATTTCTCTCTCACGGGTTTTAAATATTACAATATTTATTTAAAAATCATGGAAAATTTGTCTTGTGTATATTTTAAATTTTATAGCATTTAATTTTTGAACTTGTAATCATTTTCAATTTGAAGAATACTATGTTTGTAAATACTCTGATAATTACCGAAATTTTAAATGCTGATGATTTTATGCGATGCACCTGGAGATAATTTCATGGGATGCAAATGTAAAAACAACTCTTGATTTGTAATTGCTCAAACATAATTATTTCCGGTTCTGCGCGGCCACCAATCTCCAGCTGATACTGTTGATGAAGCGAGGCATAGACTTGAAGCAGCATTAATTGAGTCGCCCATTTTTGTCATCCAAGCCCTGTTCGAATCCATGCCTAACTGTATAAGAGATGTTTTAGCTGCCAGGAGTGGCAGCTGTTTCTACTGATTTCACACCCCTGTAAAAACCCAAACTGCTTACAAATGTAATAATTTTGTCTTCATGCCATACTGTTTACGTACAATAAATAACTTTTTTGTATTTTCTTTCCTTCATGATGTTGCAATTTTAATTTCCAGTAGTGTATAATATATATGTGTGCGTATGTGTATGTGTGTTTGCATGTGTGAGTGATTTAACTTTAATTTTTTGTTTCACTGAAAAATATTTAATTTCCTAATTCTTCCCATTCTCTAATTCAAAAGTAAAGAGTTCATTTCTATTTTCTGATCCAATTCCAAATTTTCCTTTTATTTATAGATCATACCCTCATAAAATTTGTTTAATACGCTTCCCATAGTCGTAAATCAGTCAGAAATAATCCCTACCAGACTTTCTGTCTGTAGCTAAAGTCCCTAAGAATCCCTAAACCTAGAACACGTGAGTACCTTGTGACTACTAAGTGACTGAAAAATGTTCCCAGAAAATCCCCATTATAAATTAACATTCACGGTGAAAAAGCTCTCTCTTCTGGTTGGTTTTTTTATCGCATCGGCCGTGATAGTCAAACCTAAACTGCTTATCTTCGAAAAATGTATACTGAACCTCCAATTATAACTGTAAAAATTCACTGTAGCTCAAGAAATCAAACGGCGAAATTCCATCTCCGGCCCTTTCGCTCAGCTTGTAACGTCGCTGCCTAGCGCTCTGTATTGAAATGCTACTTCCATTGCGATGTTTAATGTGGGTGAATATCTTCAAAAATAAAGATGATACTCAAATGGGGCAATAGATTGGTATTCAGCTATTACATAAGTATAAACTGAAAGAAAGGTGTAAACCCTTTCACATATATAAAGAGATATTTTTCTTAAAGAGAAAATGGCTGGTTAAAATAAAACACAGGATGATACAGATTTTAGCTACTATTTTGGCAAATTTTAAAATAGGTTGCCTAACTGTTTTAAGTGTTAACAGTTTAATATCATAAGGGTTAGGAAAAACTTAAAATTTGCCAAAATAAAATTGTTATTGAACCAAGTAGTTGTTACTGAACGAGGAGAGACAACCGCATCCCTTAATTTGAAACAAAAAAATATTTCAATCTGGTTTAGCCCGCTAAAACTAGGAATTATAAGGAAAAGAATTTGTACAAACCCTGTTACCTCATACATTAATATCTTTCCAGTTTACCTTAATTATTAAGTATTTAAGGATATATGCTCAAAATGCAATGCCATGCATTGTGTCTAACCATTGTTGGATTCGTTCTTCACGGCTAACCGTTGTTAAAGTTGTGCTAACCGTTGTTAAAGTTGTGCTAACCGTTTCGTAAAAACCAAAGAACTCTAATTTTGGATTTCAGAAAATTATCATTTTTCTAGCTTTTCTTTCACAAGCCATACTTTTTAATTAAATTATCACTGATCATTTACCCACTAATATTAAAACTAAACCACAGTAAAGTTAGTAAAAACTGAACCCTTTTACTTCTCTGCCTACATTCACTGAAAAAAAGTCAAAAAATATCCATTTTATAACAACCCTTTGTACTTCCATCCCGCCAATTTTGTTCTATATAAATTATTTACCCCTCCTCCCACATACTTCTGATTTTCAATCGCCTCTCCTACAGCTGAATTATATATTAGATACAACTGAGTTTTCAGAATTTAAAAAAAAAAAAACATCTTATTAGTTTAATTGCATGGCAATCTCTTTTTATTTATAAGTATTTTGTGCCTTAAATTACCAGTAATAAATCCAAGTGATGTGCTATTGGTGAAAAAAGACCCACTAATAATTCCAGACTATAGCAAAAAGTAAGTTCAGCACTACAGTACGTCCATTAAAGATTAAAGCATTTCCATGATAATGCAGTTTATTGCCATGGCATCCATTTAACTTCCAACTCATAAAGTTAACAACTGCCAGACGCCCAGTTTCTGGCAATTTTTATATGGCAAGAGCTTCCAAAACAGGAAAAAAGGAAAACTGAAATAGTAATAGGACAGATATAAAAAATTAAATGGAAAAGAGAATGAAAAAGGACAAAATTGTTTTTATCTGTATTAAATTCCCCGTATTTCTATTTTTATATCTTTTAAGAGAAATAATTTTTATTGCTGATTTAGTTCGATACAAAGGTGAACGGCATTGACTCTCTAAGAGTCGGAAATTCTTCATTTGATCATAATTCGAAGTATTCCGTTGCAGAAGCTTTTAGTTGATGATTGCTAAAATAAGAGCGAATATTATTTCATAATGCTCAAAAAGAGATAACAGTTTTTCCAATAATCAATGATGCAAATGCAAAGTCATTTGTATACTTTTCATCTTCTGAAATCATTCTATTTAACTGAATTTGGCCGAGAAGACGTTGAAGATGATTCAGGCTCGGGTAATCTTTCTACGTCAAGAACGGAAGACAATATCGAAAAATTCGGTTATCTGTCTCGATTCGGCTATCGGTTAAGTATTCGTGCGATTTATGAGACTGTAGTAATTCACAAAGAATCCGTACGGCAAATTTTATGTAACAATATTAACATGCAAAAATTGTGTGTCAAAAGCTCTAACGTTTGAGCAACAAGAAACTCGAAAAAATATTTGTACGGAGGCTATAAATGCTATTAAAAAATTTCCAAATTAATTGTTAAAGATAATGACGTGGAATGAATCATGTTTTTTTTCTTATAATCCTGAAACATAGCGTCATCTATACAGTGAAAGAGCTCGTCTTCACCGAAAGCCAAGAATGCTTTAATGAGAAAATCATAGCAATGATGATTTTTTTTTCGATATCATTGAGATGGTGTACTTTCGCTGGGTTCTTGAAGGTCAAACTATTAATCTACATTACTACCTTCCCATTATTGCTGAACTCCGTAAAAGAATAAGGATAAAAAACGACCGGAATTGTGGAAGAGCCAATCACACCGCATTGTCTGTCAAGAGGGTTTTAGCCCAAGAACAACATCCGAGTTTTAGACCACCCGCCATGCGACTTCCATCTGTTTTACTAAGACGAAATCTGCATTAAAAAGAACAAGATTTGAGTCCGTTGAAGCTGTGAAAGAGAAAGCGACACGCTTTCTAAAGAGGCTGACAGAAGGAGACTTCCAGCACTATTTCGAACAACAGAAGATTCGCATGGATCGTTGTAGGAGTAGAGGAAGGGTGCATATTGAAAGTGATAAGTAAATATGTAAGGAATCAAAATAAAATGATTTACAGTATAGTCCCGTTATTTAATAGCCTAACCTTTTTAATAATTTCCTTACAATCTCATTAATTTCTTAATTTATTCTACATTTTAATTATCATAGGGAGGTGCTCATTATTATTTTGTGATCCCATTTCTTTTATCTTCAATATCTGAAATTACGTGGCTTCCAAATATGCCGAGATCAGTATTTCCCACGTTCTGAACAAACAGCTATACTCCCTACCGTCCCTTAGAAACCTTAAATAATTTCTGAAGGCTCCCACAACTATTAGCATCTGATCCGTAAAATTCTTAATTTCAATTCCCTGGAGAAATAAATCAGGAATAACTTTGTCACGTTTTACCTAATTAACAAAGTGATTAGGTTTGTGTATGTGCAGTGACGGATCCAGAAGAAACGGACAGGACGGAGAGCCCGATTTTTTTTCCTTTAGAAAATTCACTAGACTTGAGTGATTTTGTTTATTTCGTTTATTATCTATGTTTATTTATTCCTTAATCTAAAGCTTAACTAAATATTAACTCAAGAATCCCATTCAAATTGATAACAAAAAACTTATTGAACGATGGTTAGCAATGTCCTATACTTAGTTTGGTTTTATCAACTTCGCACGACAACCAACACGAGGGCTATTGGTGACGCATCTCGAAATTTTGAACTTCGGTCAAGTGACGAGAACGACACCTGAGCTAGCATCCCCCTCTCCTGCTTTCAATTCCCAACTAACGAGAGGACTTTGGGCCCTACAGATTTAACGTGCATCAGTCCCGACTATACGGCGGGTCTTTAGTTTTATCAAGGCTGAAACCCTCGACGAAAACTGCCAGTCGCGAGTCCGTGGCCACTCTCTGCGTAGATCCTATACTTGGACTCAACAAACAACTTTGAAAAAAAGCTAAATAAATACTTTTAAATTTGCTTGTTATTTCCCGTTTAGGTATATTTTTTGTGCATAAAATTACGGCAAGAGAGTCGTTTCTTCTTTCCCGATTAATGAAAGAAATTTAAATATTTGACCCTAAAAAGTATTTTGAACTCCATTTCAGAGTAAGAGATTAATCCCATTTTAGATATAGAAATATTGGACTAGGCATTGAATCAAAAATATACAGCATAAATTAGTTATATAAATAATAATATGATAAACAGGGTAAACAAAATGTATTGGACGCGTTTAAAAATTTAATACGTATGAAATAACTGAATTTGGATTTCGAGAACGCCGTTTGGGCATGATGTTTGGACAGAAAGCGTGCCACGAATTAAACATTCCTTTGAGCAATCAAAAACAGTATTTTCGAATTTCACTCACAATTAGCATTGTATCATTCTAGCGGCTCTGAAAAAAATTCACAGTAAAAATGAGGAGAATTCAAAGAAATGTAACAAGGGGAAGAAGTACAATTGACAGTGGAGCACAATTGTTTTTTTTTTTCCCTTTAAAAAGTTCATAACACTTAACTGTATTTGTTTGTTTCGCTGATAATTTGTGCTTATTTAATCATTTATTTAAGAATAAGGTAATATGAACTCAGAAATCAAATTCAAATAGAGCACTGAAAATTTACCATATGATGATGAACTCTGCCTTGCGCTTGGACACATCAAACAATTTTATACATAGTTGAAAATTCCAGCTCAGATATGTTTATAATCTATTAATGCAATTATGACGGGAGAGAGGAAGAGCCTGCCCCCCTGTCCCTCCCTAGAATAGTGCCCTTTATTAATAGAGTCTCGAAACGTGATTACAGCCACAATTCATCAACATCCTTCTATTGTGAACACCTTTAAATTGATACAACGTTCCAACTCAAACCTTTTTTTCTTTCTCCCCTTTTTCTTTCGCAAGAAATCTTTTGTTGCAGGAAATAGAAAACAGCTTTCTGAATCATCAGCCGTTGCTGTTTTGTTCCATCGAAAGCAATCGCTATGGCACCCACTTGGAAAAACTTTTCACTTACATTTCCAAAACCTTTCCGTAAATACACTCATTGAACTCTCATCCATGATATTCACTTCTCGGGCCTAATCACTAGATCTTCTATTATATTTGCTCAATTCCAATATTTTCCGTGCAATACGGGCTTCATAGGTTCTACTCGAGCGTTCCAGCCATTTGTGATCATTGTCACGTATTAACACTCGCAAACCACCGACAAATCATTGCTATGGACATAGAGTCCGGGTAACATTTTTCAATCCATTGTTTCACTTGCAAGGTGTATTTACTCACTAAAAAACAATGTTTATTAGAACTCGAAACCCTCGTTCTTTTCATTTCTTTAAACAAACTACAAAACGACTTTTATTCTACAACTCGATAACTCCAGCTGTTTCGGTCTGATCGACTTAAAATTTTTGTACACGCTTCAAGTTGAACTACAATCTGGTTACTGGTTTACCATCATTTGATGATTCAACTCTGGGTTATTTAGGAGTTGTTGGATTGATGTGTATATCTACAAATATATTAAGTTCATTTAGTCTCAGCCAAAATTTGCACTGTACATATATATATATATATATATATATATATATATATATATATATATGTATATATATATATATATATATATATATATATATATATATATATATATATATATATAAGTGAGTGTGTGTTTGTGTGTGTGTGTGTGTCTGTCTGTCTATTTATCTATTTATCTATCAATATATATATCAGTGCTGCTTAATTAGGAATAGAAAGTTAATAATAAGGTGGGTCGCATTGGAAACACATTTGATTAAGGTGGGCCGCATTATATATACATTGGTGTGCAAAACTTAAGCAACAATGTAAATTTTAAGCAGAAAGCCATGCAATTGCAGAAAACGCGTTATTACGATCAGTACAATGAACACGCAATTCAGTGGAAAAGTGATGGGTATGCAAATGTCAGGAACAAAACGTCATACGTGAAGTAAGTGTAAGCAAAACGTACGTTGGCGAGCGCAGCTCAAGACTGCAATGAAAGGAAGAACGGAGGCGCCATTAAAGACATTCGCTACAAGTGCAAGTATGTTCTTTCGTGAAATGTGGCTAGAAGAAATCACCTGGACGACTTCACATGTGGAAGTAGGATCGCAAAATTGGAGGAGGGGCGTAGTTTGACCAGTGTAGCCAAAGAGTTCGGAATCAACAAAAGTGTCATTTCGCGCACTTGGAAAGCCTTCCAAACTATAGGTATAACTGTTAGAAAGGTTACTGTTGCCAGACGCCTTCACAAAATGGATCTATTTGTCCGCCGTCCTGAAAGCTGCATCGCTTTGAAAGTCGGCTATCGGTGGCACCGTTTAGAGTGGTGTAAAGAATACAAAAACTGGACATCTCATCAATGGAGTCACGTCCTCTTTACGGATGAAGTACCACAAGCGATTCACGACGCCAGTTGATTAGGAGAGAGGTCGGAACACGATTTCATTCCAGTAACATCACGGAAAGAAACCATTACGGTAGCCCTGGAGTTGTCTGGAGAGGCATTATGCTGAACGGGCGGACTGAGCTCCACGTTTTCGAAATATGTTCTGTAACTTGAGATCGCTATTGTAAGGAGGTGATGCTTCCCCATGTGCGTCAGTTCAGAGGTGCATTCGGACCATTTTTATGGATGACAATGCACTGCTACACCGGACTGTTGATGTTCAAAAGCTACTGGAAAGAGAAGATATCACTCGAATGGATTAGCCAGCGTTTTCTCCGGATCCGGGGAACACCCAAAAACTGAAACAGGGGCTAATTGAGGAATGTTCACTCTTACCTCCAGAACTGTTGGGCAATCTGGTGCTGAGTATGGAGAGACAGTGCGAAGCTACCATTGTAGTAAGAGGAGGGCAAATTCCATACTAAAGAACAACTGCTTCCTCTTGGACAGACAATCTTGTGTAATGATACTATAAGTTCAATAAAGCCTTTTTTTGATTCAATGCAATACATTGTATTCAATTTTGAGCAACTATGCCTGCATCATCGCTTAAGTATAAAATGCTGTCTCTTATTCTGAATTTCATGTCTCTCAGATGATTTCTCTTGGATTTATGGCAAAAAAAAGCATCTGTTGCTTACGTTTTACACACCAGTATGTATATATATATATATATATATATATATATATATATATATATATATAAAGAGAGAGAGAGAGAGAGAGAGATGTGTGTGCGTGACTGCGAGCGTGAGAGTGATGAATTCGATGCTGATTTAAATTCTCCCGTTAAGAAAATATAACTTTCACCTTTCGAGTCGTGGGAAGTGTCAAACCTCCCAAACATCATTAGAGATATCATTACATTTTGTGGAATTAAATATATTTACTCGAAACACAATTTTAAAAACTGTGCTGCAATTACAACATAACGCTGGCGCTAAATTATTAACGATCAAATGACACCTAGCACTCAGTCTGTCAAAAACAATACTGCAGACAAAGCGGCGGGTGCTATTTCGCATGTTCCACGTATCGCATTCCCTCCCTTTGTCTAGTATTGCACACCCGCGCTCTTCAGTAAGATTGCTGGTAATTATACATTGTGCATCGCGCAGTAGCTCCAGATGACCCTTGCGCTATTTAAAACGAGCTTTGCAATTGTATCTGAATAAGATTGAAGAAGAAAGATTTTGATAAAAGTTAAGTCAGGTAGTGAATTATTCCTATGGTAGTAGGATATGATAGGAACGACTTATGGAGGAATGTTCTTTGGATTTTTATGTACAATAAATGTTTAAATCTCTATTCAGATAAGCCATAGGTTATAGGTTTTTGGCCCATAGGTTGACACCTGGCGGGCCCCATGCGGCCTGCTGGCAGAGGGTTGGCCAGGCTCTTCTATGTGGTCATTTCATAACACAGAATAACGACCATTCAACTAGCTAGAAACCAACTGGAATCTTTACGGGGTGCATTTGCCTTGCTGGAATTCTCCATTTCCATTTGGATGACATTACAATATAAAGGCATTAAGGTGATGCCCAGCAACTCTTAATTTACATTTTAATGAATTAAATATATTTACGATTAATTATCCCTAATCGTATTGAGGAAGGATGGTACAAAATGCAGTGATCCCGAAACCTGTAATAAAAACTAGCCCTTACCATAATTGAGCCGCTATGACCATGTGCATTTCCAAACTGGTATGCAGGATCCATGTCTTCATGAACCTGAATCCTTATTTTTAGAGTTAAGTAGTGCAAATTAAGATGTTTCAAGTTCTCGTTTCTAATCCTCTATAATCCTATCTCTATGTTTTCTTGCCCAGACTAGACATGCAGCCGAATGGCCTGCATTGGGCAATGGTACTTTCGTGGATTTACGGCTGCAGAAGCCCATACGGCGAAGCAAACATTACGCAGTCCGTTTACTGACTGTACGGCTGGCGCCCATATTCAGCTGGGTGGTAATGTGAGAGAACGGTTCACTTTACTGGTCATGGACATTACTGTTCAGCTGTCTCATACCACGCTCGTTCGTTACTAATAGTCCTTTGCGGTTCATACAATCGCTAGTTTCTTCCCTACCAGCTACATATTCTCGGTATACTCTTAGCATTGAGGACCTTGAAAATCCTAGTTCTCTGAAGAGTTTGGAAATAACATAGAATTGCCCATGCATTGAGCGCCTTATATCTTTTCACAATCGAAGGCGTCTAAATCAGAAGTCTTACCCATATTGGCAGTTGAAACGACTGTGAATAACAGCAACCATAATACTAGCTATATATACAGTAATCACAGGGCCATCACGTGCGCATAAATAAGGTGCAGCAATTCCAAACAATTTCCAAAGCATAATCTATCCCTAATTCAATGACAACTGTGTATACGAGGGCTATTCAGAAAGTAAGGAAAGTTTTGGAATTAAAAAGAAACTAAGTACAAGAAAAAAAATTATATATACATCAGAAAGAGAGACTAAAATTCTACTTTTCTACATAGTCACCAAACAAATTGAGGCACTTATCATAGCGGTGGACAAGCTTTGAAATTCCTTCATTATAGAATTCTACCGATTTGAAATTCTTTCATTATAGAATTGCGATCTCAGTCACTCAGTGACGCGCACCCGCAGCTCCTTGTCGTCGTCAAAGCGCTGTGTTGATAGCCAGTTCTTCATTCTTGGAAACAAGTGAAAATCACTAGGTGCAAGCTCAGGACTATAGGGTAGATGAGAGAGATCCTCCCATTTGAATGAATTAAGGAGTTCTTGAGTGCGGTTGGTCGTATGAGGTCAAGCATTGTCGTGCAAAAAAAAAAAATAACTTTCCTCGGCGCTTGTTTTGAACTTCTCTCCTAAGGTTGCTCAAAGTTTGACAGTACTGCTCAGAGTTTATTGTGGCGCCACGTTCGAGAAAATCAATCAGAAGCACACCTTGCCTATCCCAAAACACAGTCGCCATAATCTTCTTCGGTGACAAGGTTTGCAAACATTTTCTTGGCCTTTTGGGGGAACGTGAGTGCCCCCACTGCATGGACTGCAATCTCGCAATTCACGTGTCTCACCCACGTCTCGTCACCAGTTACGATTCGATCCAGTAATAAATCACCATGTCTGTTGTAGGCCTCCAAAAATGTGAAAGGTGCCCCCATTAGCTGACCTTTATGGTGGTCGTTAAGCAATTTCGGCACCCATCCCGTACAAAATTTGCAGTAGCCTAGCTTTTGTGTGACAATTTCAAACAACAAAGTCCGTGAAACTTGTGGAAAACTAAGCGAAAGCTCCGTTATTGTGAAACGGCGGTTTTAAAGAATCTTTTCATCAACTTTAGCGACCAGTTCGTCAGTCACAATTTTAGGGTGTCCACTCTTCTCTTCATCGTGAACGTTAGTTCGGCCATTTTTAAACTGAATGCATGTTTTTCGGATTGAACTTTCCTTCATTACGTTGTTTCCGTACACTTCACATACTTGCCGATATATTTCCATAGGTTTTAGGTATATTGCCAACAAAAACCGTATCACAGACCGCACCTCACAACTGGCGGGATTTTCAATTACAGCGCACATTTTAAATTTTGAATATCGAAAAACGGGCAGCATTTTGAAATGTTCCCGTTGTGATGGCTGGACGCCGACAGATGCCAAGCACGCATACACCAAAATATACGTGATCGAAGCGCGTCTAGCAACGTCAGACGGAAACGTTCCTTACTTTCTGAATAGCCCTCGTGTGTGTGTATGTGTATATATATATAAGGAAATAACATATTTAATTCTACATAAATGATAATTTAATTAATTAATTTAATTTTAAAATTACTGTCTACAACAGTTTATACTATTATGCAATTATTATTAATTAATATTTGATTAAAAAAATAGAAGAATTTACGTAAGCAATCATGTCTTTAACTTAGTTTTAAGTATTTTATTTTAATAATTTTTTTTCGAAAGAGGAGAAGTTTTATTAATAAGGAAATTGTAATAAATATTAAGTGAAATTTTAATTGCACTGAAAAATATTCAATAATAACATGATCTGAACAATAAAGCGCGCATTTTTCATATTTGCCATCTTTAGAATACTGCAATTAAATGTCTTCACAAGCTAAATTTCTATTTGGAATAAACATTAGTGTGTAGAATGTGTACATTTTGTGTGGGCTCATGTTCATTGTTTGTTACTAATTCTTCTCTTTATTGTACTGCAAATATTGTGATATACATGCTGTAACTGTTTAGAGTCGTTTCCTATAATTTAAGAAATGTGTATTTATCCAGAGATGGCCAAACCGTGGCGCATTGGATCATTGCAAGTGGCATCTTAGCTCTAAGTGAACCATAGTGGTATCGAGTTTTTATGCAGAGTTTTTGTGAGAGTAATTTGTATGTTTGTGTTATATTTAATTGTATGATACGATGTACGTAACTGTGATCTATTTGTTTTTGATCTATATTTTTTTAATTTTAGCACTTTTCTATGTTTTTATAAATTCCTTTTATCCATTACAGCGTAAACTAAAATGACAAAACGAAGTGTAGAAAGTTTTAATAGTTATGAATTTAATGAACAATGGGAAAATGAGTTATTATTTATAATAAAATCATTAGGAAATTCGTTTTCCCTTGTTTGTGAAAAAAGACAATATCAAAATAGAAAATACGATCTTAATAGACACAATGAAACATAGCATCAGACTTATAAAAAAGAAAAAAATTTTGAATTTGAGTCTGATTTACGAAAAGAATATGTGACAATGAAAAGGAAAGAAATCAGAAGACAAATTATATTCGATAAAGTAAATTGTGATTACTTTGCAATGACAAAAGCGTCATATGAAATTGCTTTAGCATCGGAGCAGAAAATGAATCGTTTTTCTGATAGAGAAGAAATTGTTAAGCCTTGTCTCAAAATATTCATACTCCATTTCATTATTATGGTATTGAAAGGAAAGCCGAAATTCCTATATCAAGGTAGAGAGTTAGGAAACGCCTCAAGAAGTTCTATGAAGATCCCAGAAATTGTAATATATATATACTTTCTCATATTCATACTTATACTTTCTTATCTCTAATTTTGGATGAATCAATGGACATATCTGATGTTACACAGTTTAACATTTTTATAAGAAGAATTGGTGATGATTTTAATGTATTTGTAGTACTTGTCACACACAGTATGGAATTATTATATGGTAAAACGAAAGGATCAGATTTATGTGAAAAAGTAAAATCATACCAAGGAAAATCTAAAAATAGATTATAATAAAGTCATATGTGTCATTTACGGTTGTCTGTCGGAAACCGTAAATGACAGATAAAGTCAATGGAAATGTGACTATGCATTAAAAAAATTTAATCGTCTTATACTAAAATATTATTGCATTATACACCAAGAGGCACTGAGTGCCAAAACTTTTAATATGAAGCATGTTATGTTACCGGTTGTGAAATGTGTGATGAATGTTAGGGAAAGTAAGTATTAAACAGAAGAGAATTTGGAGAATACTGTGAATTGTTAGATTTGGAATGTGGGATCTTAATCTTCATTTCGAAGTGTAGTCTTTCTAGTTTTGAGTAGATTTTTGAAATTAAAAAATGCTGCTTATAATTTGTTTAGGACAGGAAAATGAACTGCCTAATGAAAGAACTCTTTTATATGATAACTACTGGCAATTTGATTTAACATTTTTATTTGATATTATCAGCCATCTCATTAAGCTAAATTTAAAACTGCAAGGCAAAAATAAATTATTTCCTAGCATAGTAAATAACACTTGTTCATTTGAAAGGAATTTAAAACTGCTCATATCTCAATTATAAAATAAGGATTTGAATCGATATCCATGCTTGAAAGAGTAAATTGTAGGTAATGAGAATAAAATAGCAATTTGATCAAATATATTGGAAAAATAAGATAATGATTAAAAGAACATTTTAAAGTCGTATTCATGATTTTTGCTAACGAAGAAAACTGCTTATAATCTCATTTTCACTAAATAAATAAAACATAATGCAGATTCAGAGTAACATACAAATAAACTGATTTAAAAACAAAATTATTGATGATTGATTTAAAAACAAATTCATTCTTAAAAATAAAATTTGATTAGCTTTTCTTTCCGGAACAAAATACTTCTGATTTAAATAATTTCTGGTGTTCATTACTATGTGAACGTAGTCCAGAGCTAAGAAAATTTGCAAAACAATTATATATATGTCGCTTTGGAATACCATGCAATTGTGAACAAGCATTTTCAGCTATGAAATCGATTAAAAGCAAAGCAAGGTCGCAAATAACTTATTCAGATTTGAAGGAATCTCTGCTGGTCTCAGCAACATAGTTAACATTAAAAGACTAACGAAATCCTAACACACTTATAAGTTTCATTAATTCAGATTCTATTTTAAGTAATGTTTCTGTGTTGTGATAAACATTGTTTTACATGCAAAATTTGAATCATTTTGAAAGTTAATTATGTCTATAACTTTTAAAATATTACTAAACATTCGCAAAACTCCTTCTAGCAAGAAGAAAGAACAGACAAATTCAAATTCTAAACTCATATCTCTCTCAGTGTCTACAACTGTTGTCCTGAGTTACCTTCTCAAATAAGACTCTGGTAGCTATAGAACCATCATTAAACGATCCCCCTCTAGAACAGAGGATCACTCTTAATTACTGTAGATTGTTGCCTCATTAAACTGGCTTTAATTAATTAACTTAAAGACATGTGATTATTTTATTCATTTTCTTTGCAGAAGCAGATTCTATCTTTCGTACCAACCTTAACCATGAATGCATTAGATGGTATAAAAAAAACTCGAGTTATATGGCGCATCTGAACTCCCCTTTAAAACAATTGGAGCATGGTATGCAAAAGGTTGCCACCCCTATTTTAATATTTTATAACCGTAAAAAATATACATATTGAGACTTTTATGAAATTTTCTCAAAAATTTAAAATTAAAAAGGCAATTAATTATACTAATTGAAAATTTTTATTATTTCACAGCAGCATGCAAAACTATATAAGCATGATGAAACAAGGAATTTTTTTTCCAACTTGTTAAAAAACTTATTCGATTAAATGCTTTACAATATGTTAAAAACATTCTGTGATTCCCTCTTGATTATAAATTTCTTGCTTTGCGAAAAATCTTCTTTGGTTTTTTTATGATTCTTATAAGGCTTGATTATAGATTTAAGAATTTTTTTTGGAAATTTAACCATTAGATTTAATATCATAAGAAGCAAATATTCTTCTAGGAACTCAAAAATTTTCGGAAACTAGGTTCAAATTATACAACTATTTAGAATTTTTTCGAGACACCGTATTTGGTTGCGTATCAAATTAACGTGGCCAACGGCGTAATTGAAATGCGAAACAGAAAAAAAATCAATCAAAAACAATAGCCTGTGTAGAAACATCTCTAACTTTAACAGTTCTGCTTTGAATTCCACTTAATAAATTTTTCATGACTCTTACAGAAACACACTTTCCGTTCCAAATTTTAAAATGTAATTCTAACAAATAACTGCTAATAAACGTTCTAATAACGTAGTTTAAATCATTAATTTTACGAATTATTCCTAAAAGTGTAATATAGACAATTTTTTATTCCGCATTTTATCAGAAACCATTAAATTAGCTTTTATATCAAAATTGAACTTATTAGAGTATTCCATTTTAGAATTTATGCTGCAATAACACATCAAATTTATTTACCAGGAACACTGGGTTCGAGCAAACATGCAAACACTTCATCCAAAATCAATAAATGATAGTTCATAGAATAAAAATTTCGCTGCATACATCATCGGTCTTTTTCGTCACTGTTCCACTTTGATGCAAAACCGAACTATTTGTCTGCTTCGAAGTAATCGAAAAGGCGTTGTTTACTTCTCCGCTCACGTATTGGCACGAACAGGCATTAAATTTGTTGAAGAGGTCTTCGTCATAAAAAAGCTCCGGGATCGATATGTTTCGTCTTTGCATTGCGCCCTTTTCTTCTTTCTTTCTCTTCTTCCCTATTACTTAGGGTGCAACCTCCTCGTTTCTGAAGAAGAGCACTTAAAAGAGTTTTATTTGACTCAAAAAAGAAGCATTTTACTTCCATAATTGTGTTCTTAAGTATCCAGTCTGTGTTTTTAATGGAGTATGGTTTGGTTTTTCTGCCGTTTGGAAAGAACCGAAGTCGCATTACTTTTGCTGGTACTTCTTTATAGCATTGAACATTTTCATCTGTCTGTTTCTGTCTGACATAAAAGTCTTCTAACTATAATTAATGCACTTCGTAATTTTCAACCATGGTTACATAACGGAATCCACATCGAAGAAGAAACCCTGCTTAAATAACGATCTGCTGCTATATTTTATTAAAATAGTGAAATATGGAATGATTATAAGAATTAAATTTATGTATGCCGGAGCAAAATGTCTCTATGTACGTTTTTGAAATTTTATAGAAAAGCAGATTTTATTTTTCTGTTTCTTTAGTTACAATTTTCTTGTTAACGAATATTTTTCAATACAAACAAATGTACATTTTACTCTTTGAACAATTAACTTTTAACTTACACCTTTTTCAAGTCTTATTACTTTTCAAAAAACTACTGATTGTTATTTTAACAGTTATATACATATATAATATGGTATTTATATGTAAAAAAAATCACACAAAAAGATAAACAATAACCGACAAAACTTTATTTAAAAATTGTATTTAGAACTAAAAGAACCTAGAATACAACTAAATTTAATTCAAAAACTAATGAATTATCACCTTATCCAAAAATTAATTTAAAATATTATCCGAAATTAAAACTAAATAAAGAAATATTTTAATAAAAATACAAGAAAACACTATAAAATTCTAATTATTATTTAAATACTATTATATATATTCAAAAGAATATTAATTCGATAATAATATAATTCATGCATTAAAAATTACAACCAATTTAAAAACCAAACAACGTTCAACATCAAGGCAAAAGTCAAGAGAAAAAGTAATAGTAAAATGAAAAATAGATATAATTTAACACCATCTTACACTTAGAAGTGGAAAATGTGTGTGAAAATTAGTTTTATGCATTCAACCATCATATCTTCAGTAATTACATTATAGGTACAGCCCAATAGTAATAATTATATTATGTATATACCATATATATGAATATATATATTGAATGTATATTGAATATATTAGAAATATATATGAATATATATATATCTCCTCTTTACATCGATCAATAGCGAATACTAAAATTGAAAACAACATTTTTGCAATTTTTATTCATCAACATAATAACACCTTTTGTTAATCACCTTTTGAGATACAATCGTTCAACGCACCAGAATCTTTTTGTCCCCAAATTTTCCATAAGAATCTTTTTGGTAAATGCTGTCACCTGAATCATCGTTGCTGTTTTGTTCCATCAGAAAGCAATCCTTGTACCCACTTGGAAAAATGCTTTTTCCCTTCAAAACCTTTTCCTAGTTCCGTCGACTTAAAATTTGACACGTTTCAAGCAAGGTTAGTACTCTCAAGACCTGGTTACTGGTTTTCTGAGCGCCATCTCTGGGTTAGTCTCGGGAGTTATTGATCGATGTGTTATATTGGTATTATATGTATATAATATATTCAATATGTGGCATGTATATGTAATAATATAATGTATATATGTAATGACATATGTATTAACCATATGTATGTATGTATGTATATGTATATGTATATGTAATATATGTATATATGTATATGTATATGTATATGTATATGTAATATTGAATATATGTATAGGTTATTGGCTCAGAGCCAGATTTTCATTTGGAAAGAGCATTTATTGTAATGATATGATCCGAATCGAAGGGAGATGGCTTCTCGGGTCACCTTTAACTGATCCGCCAGTTGTTGTTGTGTTTGAGAGTCGTCTTCGTCCAACAAGGCGTCTTCAAACTGTTTCGGTGGTCTTCCAAGTTCTTCATTCCTCACGACAAAATCGTCACTTTTGAACCGTTTGAACCACTCGAAACACTGTGTTTTACCGAGAGCATGCTCACCAAATGCCTCCAGAAGCATTCGATGCGATTCGGCTGCTGTTCTTCAGATGAAAACAGAAAAGTAGTGCTGTCCACAAATCGTAATTTGTTGGCACAAAACTCAACATGTTTATTTCTAATAAACTAATGCTACTGAATGAAACTCGTATTATTGTGAGTTGGAAATCTTTGTCGGATATCAATACAATAATAAGACACCGCTGATGTAATGTGTCGGTAACTGCATCGACATCTAGCGCCACCTATGGGCAAATTGCGGTTTCATACTTACATACCTGGTATATATATATATATATATATATATTGAAAATTCTTTCTAAATGAAACATGAAACACTGAGCAAAATTTTTTATAAAATGATTCTGGATATCCATAATCCCCTCATAAAATCTAATCCCCTTATAAAATTCATTCATTTCACATTTTCCTTTTCTTTTTCAATTTTCGCATAATATTCAAAAGTAATTATTGAATTTTTATTTAATTTTGCAATTTATTCTCCTATTCATGGTCAATGAATGTAATTATATTTTTGAATATTAAGCATTATGATATATTGGTTATAATTCTAGAATTAAATGTTCGAAAATAAGGGAGTTTTGATTGTTCTTCAGTTTATATATTTATTTTGTTTCTAGAAATTAATATATAGTAATTAACATTTTATTGTTAGGTGACAATAGCTAGTTTGTATTATTTCAAATGTTTTAATCGCTAAAAGTCGTAAATATATGGCATTAATTTGAAATGTGACGCAAAATGACATGAAATTTATAACATTTAAATTTATAAACAATAGTATCCTTCTTTCAATTTCATATTATAGCCTTAATAATGGAAATATCTCCAAATATATACTTTGCATGGAATGCGATAGCTTTCAGAAATCATGACAGATTTCCCGAAAGTTTCAGGCAGCTTCTCACTCTGCCAATTCCACAGCTTCACTCCACGAATTCCCAACCGAATCGCTCAGACTTCGCGCTTCTCAATATTTACAATAAGCTGTCCTTGGTATTCGACGAAATCTCAGTAAGTGCCTCTTAACTTTTGCAACAGTAACATTGCAGGGAAGCTTCATCACTCTTTCGTAACAAAGCGAAGAAAGCTCAAAAATACCTACATTTGTAATAGAAAACGGGGAAGAAGTAACTCACAGTAGTATTACCCTTTCATCATTTCCCCCTTTTTCTAAGAAGTACATAAATACGATCCCAATCGCATCTCAAAAAATCGTCACCATAACTCTTTCGGTCGATCGTTCCTCTCTTCTATGAAACAGTTTCATCAAAAAGCAACCCAACTCAGCTACTGATGTTTCGTTTTCGGTGCATATTGACAACCAATTCCCACCGATAATAACTTGAAGAAAAATGACGATGACACCCCTGAGAGGCTGCAGTCGCATATTTATTTAATAGCAGTTGCATGCCAAATCAAAACTAAACTAGAAATCAGTGTCAAATTTGTTTTCGTTCTTTTTGACAATTGAACGCAATCGATGGTAACAGTTCGCCTCGACATCTGTCGTTAAAAACCATTATTCGTAACATAGCTATTAAAATGTTGTATCCGAAGCACTAAGAAGAAACGTTTCTTATCAAATTCGGATACCAAAATTAGTTTAATTTTAATCGTCTTCTTATTTCTGTAGCTCATCAGAATTCTTCCAGCATGAGCGTGAAATTATGTCAGACAGGGTATAATTCTGAGTATAAGCCAAAAAGTTTTGAAATTTTTTCAGAACTAAATTGTAAGGATCACTTTATATACAGGTCCTCTAATTCGCAAAAAAAAAGAGATTTTTCCGCTTCACGAGCATAAGCGGTAAACCTCCAAATATAAAACGTTTTATTATATCATTTTAAGTTATGTTTCTTAAGTTATTGAAGAAAATAATTCTAAATCAAGTACTTACTGCTTTGCTGAAAAATAATTGTTTTATTTTCTAAAGTGTTAAACTACTTTGTTCAGTCGTCTCATTCATGCAAAAAATATATTATGTTGTTGAAATTTTTACTCGGTTAATGGATTAGTTTAGTTAGTTTTATTAACGTCACACTAGAAGTTACACGAGGGCTATCGGCGACGGATCTCATAATTTTGAACATCGGTCCAGTGTCGAAGACGACACCTGAGGTGGCACCCCCCTCTCCTATCTTCCACGGGAGGACTTTGGGCTGTGATAGATTTAACGTGCATCAGCCTTGGCAATACAGTAGGTTTTTAGTGGCAAAGCTTCGAACCCGCGACGCCACGCACTGGCCACGAGTTTGAAACCGTGACCATTAGGCTATCGCGGCCACTTCAGCTAATAGAAGGGTACAAAAACATCAGAAATAATAATAGTATACTGTTTATTATGCGCTTATAAATATAAAAGTAGAAAATGAATGATTACTTTTCTTACTTACATTTTGGGTGGGGGCCGTGGTAGCCTAAAAGTCATGGTAGATTCTTCAGTCGGATTCGTGGCCAGCGTTACTTACGTCGAAACGCGGGTTCGAGTCCTTATGCCATTAAAGATCCACCGTTTAAAGGACTGAAGCTCGTTAAATCTGGTTTAGGTCACAAGTCCTCCGGTTGCTGTGGTGTGAAATCTTCGAGAAGGAGGTATCAACTCAGGTATCGTCCTCTTCGCTTAACCGAGGCTCAAAATTACTAGGTCCGTTGCCAATAGTTTGACGTTAATAAACAATCACGATAACATTTTGGGTGCTTTGAATGATGCATTTATGCCTCAGAAAACAAATCATATGAATATTTTAAGGTCTGTATCAGAATTAAAAAATCTGAATAATTTATGACAATCATTTCTACTCATTGGAATATCTGATTGCTATCACCATCCCTTTTAATGCTTTCAAAACTAGAATTTTTGTCCTTTTTATACATTAGATCGTTCATGCAATTACTGATGCAGCACTTGTCAGAAGATTGAACTACGAGTATCACTTCAATTTACATACTAGGGTTGAATTTCGGATTAATTTTCAGCAAAAAAAATCGTACTCTTAGACTATTTCCGGCTGTCTTGCACTCGGATATATACGGTATATAATTAGTACTCGAGATATATATCCTAATGGAGAACTTATATTTTAAAAAGTTTACTCAATACTGTTCTATTTTCATATCTCTCAATTTCAATTTAGTTATTTTTCTCTAACTCATTCGACCGCTGAAATATAAATTTACTTTGTATATTAATTACGCACCGTATATAGAACTCGTGCCTGGTAGCGTTCAATTGATCCCTCCAATCTCAGAAAAGCGAACATTTTTGATTTGTTGCTGAAATGATGTTACCGATAGAGGTCTTCCGCTAATAGGTTCTCGTTAACAGTTAATTCCCTCGCCCTTCGTATCTGTTCGGAGATAAATTCCTCCCAGGGATATTTGATCTTCTGGAAAATTAGACGGTCGACAGTATCAAGTGGACTTAGTTCGAGATTAACTCGTTTTCTGTTTCCGAGATATACTGAGGCTAACTTGCACTTCACCAGTTCATATTAAATTACGAGAATACTGTTCTGCTGTATGTTTTTATTTTGTTGTTAAACTAGATCTAAAAGTAGGGAGGGTAATTATGTGTATTTAACTACACATTTAACGTTGATTTTAAATTTAGTTGTAATTGTTGCGTTACTAACAATATTTTTCGCAGTTAAAGTGCAAAATTGTATCGCGTTCTAGCTTCTAGACAAAATTTAGTTCCAACGTCTTCTTTCACTTTTAGAAATAAAACCCAGGCTTATTGAAAATGAATCGATGTATTTGTTTACAAGAATAGGGTTCTATAGCATTTTTTCCCTGTTAATTATTACATTTAAAAGTATTCCGGGTATTTTTGTGTAATGTGTGCCAGATTTAAAAAAAAAATATTTTTAAATCTATTTATGAATGTTAAATTATTAAAAATATTTTCAGTGTGAATGTAAAATTGTATCAGGTTCTATTTTCTAACCTAGATTTTAGTTCCAACATTTTATTTTACTTTTACGAATCAAAACTAGGCGTATGGCAAGAGAATTTACCTATTTGTTTACAAGAATGCTATTCCATAACATGTTTTTCCAGTTAATAACTGGATTTGAAAATACATTGGGCATCGTTATGTAATAACTGTCAGATTTAAAAATGTTTTTGAATTTACTTAGAATTGCTAAATCATTAATAATACTTTTAGTACGAATCTAAAATTGTATCTCGTGTCATTTTCTGGCCTAGATATTGTTTCTAAGATTTTATTTTATTTTTTCGATTTAAAACTTAGTTTTTATGATTTAAGAAATGATTTATTTGTTATTATAATAGTGTGTACAATTGTATTTTTATCATGTTATTAAATTGTATTTGAAAGCAATGCGGTTTCCTTAGATAATGATTCTCAAAAATAAAAAATCTTTTTAAACTAATTTACAATTGCTTAATAATTAACATTTGTCAGTGCAATTACAGAACTATAACACGTTTCATATTCTAGGCTATGTTATAAAGTTCCATGGCTTTATTTTATTTTTTCAAAGTTAACTTAATTTTATTAAAAGGCGAATGATTCATTTATAAAGTGAAGAAGAATAGCTTATGTTAATTACAAACAATTTCTTATTGTTGAGAAATGTTTTAATTAGGGAAGCAAATGGTTTTATTCGCAGAGTTTGAACATTCAGTATTAAATATTTTATTTACTTAGTATTGAGTTCCAGCTGCCATTTTACGAGTGCATATGTAACATATATTTTTCTCCCTGAATAATTAAATTCGATTATTATATGTAGAAATGTAATCTCCCACATTAGTATTAGTTATATTTTTGAATGAACGTATTTATAAAAATTCATTTTCAGAAAAAAAAGTTAAGTTACTGAAATTTTTAATGAAATTATAAATATTGTATTGTATGTATATAATATGTAAGCCATTTAAGTATGAATTTACAATTGTGTGCGTTCGAATCTATTTTTAAATTTTTCTTTATTATGTAACATGCTTATTGGAAGACATATTCCATGAAATTTGTAAGATTCGTAAAAACCAATATGAAAAAAGATACTATTTTCATTAATATTAAGTTTGCAAGTAAAATATTTAATTTTTAAAATTAAGTTATTAAAATTAAAAAAAGATAATTTTTAATTTGATTAAAAAGTTTCGCAATAGTTTTAAATTTTGATGGGTTAAAATAGAACTCATGTAATAAATACTTTTCGATGGAAGCATTAAATGTTTTTGGAAACATTTAAATTTGCTTAAATACAAAATAATATCATAAATAGGTTTTAATAAATAGGGGTTTTAATATAATTATAATATCTCTGTTATGCCAAACAGTCATCAAATCCACTGAAATAATTTTTTTGAGTTTTTTATTTCCTTTTCATTTAGAGCTTTCCAAAAAAACCACTTTTTTAAATATTTAACTTCTAATCCTTCGATTAATTGTCCTTGTTCGTTATAAATTCAAAATATAAAACTAAATGAAATATATTGTGAAAAAAATATTTATTAAGTACAATAACTCGAGTTATGCTTATATTTGAAATTTACATGTTATTAAATTTATTAGAAGAAAAATGTTTAGTCCTTTTAATCAAATTTCAATTTTATTTCTTTTTATTTTTAGATATAACTGTGCTTCTTCTATTTTTTTCACAATCGAACTGTATAAAAGGTAGTTCGAGATAACTCTAGAATCAATTAGTTAATTAGCAATGCTTTGAATTAATGGCTGGAAAATATCCAATTCGAAGTTTCATTCCCTTAGAGACAATCGAGCTGATTAACATTCAATTTAATTCCCTCTTAAGCTTAAACTTAATTCATTCTTCCACTCTTTATTTTATTCATAGTGGAAGCTTGGAGTATATAGTACTAGTTTTGCTCTCATTCTCATTACTTGACCCAGACTCAAAATAATAAAGTAAGAAGCCAATATATCATTCTCTCTCTCTCTCTCTCTCTATAAAGGCATTGCATGTACTAAAACAAAGTATAGTATATTTTGAGATCTATCGGCAATTTCATTGCAATTGACATTTACAAATTAAATTAGAATTCTTCGCGTAGAACGATTAGTATTCACTAACACATTCTAGTATAACTTTCATTAATTTAAATTTTGCGATTTTTTTTTATTTTCTTGGAAGATTTGAAATTTCAAGGAGCAATATAGAAAAGAGCAGTGAAAATTTCTTAGTGTGAGTGAGTGAAAGGTTGAGGTTTATTACACAACTGCTAAATTTGGCTATACTACGCCAAACATGTGCATTTATGTTCTAAAAGATAGAAAAAATAGAAAAGAAAAAAGAACACTTAACAAGAAGATTCGAAAAACAGAGAAGAAGCATTTCACCCACGCTTAACAAAGACGCTAAACTTCATGGAAAAGACAAAGATCT
The DNA here is from genome assembly GCA_019974015.1 of Nephila pilipes. Lineage (NCBI taxonomy): Eukaryota > Metazoa > Arthropoda > Arachnida > Araneae > Nephilidae > Nephila > Nephila pilipes. The sequence goes on along the minus strand of BMAW01056918.1, from coordinate 24,017 downwards.
TTTTATTACCTTGGGGTCATGATAAGCTCCTGATTCGAGATGATAATAGTACTTAGAATCTTTTTTCTTTTGAAAATGTGTAGTAACAATCTTTATTTAGTATTCTTTCACGAAATTTAGAGGCATTCATAACTTAAAGACGATTTTTTTTCAATATAACACATGGATCAATAAGTTCCGAGACTAACCCAGAGATGGCACTCGTAGTAAACCAGTAACCAGGTCTTTCTAGAGTACTAACCTTTGCTTGAAACGTGTCAAAATTTTAAGTCGATCGGACCAGAAACAGCTGAGTTATCGAGGTTGGAGTAAAGTCGTTTTGTAGTTTGTTTAAAAAATGGAAAAAACCGAGTTTCTCGTGTTCTGATAAAACATTGTTTTTTAATGGGTAAAAACACCGTGCAAGCGAAACAATGGATTGAAAAATGTTACCCGGACTCTTGTCCATCAAAAGCAACGATTTGTCGATTTAAACGTGGTCGTACCGACACAAATGACGCGGAATGCTCGGGTAGACCTGTGGAAGCCGTTACTCCGGAAAATGTGAGTGAAGTGACAAAAATTATAATGAAGATCGTAAAGTGAAGCTCCGTGAGATTGCTGAGATGACACAGATATCATATGGAAGTGTATTTACTATCCGTCATGAAAAATTGAGCATGAAAAAGGTTTTTTCCAAGTGGGTGCCGCGATTGCTTTCGATGGAGCAACGAGTCGATGATTCAGAAAGCTGTTTATCGCTATTTACTCGCAACAAAAAAGATACGTGACCATGGACGAAACATGGATACATCACTACACTCCAGAGTCGAAGCGGCAGTCATCTGAGTGGCGCACAGCTGGTGAAAGCCGTCCGAAAACGCAGCAGTCAGCTGGCAAAGTCATGGCGTCAGTTTTTTGGGATACGCATGGCGTGATTTTCATTGACTACCTCGAAAAAGGTAAATCGATCAACAGTGATTATTATATTGACTTGCTGGTGTGTTTGAAGGAGGAAATCGCAAAAAAACGACCGCACAGTCTCGGGACTTATTGATCCATGTGTTATATATATATATTATATAAAATGATTAATTTTTAAAATGCCTTAAATGTACGGAGCTTTTCACACTTTGCCTGTCTAAGATATAAGAAAGAGAGAATCATTTTAATTCTAAGCCCATGGAGAGCAAAAGAATAAGGAATTGTATAACTTGTACTAAAGAACAGGTTTCCAAACCAGCAGGCACTAGATTGATTCAGAAAATTTTAAGACCTGACCTACAGAGCATCGTAATTATTATTATTATTTAATATATTAATGTAACATTTAAAAAATAATTGAAAAATAAAAGGAATTTTCTTTCCTATTTGATTTCGGAAATACTGTCTTAACTAAATTGGTCAGTGGAGCAAAACATATTTCGTTATTTATCGGTATTAAAGGTTTTCATACTTTTTACATTTTGAAATGAAACGATTTTTTTTACTATTTTCTTTAGTACAACAATCCTTTAAAAAGAAATCTTGGAAACATATACCTAGTACATCGTAAGTTATTACGAAAATAAAGCGAGCCGAAATTTAGATATAAACTAAGTTTACATTTTAGCTTCTCAATGACAGCTGCTATTAAACAGGCTACAACAGTTTTCCTCGATCTCTATTTTTTTATTAGCATGTATTATTATTGTTCACAGGTAAATGTTCTGAAAAAGAAGTTTATGGATAACATACATCCAAGTTACACTTCGGAACAGTTTACTGATTCTCTGGGCACTAGTGTATCAGAAAAAAAGATTCAAACAGATGCTGACTCATAATTTATTGAAAATCATACGGTTATGGAGTGTTTGACAAAAAGGTGATGTTTACAAACATTCATACCTATGCTTCTCTCAAAAAGTGGTAGAAATTTCACTTTAGCATATAATTCCATTAGAGATTAAATACATTTCTTAGTATTTATCCAATGGAATGTTAGAACAACTACAGTTTTCTTTGTTCTTTCCTCCTTGACAAAGTCGGTAATGTCAAAATTCAAAATGTCGGCAAGGGAAAAAAATATTCATAAAACAATCAGACGTTTTGTGTATGCGATGAGGATAATCAGACTAGGTCATGCCACAATGACAACTTTCTGTAGTATCGACGACTTTCCTCCATTAGTAGCTAAAATGTTGTATAATAATGGTGTGACTACTTTGAAAAAGAGTGCCAAAAAACTTGCGAAAGCATCAGTGCAAAGGAAAAGAGGGGACACTCACAAATTCATCACATATTATTATCAGTGAGAAATAGAACATGGAAAATCTGTGGTTATGTTTCTCTTTCAGTTAAAGGTCACTGAACTGGAAAGGTGATTGAGATGAAGTATTGTCTTCTTATCGCAAGGGAATTGATTCCTGGAAAAAATCACCTGATTATAAACTGAGAAAATCAACAAGAAATGGATTTTTTGAAAACCCACTGTGTCTCGACTGGTATGATGGTAACTGTGGGAACAGTTACAACATTTTAGCTAACAGAAAGTAATCGTTTTTTGAGATATCCTTCTTACACTGACTACGGTGACTAGAAAACGTTTTTATCTGTTGCTGCAAATAATCCACATAGGGAGAGTACTTCAGTAAGAAAACAAGAATGTGTAGGGCCCGATCAAAAAAGAATGGGGTCTGGTTTGCACAATTTGATGCAAACGTATCCAAACTCATTGCCTGAAAGTTAATTGGTTGGAAGGGCAGACTTGCTGACAAAATGATTGACATGAATCCTGTGTATTATGGAAATTAAGTTAGGCAAAATAAAGCATGTCTTACAGGTATACGAATAGCTGCTTTGGGTGGTATATTTTCATCTCCTTTCAAATGAAAAATAAACATTGCATAGTTTTTGTCCTAAGGGTCGTAATTACTGGTGTGAATAACGAAGAAATTTGCTAGAAGGTTACTCAAGTGCTTTCAAACGTAAGAACAAACTGCCATAGGCAGTAATGAATTCCTTAAAGCAAAATGTTAAATTATCTGTCGCGACCTAAATTTCCACGCAAATTTTGGTGGGGGGGGGGCCGGACACCAAACAATAATGAATCCATAAATTGATTAATATAGAAGTTATGTCCAAAAACCTTGGGTTTCGATAAAAAAAATAGTTAAACTGCCAACAAATGAAGCAATTGTCCTTTTTACTTATGGTAATAAAGGCCATACTAAAAACCATGTAATCAATTGGTTTCATTATGGTTGAGCATGTACAAAGTTTTGTGACGTCTATGGATCTATAATCGCTTCCGATTACTAAAATATATCTTTACATTCATGCATAAAAAGTCAGACAAGCTGAAAGAATGCTGTTAAGGGCTACTCATATTACTTTAACTCTAAATGAACGAACACATATGCATTTGATGAATTTTACACTTTAGCATTCCTAAATAATGAATGTGGCTCATTTATGCTGTAAAGTAAATCAAAATAATTTGATGCTTAAAAACTTGTTTTGTCACAAAATATTTTATAGTATAAATTGAATGTTGTACGTGTTATCTGTGACCTAGCAGAAAGTGAAAATTATTCCCCAAAACAGTTAATACCAAAGAGCGTGAATAATCAAGTGATATTAGCCAACTTTCTAATACACATATTGAGATACACATGAGAAAAGTACAATAGATGTTAAGTTTGTAACTCAGCATTGGAGAAACTCTGCACGCATATTTATTTGTATTTAATGTCAAGTATAATTTCAGCAAGACAAAGATTCTAAAAGGTCATCTTTTTGTAATAAATCAATCGTTACTTGATAGTCATAATAATTGCTTTTAATATTATTATCTCATAAAGGTTTTGTATAAAAGGATAACTTGTAATGTTAATGCATTTATTACTAAGAAGCAACACAAGGGCGACTGAAAACAGAACTCGTAGTTTTGAACCACATTTGAGTATTGAGCCATCGTAAGAACCGATAGATTTGGCACGCTTGAAGTTAAAACACGAAAGTCACGTTCATGATCACTCGGTTTTCTTTCTCTCTACCTCAGAAAGAAATTAGTTGTAACAAACAAAATTAGTTTTTGTTTAATTATTAAGTAAATTCTTGATTTAAAAAAAAACACTACTCACTCCGCATCGAAAGGATTGGTCTATTTGCATAAATTATTTGTATCGAAACTATTGTTCTATTTACAAAAAAAAAAAAAAAAAAAAGTGTTTTTTCCTGCAGTGTCACTATTTTTAAGCGATAATTATTATTTATTATGTAAGATACAAATATGTTAATGTCATAAGTACTTATTTAACTTCTATTTCATATATATTACACGTCATTTAATTTTAAATAATTATTTATTTCTTTATGGGATTAAGAGATTATCTAGTATAAATAATTATATTCTAGAAGTGTGATATGAGATTGAAGTCCTGAGATTTTCATGTGTGGCATCTTTTAATTTTTTCTTCCACTGACCAGTATAGTGCATTCCATGACCTGCAGCAAAGTTTAAAAGCATTGCTTAATGTTTCAGTATTTATGTAACGTTGTGAATAAAGTATATACAACTCCCATAGGTTGGTCAGTGCTGAATGCTGTTATGTTCGAGAGGCTTTAAAGGGTTTTTCATATTATGTCCAACTCCGGGAAAAAATCCTCCACGTCCAACTGCTATGCCAAAGGAAAACCGGAGAATTCTCCTCCGTCATAACAGCGTTTGGCGCGTTGCCATATCCCAGAAAAAGTTTTGGCCGACGCATCAAGTTTTTTTTACCTAAAGCCACTATAATGCTATGCTTAGATCTTTTATTGTTAAAGTTTCTCAATAGCTACTGTTTAATGGTATTTTGAGCTTTAGACTTTAAATTGCATTTCGAACCCATGGTCCTACAATAAAGAATGAAAATAAATCGAAATACAAGTATAGTATCAAAATTTAATTTTACAGGGATAGATGGTAACGTAATGAGAACTAATTTTCTCGTTTCTGTGTCCTTAATCCAATGCAAAATTTTTAAATCGGGCGTATGACTTAAAAAATGAGATCATAATATTTTATCATTACAAAATTCATTCCTAAACCTTTCTAATCAATGGAGGCCGTTTATATCGTAGCTAACTTATTTATGATTTAACAATAACAGATTTAATCTGCATCGTCCTTTATCAACAAAATTCGTAGCGAAAAAAATATTATTTTTTTTAACTTCTTTCAATCTTTTTTTCAAATTTCTTTCATTTATGTTTTGAATTTAATGTATAATTAATAATCATTTGAAAACGATTATTTTGATGGTATACTTCTTTAAAAAAAGAGTATTTATTGCAATTTCAAAACAAAAAAAAATCTACTAGTCCTTCATTAATCAGTGATAATTACTTTAAAGAGCTAAATACGCATTGAATTTAAGTTTGTTTAATCATTTTTTTTCCTCTTTACTCAATAATAGAACAACGACCAATAGGGAAAAAATAAACATTTTAAATAAGGATTTACAAGTACAAAACTCGAAAAAAAAATCTATTTTTAAATGAGTACTTAATTAAGCTGTTTAGCATGTCTCATTAATTATTCAAACTGTTAGGTAAACTCGGGAACTTATGTTTTCAATGTCATTCGCATTCGATCGGAGTTAAAGCAAATTAATTTTTTGTTTGTTTTTGAATGAGCAAGATCTTGAAGAGAAAATGGAACAATAAATGGAAATAAATTGCTTTTAGCATCATTAGTATTAATTCATTTCTTTGTCATTTTTTTGCATATTACAAAAAATGTTTGTTTGTCCTTGAATAAAATAGTGAAAAACAATAGAATATAAATCACTGAAATTCTACGTTTACTTTTTTACTTTTTTGAGCTTATTTCTGTTAAATATCTTTTAATGTTTGGAATTAAAATACGGTTTCACACTTATCGATATTTAATCCCCGTTGCTCTTTTTTTCCCAGTTAAAAACAAAACAGCTTAAAAGTCCTCTTCCTCAAATTTAAAGAGTTTCAAATAATTAATGAAATATTTTTTGTCCCGCTTTTTCACCGAAGAATGGATTTTTGATGTGCACTACTAATTTTTTTCCCCATGATTAAAGTCGAATTTAAATGTAAAATTCATCAATTCAAAAACACCTTAATGTAAAACATTTCATTGTAATGACTCTTATTCTTAATTTAGCATTAAGGATATATAGTTGTTATTTAGGTAATATCATTAGAATTAATTTCATATTTTAACTATGTTATATAGTACGTTATTATTGTTCTACTTAGACACCATTGTGTGCCATTTAGAGAATTTTTACTTCCCCGAAAAAGACCTGAATTGGAAAATTTCTTTTTAATTAATGAGATGATACAGTGTTAGTCTTCACAAATATTTCACCATTGAAAGCATTAAGAAATTGTTAAGGCGACTACGGCATCCTGCGTCAGGGACCTACTTTCTTAGATAAGTACGAGAATCATGACGTGGCCGTCGTAGCCTCGTGGTCATAGGATATGATTCGTAGCCGGCGGTTTTCGTTCAGTCGCGGGATCGATCCTTGGCCGCTAAAGACCCGCCGTGCAGCCGGGGCTGATGCACGTTAAATCTGTCGTGGCCCAAAGTCCTGACATTGGCGTGGTGTAGAAGTTAGGAGAGGGGAGTGCCAGCTCAGGTGTCGTCCTCTTCACTTAACCGTAGTTCAGAATTCCGATGTCCGTCGCCAATAGCCTCACTTCCTTCTCAGCTATTGAGCAGTGCGGACGTTTTATTTGCTTTCTCCTTCCTTCGGTAATCTCTTGTGTTTCTTGCCGGGGCCTCTGCTAGAGTTTCTGGCTTGGCTTCTCAAGTCATTGCGTGCTCATATTCGAGCTCCTGCTTGCCGTTTTCCATCACCGACTTTATTTATTTCTCTGTGAGTGTTGGTTAATACATCTTCTGCACTATTTGGATTTACTTTCACTGCAACTACCAGCTGGATTTCCTGAGTAAGTGTTAAATTCTTATAAAATTACTTATGGATAAAGCTGTCAGTGTTGGTGATGTCCTTGCTTCTCTGTAACTGAAACATGGAGAATATTCTTGAGAGTTTTCCGGAAATCAGCTTACTTCTGGAACTTGTTCCAACTGACCCGAATACTGACGAATACAAGTTTGTTTATGATAAATTAATTAATTTTGGAACATTCTTACGCAATTGTGGAGATAAAAAAATAAAGACTAACAGATCAGAAATATTCAGCTACATCACCTCTTTTTTCAAGGTTTTCAATGAAATTTTACAAAAAGATAGAAGTAATCGTGAAACCTATGTTTCGCAGCCGGAAGAGGAAAATATCTACAAAATTAATCTGAATGAATATTCCAACCGGATTATTGAACTTGAAAGGAATAATGCTGAACTGAATGGATGTCTTACAGAAGCCCGAAGAAGTTTTGATGTTCTCACTTATAATATTAAAGAACAAATTATTGATAATATTCAAGGCCTACAGGAAACTAATAGACAACTTTATACCAATACTCAAATTCTCAAGGAAGCTTCTGAAACGGTACTCAAATCCATGAAACCAACATATGCACAGATATCGGCAACCCCTACTTCTACCTCAGATTCCTTCCGTCAACAACCTAAACCTCAAAGAGTTGTAATTGTACGCCCCCCATCTGATGAAAATTTTACCTCTGTTAAAAATAAAGTTACCTCAGAACTCATCAAAAAGAACTTATCAATCAAAATAACTCACATAAACAAAATTAGTCGCGGTGGCTTGGCTATCAATCTGGTGAATGAGAACGATGTACAGCTGCTAGAATCTGAACTTAGAAAAATCGATTCTTTAAGAAATTACGATATAAGGAGACCTAAGGCTAGATACCCACAATTCATTTTAATTGGAGTGGATGCATCTTATAATGCCGAATCATTAAAAGAAACTTTAATTCAGAAAAATGAAGTTTTTAATAATGAAAATTTAAAAATTAATTTTCCAATTAAAACAAAAAGAGGTAATAATTGGGTTATTACAGTTGATCCGAAATCATACCCCAATATGAAAAATTTCTCGCATCTTTACCTTCATTTCGAACGAGTAAGAATTGAACTATTTATAAATGTGATGCAGTGTATGAAATGCGGGGCGTTTGGACATACCAAGAACCATTGTGTAAAAGAACAAATTTGCTTCCGATGCGGATCTACAGACTCGCATGACAGAACTGAGTGTACAGCTAAATGCATTAACTGTTGTGGCAATAATCTGCGTTTTGGATCTAGCTACGAGGTTAATCACGGGTGTAGGGACAAGAATTGTCCCATACTCAAAAACCAAAAAACTTTTATTTTTAGTCATACCGATTTCGGCTTGTAATATATTTTCATGTGTTCTCATACTGACCTCGGTCATTAGTTATTTTGCTTTTTGCATCCCTGGCTGATCGAATCCATATTTTGCAACTAAACGCTAATCACTCGCGTGCTGCGCATCTCCAGGCTTTTGTGGTCGCTTCGGAACTCGGATCCGATCTTCTGCTAATCCAAGACCCTTATCTTAATTTTAAAACCCCTTTAAACTCCCCTCCTGGATCAATTCAATATTTCTCATTCAAAAATAAATGTCTCACTGTTTGTTTTAATAAATTAATTTACCCCGAATTTTTTAACAAAACCGATCATACAATAGGTGTCTTACTTAAATTTAAAAAACTTTCTATTTTAGTTATAAATTTATATTTCCCTCCTCACGATGATTTCGATACCATGTTAAAAGAACTTTCTATTTATAAAATTTCAAATCATAGTTGTCTCCTGACCGGGGACTTCAATGCGAGGTCCCCCATCTGGGGATATGATTTTACTGATACCCGAGGGGACTCTCTGATTGATTTCGCGTTACAACATAATTTAAATTTCTTAAATATTCCAGAATTGGGTCCTACTTTCGTGGCTCACTCAGGTAAAGGTAATCCAGATATATCCTTGATATCCAACAGCATTATTTATTTGGTGGATAGGTGGGAGGTTTCGGACCTGAGCGATCACCGGTTTGTGAGTGTTCAACTGCGATGTGATTTAAATAAATCCGAATTTTATTTAAAAACTAAATACGGTATCAATAAATTTTTCAAAAAATTTAAGAATTCATATCCCAAACTTATTCAAACTGTTGATTCAATTCGGAATTCAGATCAGCTAGAGGAGTTCACTAATTTATTGATTTCAACCGTCCGGTCATCCGCTTTCATATCTTTTCGTAAACGACGGGTTCTTGCTACTCCTGTTTTCTCCTGGTGGAACAGCAATTTAAAAATTTTTAGAAATAAATTAAACGCTCTTAAAAGGAAATTAATATATTTAGTTAAAAATAATTTTCCACCTTTAGAAATTGAAAATTTACAATTAAAATATAAAAAAGAAAGATCTTTATATAAAGGCAAAATTCTTAATGCCAAAAATGAGGCCTGGGAGCACTTCTGCACCACTAATAGTGAAAACTTTGGCCTGAAGTTCAGGGTGGCCTTTGGCAAGTCCTTGAACTCTCGGCCCCTTGAGGTCATGGTTCCTAGCTCCTCTGATAACTCCCAAAAGCAAAAATATGAATTCCTAATACATTCTCTTTTCCCGGGCTCCGGGGAGACTTTTGATTTAAGTTTTGAGGAGTCTGCCCCCCCTCCGAAGGTTTCCACTGAAGAGATTTCTTTGGTTTTTAAAAATCTTAGTGGTGGGAAGGCTCCCGGCCTTGATTTCTTGGACTATGGAATTTGGAAGCATATTTTTTCTAAATTCCCTAATCTTTTAACAAAATTTATAAATTTATGTGTGCAATTTTCCTATTTTCCAAATATTTTAAAAGACGCTAAACTGAAACTCCTCCTTAAATCTGGTAAGGACCCGTCATCCGTTAAATCGTACAGACCGATCTGTTTGTTACCAACCTTGGGGAAAATTGTTGAGCGGGTTTTTGTCAATAGATTAAATTTCTGGATTCATCGAAACAATATTCTTCATCCACTCCAATTTGGTTTCAAAGAAAATTCTGGCTGTGATGACGCCATTTTCCACTTGATTTCGTATATCAAATGCAAAAGATCTACCGAACACGTTGCTGTTACTTTTATTGATATTCAGGGTGCGTTTGACAACATAGATTGGTCTGTTCTTTTTAAAACCTTAAGGAATCTTCATTTCCCAAACTGTTTTCAAAAGTTTATATACTCTTATTTAATAAATAGACATATTATTTTTTCTAATAATATTTTTACAATAAAGCATCTAATTACCAAAGGCTGTCCTCAGGGTTCGGTACTTGCACCCGCTCTGTGGAACTTGTATTTTAATTCTATTTTGAATATAAATTGCGAAAACTTTTTAGTTCAAGCTTTCGCGGATGACCTGGCGGTTATTTCCACAGGAAATTCGAGAAGAGACCTAGAGTATAATTCTAATATTTTAATCGATCTTATTGCTGAACATCTGGAACGGCTAAGGCTGGAAATCTCCATTGAGAAAACCGCCTCGGTTGTGTTTAGAAGCCCGTCAATCCACAACAAGGGAGTTCGTTGTGGTAGCGTCTTTAATCGAGACCCAATTTTTAAACTGAAGAATTCCTTCATAAAAATTTGTAAATTTTATAAATATTTAGGAATTCTAATTGACTGCCGGCTCTCCTGGAGTCCCCACATTAATTATCTTAAAGAAAAAATTTATAATCTCTCACTAAATTTTAATAGAGTATTCTTCAATGATTTTAATTTCAAAAATTATAAACTGTGGTACTTATGCGTTATAGAACCTATTATTGTCTATGGTGCGGGGGTATGGGGTGGTGACCTAAACTCCTCGCAAATTACTAAGCTAAACTCTATTCAGAGAATTTACCTTTTAAAAATTACCAAGGCCTATAGGACATCTCCCACTTCTGCTTTGCAGGTGATTGCTGGCGTTCCCCCTATTCATCTGACCATAAAATTTCATTTTCTTAAGTATCAAATTTGGAGGCGGCATAATCCAAACTTTTTTCACCTAATTAATAATATTCCATTTGATTCAAATACCTCATTGAGAACTGTTCGTCCTGAAAAACGAATTCTTTTTCTTAACAAATTTTCGGGACCCTCCGAGTGGGAGATTTACACCGACGGATCAAGGACCGGGTCCGAAACTGGGTTCGCCGTGTGTGTCTTCCACCGGGGTGTCCTAAACAGAGTCTACATGTTCAAACTGAATTTTTATAATTCAGTTTTTCAGGCCGAGCTTTCAGCAATCGGATTTGCCGTTTTGTGGGCCGTCTCTCATAACTTTAAAGTTTCTGTTTACTCCGACAGTTTATCCTCTATATTGCTACTGCAGAGTACTAGAAATAAATCGGCTTTTATCAATACCATTAGAGAAAAATTAACAACTTATTCTGATTTTTACAACTTACACTGGGTTCGGGCCCACGTCGGAGATTATTGTAACGAAATTGCCGATTTCTTTGCAAAGCTCGCTATCACTTATGGTGAGAAAATGAATGTCCCTGCCCCTCAGTCTCATATAGTTATGACCTTAAAAAATAAGCTTCTTTCTGACTGGGAGGTCTGGTGGTCAACTTGTAATACTGGTACTCGGGTTCAGTCATATATTCCTAGACCAAATTTCAGTTTTTATACAAATTCTAGTTTTATTACCCGCTTCTTAACCGGTCATGGTCCCTTCATTTCTTATTTAAATCGTTTTAATTTAAAAAGTACAAATTTATGTCTCTGTGGCTCTGTTGGAGATGCTGACCACTACGTTTTCTCTTGCCCTTTTACCAGAGATTTTCATTTAAAATGTCCTGTTATTGAAGCGAAACCTATTTGGCTGAGGTCCGTGTGTGAAAATCCCTACTTACATTCTAAACTTAAATCCTGTATACTTACGGCTCGTAAAATTACCCAACAAATTTATTAATTTTTTCAAACTTTTATTATATTTCTCAATATTTTTATCATCCCTTACCATGTAGCTATAATTGTATGTCTTGTATATGTGTTCCCACCTTTGCCTAATACTTAATTTTTGTTTACAAGTTTGTGAACGTTTTTGTATTGTGCTATTTAACCTGTTGTGTATCTTATTTCTGTGAGAAAATTTCAACTGTTTCTTGTGTTTCTGTCATGTATATTTTTTGTTGTGCAAATACCTTGTACATTTTGCTTAACCTTTATTTCAAAATTATGTAAATCTTATGTTATTTTGTCAATAAATGCTGAGTGCGGGGGTGATTGTTTCCCGGGGGTCCGGTCTGCAGCTCTAAACCCTTTGGGTGAGCTCGGTCCCCTTGGGTACTCTTCCAATAGCCTTTGTGTTGCTTCTAGTGCGACGTTAATAAGAAATAAACTAAAAAAGAGAATCATGACACCAAGGTACTCTAGCAATATTTTATATTATCGTAGTTTTAATATCTATGGCAATCAAGAGTAATCCACTTTCGGGAAATACTGGTGTTTTTTCTCTATTTTTTGATCTTCAAGCTTGCCGGCAATTTACTTTCTTTTTTTCCATTTTACTAACATCTGGATCACAGTTATACACGGTTGAAGCAGCATAGCTAAATTTGGCACTTGCGTCATAACCCCTACTATCCCTCACTCGCTCCTGTGTCAATATAGTTGCCCGTAAACGTAAAGGTGCGTACACACTTACGAGGGGAGCAGCCCGCGGGCCACTCGTTAAAACGACGCTATTCTATCAAAATTAAGAATTCCTTTTGTGCTCGTCAACACTCTGATAGGATAGGGATCACTGCTAACACCCTGCGAGTGGATTGGAGCAACTCTTTTGATATGTGTACTTATGCTGATTTAGCCATTTGTAAGTTACTCGGGTCATTAGTGTATACGCTCCTTTAAGAGTTGTTTACGTTTTAGCAATTATTACATTGTTTGTCACTATTTTATATGATTATAGTTTATATCAATAGTTAATTGGTGTTAGTTGATTTTCACACTCTCTTGGGGAATGCTTTTCCATCTCCTAGTGGTCACCCTTAGTGAGAGAAGCGATTCAGATTCTTAATCTTTGGGACCATAGAAAGCTCGTCCTCTCTTCATTGTTGACGCCTTTGACAATAGAATCGAAAAATAATTCTCTATTGAATCAGTTATAAAACTATTTCATTTTTAATCGTTTCAGCAGAAGAAAATCGCCACTTAGACCCCCTGCAGTATAATCTTTATGATACCAAACCATCAGGAGTCTCTATGAAAGATATTTAGAGAAAACTGTTTTTCCAACCCCGTAACCATTGTTTTTTAACCCCTTGTTTTTACTGCAAATGAAATATAACATCTGCCCGTTGTATTGAAGGTCGTTTGAACAGTTTTCACTGACGTCATTGGCTATCTCTAGTTGAGATGACAAGTCTGTTTCAGAGATGCACCTTGGCCAGTAATGATTCTTATGAAAGGGGTCTTCGTTAGACATGCAGATGCGAGTTTGCTGAAGGGGTATGTCTAACCATAGTAGTTCTAGATTGTGCTGCCATATAGTGTTAGTCCTGGTCATCCTTTCATTGCGAGATGGATTGCGTCACTTCATGAAGGGGAGGATTGTTTTTGATCCCATGAATGAGAGGATGGGTTGACCTCCGCGAGAGAAGCGATTCAAACTCCCAATCTTTGGGTCTAAAGAAATCTCACCCGGTCTTTCTGTTGACGTCTTAGACAATCAATTCGAAAACGAATTCCTTTAGAGTCAGTTATGTAGGGCTTTTATTCCTGTTAGTTTTCGAAGGAGGGAGCCGTGGCATTTGTATCTACTTTATTACTTTTATTTAGAGTGATAAAAATTTTATTCATTTCGAAATTGAGTGAAGAAGGAAAATAAAGTCACCATGCAAATTGCAACGATGTACGTTGCATCTTTCAGATTTCAAACTCCTCACGTAAGAATCACATGAAAGTAAAAATAGTGAGGGAAATATCAAGTATTATCTTCGTCATTCGATTGAGGCTCAAAATTACGAGGTCATTTGGACAAATCCCTCATTTTACATGAGTGATGCAAAAAAAGCAATCAATTAATTAAATAAAATAAATAACTTTTATATTTAACTGGTATAAATTCCCCCATTTTTAAAAATGCAATGTCTTTCTTTAACATGTTTTTTCTGCTTCACTTGGACTATCTCAATGGCTGTAGCAGAAGTGATTAAAAGATTGAAAAGACGCAATGACCATGTAATGTTTTCACGCTCGTCATACGATGCAGGCTATGAAAAAATTATGCTATATTTTTTCCAGGTTACTGTTATGAGATCTGAACTAAGTATAATCAGTATTTTAATTATAAGAATTTTCCACTCTCAATAACTATAGATACCAGAAATAATAATTTAAATGCAACATGTTATAACTAAACTACATTCTAATGTTGTGATTGAGTTTCACAACAGGTGCTGCATTTGATTTTTAACTTACGCACAGACACACATAAGGCCATGCATGAGGTATCTCTATTTGTAATATAAGAATTTAGCTAAAAACACTTATGACGTTCGGCTATTCACTATTTCATCTCAACTAAACCCGGGAACTGTTTAGTAGTTAGAATTACATAAAATTCCAATTTCTTCCCATCCCAAAGGAAACGGGATTAGATAAATTATACGAAGATAAGAGGTGTAGAGAAGTGAATAAGAAATAAGGATATATGAGTAGAATAACATTAAAATGAATGAAAAGGGAAATAGAGAATAATGGCTAGCTGATGGATATTTGTAAATTGTATTCAATCATAGTAATTAGTTTTTTTTTTGGCGACTTTTGAATCTGCTATAATGGAGAAGTGCTTGAATCGGGAAATGGGATTTGGTGAACACAGACTTTATAATTAGAATATAAACTAGGATTAAATGAGTTAATAAGGATTCGAGAGAGAGAGACCTTACATATATATTCTTTGATGGATAATAAAGTGTTTTTTCATGCTTTCAGGACTTTCAGTTGGAGTTTTGAATTTATTGATTATTGAATTAGATTTTAAAATGGCTGTAGGATTTAATAATGAAGGAAAAAGTCACAAAGTTCATTTATATATAATTTGAGACAAACCTTTTGTCTTCTTTAATGTATTTATGGTTGCGAGCTTGTGGCCGGTGGTGTTTTCCTCGCGTCATGGTTTCGACACTGTTTGCAACTGAAGACCTGACGAGTATATGGGGCATGATGCACGTTTAATCTATTAAGGCTCCAAGTCCTTCCATTGGCATGATGGGGAAGTTTGAGGTACCAGTTCAGATGTCGTCTTCGTCACTTGACCAAAGTTCACAATTATGAGTCCGCTGTCAACAGCTCTGGTGTTGCTTCTGACTGCGACGTTAATAATCTATCAATCAATCATTATTTAATGTATTTCCTCTGACACTCACATATCGTGCCATTCTTATTTTCCACTAGAACAAAACTTGCTGCAGTTCTTTTTTTGATAAATGTTTAAACTGGTGTGACGATTTCTCATGATTGCGAAAATAAACTGGAAACTATCACTAGGACAAAGAAGGCTTAATTAAGCCGAGTGAAAGCGTTAAAATATAAAGGGGGAAATGTTTTTCATTCTACATCAAGACAATACACATTCGCACACTCTTGATAACAAATACTGCTGCTTTATAAACAAAATACTGCTTCTCCGTGAAGCTGTATTTTGTTTATAAAGCAGATAGCAAAAATGAATCCTCCTCCATATTTTCCTCCCATAGCATCCCAGGAATTTTCCCTTTTCCCCAAAAATAAAATCTTTGCTAAAAATAACCGCTTTGAATCATTGGAGACCGTTTAGAAAAAAGCGTCACAACTACTAAAACAGTTATCCCAAAATGAATTGCAACGCATTTTTTGACAAATGGAAGGGATAGTATGTAAGAACCAGTGGGAAATACAATGATGTGAAATAAGTATTACTTTTTTAGCCAGTCCTCTAACTCTCGAAAATAGGCAAGTGTATTTACGAAATACATGTGTCAGATTTTATTTTCTTACTGTTTTAAGATTCATAGTTATTATTTGTTATTCTCTTACTTTTTAATAGTAAATTCGTAAGTCTTGGAAATCCTACAGAATTCAATTATTTATCCATATACAAGGCTTGATTGAAAATTAATGGCTCTATGGTCAACTTTTTAACTCAATTTTCACATACTTGCTGTATGTGTCCTTTATCAAGTGTTATTTACTTTTTAGCATTGACTCCATTCCTATCCAGTATATGAACCAACGCGTTACAAGTCTGAAAACACTACTGGCATAAGAAGTCAGAAGGCTGTTGTCGACAGCAGGCTTTAATGATAGATTTTCTCGTCATAATAACGAAAACGATGTCTCTTAATGTGCTCAGTCATCTTTCGGATTAGGTGAAAGTCACAATTAACAAAGTTGGGTGAAACGTCGCTTCTCTGTCTTAAGACACCTGAGTGTCGGCCAATTTTATTTCTTGAAAGTAATGTTAATCCTAATGAATTTCTACTATCGTCCTCAATTCTATGCTGTATTATTTATTTGAAAGATAAAGGGGCATTTGAAAGAGCTAAAATTCGTGAAGGTTCTTACGGAATTACTTTCTACCTCCCATTTCTTCAAAAAGATACCCCTATTTTAATGATTCGTTTGTAGCTTTTCCAGTCTCTAAAAATATTCTAAAATATTTCAAGTATCGGAGAGAAAATGTAATTACACTGAAAACTTCATTAATTTTTGCTCTTTTGGGTGCACTTTTTTGCGCTCAAATAGATAAAACTGTATAGATTTTTGATGACAGTAGTAAAAACTCCGTAGGATTAATATTACGTTCACGAATTTAAAATGGCCGATAGACGAGAGCCTTAACTACATTATCATATTAATCGCCATCTCCTTTGCTCTCAAAACACCAACGAAAACAGGGAACAAAGAAAATTAGTGTAACACACGGATTTCATGTGGCTTTCAGATACAGCAAGAGCTTTAAAAGTCGGAGAAGAAATGAATACGTTGTTCCCCTGGCGGCATTACTTTTCGACCAGTTCATTTTTATAAGGGTGAAATTTTATTTAATTTAATATAGTTTTTTTAAGATATTTGAACTACTTTATTTTTGATGGCGTTTTTATGTTTTTATTAATAGTTCCTTTGATATAATTTCTCTTACATTCGTACGAGAAGATTTCAAAAAGTACTTATATTTTAAAACAAATGTCATCATTATGGTATATTCTCGTTACAGTTGGATGCTGCCATCTGTTACGCAGATTCGAATCAAATTTGTCATTCATTCAAAAGTTAGTTTTGATTTGCTAGTCATTTGCTGTTGAATCAAAATTTGATTGTTGCTACGTCGAGTGGTCGACGGCATTTTAAGTCGAGTTGTCTCTTTCTGTGAGATCTGGATTCATCATAATGCACCGAAAATCAAGCAAAAAATCAAAACGTCGGTTTTTTTTGGGGGGGGAGCCTCTACCAAAAAATGTCAATGATGATCTCATCTGCCAGAAAAGTTAAGATGAAGAATTCTTCAGGTTCGAAAGGAATCAAGATCACGAATACGAGTAGCTGAGAAACTGCTATCTATTAAGTATCCATTACTTAATAAAAACAAACCATTTTCGATGCTGTGAGAGTCATCTCTTGTATTTTGTAAGATTTTATTTAACGATTCTTCGATATATCTATTAAGGTTTAACCCTACAAGCATTTCTTTATATTAAAAGAAAAGGAATTAAATACTCAAAGTCAAACGTAATTAAAAGACACTGTACTGTATTGAAGACTATTAATAAAAATGACTTGTTTTCAGGACATCACATTTATTAGCGCACATCTTTTCAAACATAAATTCAAGACACAATTTTACACAAGCACCACTTTTTCAACGTTCGTCTTTACCTCTTGGAACCCAACTCAATACTAAATTTCATATCCGTTGCCAGTAAATTATCTAAAATCAAAACTATGATCTGGTGTTGCCAAAAAAAATATCTTAAATAAAGAATATTGAAAAAGGTATTACTTTAAGTTTAAATCGTCTGCTCTTAAGAGTAGAATAGGTAATGTCTTAAATAAAGTATCACATTAGATTAAATCGTCTGCTTTCAAAAGTAGAACACATAAATCTTAAAAAAAGTATCACATTAAATTAAATCGTCTGCTTTTATAAGTTGGACAGATAATATCTTAAAAAAGTATCACAATCGTTTGTTTTTAAAAATTGAATATGTCACAACACAAAAAAGAGTTTTTTTCACATATTGAACCAAATAATACGAGGTATGGCTATTAAATAAGGAGAATAATCGTATAAAAATGTTTTATTTTGATTTTAAAGCTTATTTACTTATTATCACCTTCAACATACAACACTCCGTGAGAATCTGAAATTGCTCGAAGTAGTACTGGAAGTCTTCATCCGTCAGTTCCTCAGGACGAGTGCCGCTTTCTTTTTCCAGACTCAACGGTCTCAAATCTTGTTTCTTTTAATGCAGATTTCAGCTTAGAAAACAAATAGAAGTCGCATGGAGCAAGATCCAGCGGTAATAAGGTGAATGGTCTAACACTGAGAAGCTGTGCGTGCCTAGAAACCGCTTGATAGACAACGATGGAAGAATCGGCGCATGGTCTTGATGGAGCATGCATGATTTGTCATTCCTCATCTGGGGTTATTTTTTTTCTTTATTCTATGACGGAGTTAAACCAGAACGTTAAAATGGTAATGTTGGTTATTAGTTTGACCTTCAGGAACCCAATGAATGTACACAAACCCATAAATATCGAAAAAAGCAGTCATCGTTGCTTTGAATCTTGGTTTGAACATTCGAGCTCTCTTGGCCCTCAGTGATGGCGGATTCTTCAAGTGCATGCACTGGAAATTCTTTAATGATCATAAGTAAAAAACTACAATTCGTTCCTGTTATTATTCTTTCCAATATATTTGGATCATTTTCAATGTCATTTAAGGTGTCAGTACAAACACTTTTGCGAACTTCTTGTTGTTCAAACGTGAGAGCTTTTGGCACATAATTCTTGCATGTTAAAATTGTCATGTAAAGTTTATAATGCCGATTCTTTTCAAGTAATTGAACGAATACTTAGCCAACAATGAGATCGAACCAGATTACCCATTCATTCGATATTTTCAGCCGATGTCGATGTGGAAAAGCAATCCGGATGTGAATCATCTTCATCGTCTTCTCGGCCATTATAAAACCCCTTAAACCAACTAAGACCTCATGCACGTGATAAACACTCATTGTCATGCACTTCTTTCTATAAATTATAAATTTCAGTAGCGGGTTTTCCACGTTTCATGAGAAATTTTACAATAATTTGTAGCTCTATTGTTTACTGATCATTTTTCCAGCAAAACAAAGAATAACTCTTATGCGAAAGAAGGGTATGGCTATTTCGAATTTGTTTACAGAAGTGAGATGCACTGCATTCGAAAGAGAAGACTTTACGCTTAACAACTGTCGGACGGTGGCGTTTGGCACACTCATACTGTAGCTGCGTCAGTCTTGCTATTTTAATAGTCAAAATTACGATATGAAAGTCAAAAAATACCCCTTAGATATATGTTTGAAAGTTACAAAGTATAGTCAGATTTTTTATATTTAGCTGAATTATACTTATCCCAGAAAAAGAAAATTAATCAACAGAATTCGAATTCTGAAAGGAAATAATAAGGATATTAGATACAAGATGAAGAATTCTTTATACGTATTGAGACTATTTTAAGTTAAAAATGTTTGCTTGATATTTAAACATAAAATAATGGATTTCAAATAAATCTGAACAGATTTTCAGAAAGAGAAAAAATGCTATAAGCTTTCAATTTAAAACATCCATTATACATTTTGGTTGAGATTTTTCAAGTATCTTTTTTTAATTTATCACATTTTAAAGATTCAGTAAGTTTCATTGTGACAAATACTTCGCGAATTATGCTTTTTCACACGCTCCAAGTTTCAGTTTCCAGACGGAAGCATAGGTTTAATAAGATTTGTAACTATGTCTAGACTTGAATAATCTACTTATAAATAAACTTATTATTTTTGGGGCTTAAAATCTGTTCTAATTTTTTAAATTCGAAATAAAAAAATCGACCCTTTAAAATGTGAGGGTCGTTTCTTACACATACTAATCTCGTTTCTTCTTAACTTACTATAGTAAGAAATTTTAGATTTTCAGACTAGTGATTTAGATATAAGGTTATTTTGATGTTTGAATTATTTATCTGTCGGGATATGTATTTATACAAGGATTGTTCAGGATGTAATAGTGCTCAATTTCTTGAAAATCAAAGAGGAAGTATACCTTTGAAATATTTTAAGAATTCGTATACGTGCATCAAACCTTATTTTTAGATGTACTTGCCTTCCTTTATAACGCAATTTGTGATCCAAGGGATAATCGTTCTTATACTTTAGTAAAAAAGTCTTCTGCCATCTCGGCGCTCTGGACCTCATTGGTGGACAAAAATATTTTTCCGAACATAGAGAATTTTAGAATGGCTAATAGAAGAATATCTGAAAATGCCAGAGAAGGGCTATTAGAAGAGTGGTGAAGAATGTCCTTACCAAATTTATCCTAAGTGTTACCTCGTGGTATTGTCTATGTGGGGACTTGAATTGTCATGCAACAGACACACTCTATTCGTTCACATGTCATTTCTATTTTTCGATATCGCCCTTCATAATTTTCTTAGAATTTCTCTGTGCCGTTCGACATTGCTCCCCCCTGGGGTTTATTTTGTTGACAGTGTGTTGACTGGCGCTTCACTCGAGGTGATGTCATGTGAATTAATTTTCTTAGTAGAAGAGGTATCAATTCCTATTTTTTTTTTTTTTAAAGTACGAGGGAGAATTGTAAAACTTTAATTATTAGTAAGAAATAATTGAGATATCTTAATAAAATTTATTCTTCATTTTAAATGGTCTTTGTAACGAAAAATTATTTCTCTCCGACTCTTGTTCCATTGTTCAATTAAATATAACTAACTCCAAAAGTGAATAACTACTCCAAAGACACGTAAGTCTTATCCAACTCAAGTATTTACTTATCAATTACTATAATATAATGAGCTAAGGCTCCCTTTAGACTCTAGATTAGCCCACCAATTTAAATACCACTTAAATAATATGCTCTTGCCAAACATTTCTCGTTGGGTTTGCTTTTCTCCGACAAATCCTCTGCGACAGCAATAACCTGTATCTAGTGCTTGATATTATCGTCCTTTTGTTAGAACAATACTCAAAGTTAATTACACACTCTCTTTCCTCTAAATTTCACTTTACTGATATATCACCATATATGAATCACCACTTTATTTCCACCTGCACCTATAACATAATCCGAGTTTCATTTTGGTTGGGAAGAAATTGTTATTTCAAGCAATTAATCTCAATTTTAGTCCCAAGATTAGGGAAGAGAAAATCGCGAATAGCCCATCGTCACATCTTTACAACCACACACTCTCTTTCCTCTAAATTTCACTTTACTTATATATCACCATATCTAAAGCACTTCACTTTATTTCCACCTGCACCTATAACATAATCAAGTTTCATTTTGGTTATGAAGAAACTGTTATTTCACGCAATCAATTTCGATTTTAGTCCCCGAGATAAATGAAGAGAAAATCGCGAATAGATCAACGTCACATTTTTAAGTATATAATGTTGTAAATGACAGCTATTTGATTGATTTCTTTAGTGTCAGGAAGGCGTAGATTGAAGTTACCTGTAGTGTGTAGGAAATCGAGCTCAATCTGCTAAGTTCTACAATGACGGCCTTCAAAATGTTAAGAAACACTGGGAGAAATGTATGAAAGTATAATAATTAAGACTTTACAATACAGGTGACTTCCATCTTCGGTTTCCTGAAACCAAAGAAATCAACATTAAAAGCAGTAATTTACAACATTATGAACAAAAATAGGAATCAATATGCAGAAAGCATTTTATTTATATATTCTAATTATTACTAATGAATAACCAGATAATTTGATTATTTATTAGTAATAATTATAACTTTATAGTATATCCTCGTATGTGTAACAGCGTCGCGAATTTACATGAATATTGAGACAAATTTTATTTGTTAGAATATGTGTTCCGAGTTCAGCACAGGTTGTCTGGTATTAGTCGCTAAGACAGTGCTCTCATTTACCGGATAACTTGAATATACGAACTTAATATTAATTCTTATAGAGTTTCTAATTACTTTCTCAAATTGGGGCTATATTATATTTATCTCAAGGCACTAAAAGGGCCTCTAAAGGAGTAAATAAAAAGTCTTTATAATAAATTTTTACTCTGATTAAAGACTTTTAAATACTTTTAAAGCTCCGGAAACTCTCAAATTAATTAACAAAATAGCAAATAATTTCGGAAACGTAAGAGAAAAAGAGCCAATAGCTAAGAAATTTAATTTTTTCCTTTAACTTCAATTTATCTTATTTCAATAAATATCATTGGCTAAATTTGAAACTACAAAGAAATCAGAGAAGACAAGTGGTATTTGCTGTAAAATTAAGTTGAAGGACCTTGAAAAAAAGTCGTATGCTGAAAAAAGTAATTGATTTCATTTTTTTATACATTGCATTATATAATTTGGCCAGTAAAGAGTGCTTGGAATATTAATAATAGAATAAATGATCCAGTATAAATAATAATATATACACATAAATTGTCTCATCTGCAGACGACATTTTTATAGATATATTAACAACCTGGTTATATTTCCGAAAGATTAACGATTTGTACTAAATATCTATAATTGATACATTAAATAATTCATGCGTTCCGTTCTCTAGATAATACATATGCTTCTGTTATTTTATTCAATATAGTTCATTTATACACTACATGAAATACTTGTAATAATTTTAATTCGATTTTTTTTCCTTCCGTGGTTAAAGCGTACGATGTGCAATCAGACGTCAAAATGAATATTGAGCAAACAATTAATCGAATGATCATCGTAACGAAACAAATGGTCGTTATTTTCCTCACAAGCTGCATGCAAGAGTGGTGACAAACACAACGCACCTAATCTTGTCTTGGGTTGATCGGCGTGAAAAATGTGTTAATCTCGAGATAATATATATGTACATTTGAATTAAAACAAAAAAAAAAGTTCAAGAAACTTTTATTCTGAAAAATCAATCAAATCCAAAGAACCTTCTGCGCTAACACCATACAAAACTCTCTCGGCCAGACCCGGATGTGGAATTAACATTATCTTCATGTATTCAAAACAATGGGAAAAAGGAAACAAAAAGCAATAAATCTAACAATAAACTTCATGCTCGTGAATAAAACCCTCGTGACAAAAAAAATGATACATTATTCTTTTAGTAGGTTGAACCTTAGACAGTTAGGAGCACGGTTACAGTAATTAAAACACAAGCAAACCAAGATAAACAAAGTGTAATTAAGATAATTCTAACACTAGAAACAAACACAATAACACGTATAAGTAATCATTTACATCCATTCACTGCGAACAGTACCTGATTAATATCTTAAGGGATCCCTTAACCATGAAGTCAGCTAGTAGAAAAAGTAACTAAGAGCACAAAATGGAACATCATTAATTATTCACAATCTAATTAGAACTATTATTGCCTTTTTTCCTTCTCAGATCGCTGAACGCTTTCAAAAGAACTTCTAAATGTATACGGCCGACGTGTCAAAAAGCTTAAAAGCTTTCTGTGGAACCACTCTAAGAAAATGGTTTCAGAAAAGAGCAATGTTCCTTTAGCTGAAAAACTAATTTATTATATTTGTCGCTGTCATTACGGGGAAGATGATATTTTTGTTCCGTCATGTACGCGTATTGGATGGATTAGTTATTTCTGGACTTTTTATTGATTAAGTTTGTCGATACAAATCTTTCATATAGAAGCAACAGTGTTTCGTGTCCTCCTTTTATAGTGCAGGTGCTACTATGTTTTGGTTTCTTAGTTTCATTCTGCTTCGATGTAATAAATAAATTTATTTTTGTATTAAAGCAAAGAGATAAATATGTTTCAGAAACATGAGTAACAGATGTAAGAGATGATCAATGAGAATAA